>CAHIKZ030004549.1:912500-972500 GCA_903632075.3 Acanthosepion pharaonis
TGTTTTCTACCACGGAGACTGTTTATTCTTACTTTTCAAAGAAACTGTAAGGAAACAAAGTTCTCAATATCTCTCTTGGGTATGTCCATTTTCTTTTTAGTCCAGACATTAAGGTATGGAAGTATAGTAGGCATTCATTTATCTCATAAAGTAAGCATAGCAACTTGCTTGGTCAAAATTATATCCTTTGGTGGTGAAACTAGAATGACCTCTCCAGGGCACAGGCCTGGGTGATGGTATGTGGAGGCTGTGTGCTGCCCTGACTACATGGCCCCACTCTCAGCTGTGCCAACAAGATCCAAAGAATACAGGTCATTATATTTGATAATAACTCAGATGAAGGAGTTTCTGGAAAGATGTCACTGTTGACAGACAACCACTTTCAGGGATCCACTTCAAGTTTTCTGTCTGGATTTACTTCTGTAGTCATTTTCATGTTTGGATATAGCCACAAGGCAGTGGAGATTTAAAATTGGGATTTTCCTTCTCCTAGATGGACTGGCTTCCTGGACTGTCAAGATCAATATACCTGAAAGAGCTGGTTATGAGGCACCAGTTTGGAGATGGACTTAGTTGCCAGAGGCTATTTAAGACACATGCCATGAAATCATTTTTATAGACAGTGGGAGCTTCTTCTTCCCCCTCTCACTCTCAGCTATGACAATAAATTTGTTAATTTTAGAACAAGATAGTCGAAATAAAAATGAAAGTATGTATCAGGATTTAAGCCTAAAATGCTTGGAGATTATGAAGTCATTATTTAAAAGACAATAAAATAATTTATACTACCTTTTTGGTCTTACTATCAATTGATAAAAAAATGAATGAGTAGAGAATGCAAAGTTGACAAATATAACTTTAGGTCAGCAAAAACAGAAAGTAAAAATAAGACAAACGACTTTCAGTTGTACAAAAACAAATAAATACTAATACAGAAAAACCTTATAAGTGTAGAAGTTGAAAGAAATAATAATAAACAATACATATTTAACTTCAAATAAATATAATGATTGTGAAATATATAATAAATGAAATAAATTAATAATTACACATTATATCAAATTATTACATTACTTTTAGTTTTAAGCAATATTTAGGCATTTTAGTTAAACTTAAATTCTGTCTTTTTTTTTTTTTAGTTTCGACAGAACGCATAATTTTTTCCTTGAGTTCAAAACATCAATAACTGAAACATGTGAAATCACTAAAAATAACATTTATAGTCATAAGCTCTATATATGCTCCCCTTCACCTTACTCGAACGTACTGACAAAATCCAAAGGTATTACATTTAGAGTCGGCTAAAATTAACATTTATAGTGATAAGCTCTATATAATGCAAAACTTTCAAGAGTGATTCCGTTTGAATTTTGTTTTTATTCAGCCATCAAAGTAGTTTCCTTAGTTCTTTAATCATATTTTCATGCTATCAGTTTTGTCTGTTGCTCTTCTCACTTGTGGGACTCTTTTCCGGTTTCTTGCTTTCTAGTAAATTTAGACCTTCAAAAATTTAAATGCAATATCAATTTTTATCTTCCGTCTCTTTGAATTCTGTTCTTTTTATCCTCTTCTTTCTCTCTCTCCTTCATATTTTTTTTTTGTTTTCTCTCAGACTCTTTAACTATCAGTAACCCTTTGCATCTTAGTGGCTTTATTGCCTTGCTTAGGGTGAAATGATTAAAGAACATTATGCTATCTTTCAGCAAAATTATTTATTCAATCATAAACGCACAATTCTGGTTTTGATTCGATAAATTCTTTGAGGAATTTTGAAAAGTCTTCAACTTGTAAGAACAGTCGACCAGACAAGCGAAACGAGTTATAGGTTTAGAGAATACGTCACACGTGAAAGAAATTCTCATCTTAGTTTCATAATAATTTGATGTGTCACATTTACAACATGAGTACATTTTTTAGTTAAACTTAAAATCCGTTATTTTTTTTGAGTTTTGACAAAACGCATCAGTTTTTCCTTGAGTTCAAAACATCAATAACTGAAACATATGGAACAACTAAAAAATAAATGTTTATAGTCATAAGCTCTATATAATGCAAAAGTTTTCAGTGTGTTTTCTTTTAAATTTTGTTTTTATTCAGCCATCGAAGTAGTTTCTTTGGTTCTCTAATCATATTTTCATGCTATCAATTTTGTCTGTTGCTCTTCTCACATTTTGGACTCTCTTCTGATTTCTTGCTTTCCAGTCAATTTAGACCTTCAAAAATTTAAATGCAACATCAATCGTCTTCTTGAATTCTGTTCTTTTTATTCTCCTCTCTCTCTCCTTAATAATGTGTTGTATAAGAGTAAGTGTCTTTGCCAAAACAGTGGTTTGAAACTAGATCGCCAGTGAGTAACACAGGCAATTCCATTATTAAGTAGGATCACATGATCATAAAGGAAATGAATAAATAGGAAGTAGCGTGATGACTATACAATCACTGTTCAATCTTCTTGTCTATTGCTATACATTCACTCTCTCTATATGGATTACAATTCTCTTCTGATCATTATACTATTTGGGGATTACTACTTGAACAAGTATTACTAGTGTGGATATTATTGGAAGGCATTACTACTAAGAGTACCAACATCTATGAAGTCTAGAATATAACATGCATTTTTGGAAGTGATAACAAGCTTTCACTTGAAATAGCAATAGTGACAAGAAAAGATGTCCAACATCACAAAATAATGTTTTTTTTTTCTCTCTCAGACTCTTTCACTATCAGTAACACTTTGAATCTTAGTGGCTTTATTGCCTTGTTTAGGGTGAAATGATTAAAAACATTATTCTATCCTTCAGCTGAATTATGCATTCAATCATAAACAAATGATTTTGGTTTTGATTCAATAAATTCTTTGAGAAATTTCTAAAAAATCTTCAACTTGTAAGAACAGTTGATTAGTCAAGGAGTGTCCATTGATAAAAAATGAACTGGAGTAGAAAATGCAAAGTTAATAAATGTAACTTTAGGTAAGGCAAACAACCTTCAGGTTAGTTGTACAAAAACAAATACTAATTACAGAAAAACCCAGTAAGTGTGAAGGTTGAATGAAATAATCAAGGTTTTTCTTCCTCTAGATGGACTAGCTTCCTGGGCTATTGAGTTCCAGCTACCCGAAGCAGCTGGTTATAAGACCCCCCAGTTTCCCACCTTTGCCCACTCACCATCTAGGAGTTGAACTTAGTTGTCAAAGGCTATTTGAGAGAAACATTTATAAACAGTGGGAGTTTGTACCCCTATCACCCCCCCCAGCTATGACAACCTTTGGAACATATATAATGTCCATATATAAACATTATATACATTTAAATGTTTTAGAAGCTCTCAAAAATTAATGTTTTTTTAAATATATCATGAAACGTTATGTAAATAAAATATTAGAAAGTGAGACAAGTTATGAAATAGTCATGCATAAATAAACAAACACAAATATCGAAAACCTTGTTAATTTTAGAAAAAAGATGGCAGAAACAAAAAGGAAAATGTAAATCAGGATTTAAGCCTAAAATACTTGGAGATTATGAAGCTTTTATTTAACATACACTAAAATAATTTATACTGTCTTTTTGACAATAATAACACTATTAATTGATAAAAAATGAACTGGATTAGAAAATGCAAAGTTAATAATAAATATAACTTTAGGTAAAACAAACGACCTTCAGGTTAGTTGTGCAAAAACGAATAAATACTAATATAATTATTATATTACTTTTAAGCAATATTTATGTTTTTCAGTAAATGACCAAAAATACATTTTTAAAGCAACAGAATGCTAAATAAAGTATAAATAAAAAAAAAAAACATTTTTATAGTAGGATTGCCGGCAGTGCATTTTTATAAAAGAATTACCAACAATAAATTGTTGTAGTGAAATTACCAATACATTTTTAATATAAAAGAATTACCAATGATACATTTTTGTAATGAAATTACCAGCAATATTCCACTAAACAAAATCACCCAACCAAAACTTCTATACATATTTGTCTACTCTTTTACCATTTTTGTTCAGTCCACATTGATGGTGGCTTTTTGGGCATTTGAATTGATTGTCAATTAGCTGATGTTTGGTCAAATATCCTAAAGAAGACAATTGACCAGTTCTGCCAATTGCTTTGGTCAGTTTCCATACTTCATTTAAGATCTCTTCATCAATCATCACTTGGATGACAACAGATAATCTATGTGTAAATTTTCCAGGAATGTTTCGTGCGGTTTTTTAGAGAAATTAGCAATGCATTAAAAAAATATTTTAAATTGTTTTTCAAAGAAGAGTAGGTAAGGAATTAATCTAATTGTTAGAGTTTTAGACCTCGGATTTCTACTCCTTCTTCTTCTGCTCTCTCTGTTCCACCATCCATTTATTGAAGCTCACCAAGTATGTTACATGTTGCTTTCCTCTATCCCTCTTGCCCTCAGTCTGTCTTGTGAGTATCAGATTTTCAAAGTCCTCTTTCCTCATTATGTGTCCCAGCACAATTATACAAAAATATTTGCTTAAAATTATTTGTTTTGGTTTTGTGAGTTTGTTTTGGGATTTTGAAAATGTAATTGTCAGTTTTATGATAGACATATAATAATAGGTAAACGACTCCCAACCTCACCTTAGGAAATTAAAACAAGAAGTAATCTGAAATATGAAATAGTCTGAGATGAAAATGTATCATGTCCAAAAAAAACATTTTTTTTTCAAAATTTATAATTATTGTTACTTTTTATTTTCATTTTCTGGTTCACAGACATTTTTATAAATTTACGAATAAAAAAATTATTTCTTTTTAACATGGTAAATAATAAATATTGTTTGGTTTGTTTTGTTTTATGGCATATCAACATCTCAATGGGTTATTTAATGCACACAAGGTTAGGTTCGTATGAATAGAATATATATTCTTTGGTTTAGTTTGGTTTGTTTTGCTTTACGGCATATTAACCTCAATGGACTATTTAAGGCCAACAGTTTTTATTGCTGGTAATATTTTTTTTTCTTCAAAAATCTGTTGCTGGTAATATTTTTTTTTCTTCAAAAATCTGTTGCTGGTAATATTTTTTTTTCTTCAAAAATCTGTTGCTGGTAATATTTTTTTTCTTCAAAAATCTATTGCTGGTAATATTTTTTTTCTTCAAAAATCTGTTGCTGGTAATATTTTTTTCTTCAAAAATCTGTTGCTGGTAATTTTTTTTTTCTTCAAAAATCTGTTGCTGGTAATATTTTTTTCAAAAATGTATTACTGGTAATAATTTTTTTACAAAAAAGTATTTCTGATAATAAAAACCTATTTTTATACTTTGATAGTGTTTTGACCTCAATTTAGTGGTTAACTATTTGCTCCTCGCTGGGACCCTAACAGGTGCTGCCACCTTGGGACAGGGTGCAACTGGGAACACCAGCAATTAAGAGGTGGTTCCATGCTCCTCAAAACCTCCTGATCATAGGCCTTGCTGTTGGATGTAGTTTATCGTTATACCTAGGACAGAATAAATATTGCATTGTAGTTGATTCAGATATTTTTATAATCTTGTAAATATAAAATTATTCTTGTGAATAAACAATCTAATAAATAAATTATATTTGACAAAAAAGAAAATGTATAAATTCAATTTTATGTGTTTTAGGTTTTATTATGGTTATAAAAAAGCTTTTTAAAACAAAAATTGCTAAGGATGTATTCAGTCATAGTGGTGTCAAGAGAAAAAAAAAATTCTTTTGACACATTATTTTTTGTGGGTAATCTACTGTAAGAAAGTTGGTCACTCTGTCATGACTGAATATATTTCTCATCAGAGTCCATCTTGTACATTTAAAAATCTACCATTTGTCCATGCATTGAGCACTGCTGCCATATCTGATCTGATGTTCCTGATATTCATCTCAAGGTTCTTAACAAAATCCAAAAAAAGATCTCTAACGTAATTGATCCTGACTTGGTATTTCAATTTCAGTCACGACATGACGTGGCTTCCTTCCATCATTTCTACAAATATTTTCATGGCAACTGCTCTGACAAGTTTTTTTTCCTCATGCCCCAACTGCAAGAATTTAAACATGCTACTTGATTGGCATCTAGGTCCCACCCGTTAAATATTGAAATAGCTAAATGCATCCATCACTTTTACTTCAACTGTTTCTTTTCTCGCACTTCCTGCCTGTGAAACTCCCTAACATTTACTTGCCATTTTTATTGGCTGGTTCTGAGCACTCATTGGCTGAGCAATGGCTGGTCAGGTGCATAAAAGCATTGTATGCTCATTCAAAGGGGGGACTCAATTGAGGAACGGTAATGGTCAGCATTTATGGCATCAATTTGCCTATTGGACTATGCACCACTGTTTTGCCCACTGGACTTGTATATAGTTTTTTTTTTGTGTGTGTGTGTGTGTGTGTGTGTGTGCTTCTGACCAATTCTCACGCAATTATAATGTGGATTTTTTATATACTTTACTCTAGATATTTTGCTGCAGAATAAATTATATCAAAAATATATTTTGCTATAGCATAAAGTATATAAAAAATCCACATTAAAAAAAAAAAACATTTCTACCTTTCTCTTGCTTAAAAATGTATGTTTATATTATATATATATATATATATATATATATATATATATATATATATATATTCTACAGTAAAGTTCCCCCTGTCCACAGCCAATGGGCCACTTGAGATTGAGGGTTAAATTAAGAGGCAGTTTATATGGATAGGAGGGGGAAGAAAACAGTTGACCCACAAGCTCCTCACATTAAACTGACCTTGTGTCACAACCTGACCTCATGGGTTGAGTAAATACAAATTATTTATAATCTCTCAGTTGTGTCAAGGTTAAGATTGTAGTGATCAGGGAAACATCCTCTTGTCAGACAGTGCACAGAGCAGTAAATATTTTGTATGTTATATAAAAACCTATATGGATAATATTGACAATCATTTGCCAACTTTGCGGACAATGTATATTAACTCTATATTTGGATTAAATATACAATATGTTATATAGCATAGAAAATGTTTTACTGAAAAATTGTAGTTATCTTATGGCTATATATGGGTTTGCCATATTTTTTCAAGATTTAAACAAGGACAGTTTTCAATTTTTATTATTGGTTTAGTTTTTGAAAATAATAATCATCCAACACACTTTACAATTCAAGGCCTAAAGAAAAAAATGGAATAGAGATAGCTTATATTGGACAATATCTGTTTATATTTCTGAGATGAGGTATTATGTACATTACTTATATTATTCAGATTATTGTCCTCATCTTTGTTGCCATATTTATTACAATGTTTCAGCCGTTGTACACTCCGGTCTTCATCAGGTGGTTGGAAGTGTTTATTTCACTCACTGGGGTAGACTCTTCTAGTTCCATGTGGATGTCACTTATCAGTTATCTCCTGTTAATTTTCCCTCTGAAAGTTCTCCACTGCCTTAACTGGGTATTATATTGGACAGGCACCTGAAATCAGAACATCACTCCCAGTCATACTGTAATGTATGGTAAGCTTATATATAATCCATATGTATGACATACACATATACAGCAATAAGTTCATAGACAAATGATGAAAAAAGCGTTTATTCGACAACAAATATTTATTTATTAACATACTGTGAGAATTCTCTGTAAATACTCAATAAATAATTATGAGTTGTTCCACAAATTTATTGATCCGCCCACATATATAAAATATATACTGTGTCATCAAGAAAAGCAGTTTGGAGTCAACTTGCATCCTCAGCAGAAACCATACATTGCAAGGTGGGAGTGGGATTTTTTTTTATTAAATTTATTGGCTAGATTTTTCACACATTTAGTTGCAACATTTGAGAGGTATGATAGAGATAATGACTATAATATTATCTAATATATTAATATTATTTTTATTATGAGTCTTTTGGGCATGCCTGAGCCTAGAGCACTTACCTCTACTATCCAACACTATATGGATTGTGTGTGTGTATATATATATATATATATATATATATATGTATATATATATACATACACACACACACACACACACACACACACACAAAGGGTGTGATGGGTAAATAGTCATATAAAGATTAAAAAATACCGTATTTTCTGGTTTACAAGACACTGCAGCTTGAAAAACGCACCCTAATATTGGAAAGAAATTTCTAAGAAAAAAAAGTAATTCTCATACAACAACACATTCACCATTCATCACTCACATACTGGCACCACATATTGTTTACATTAATCACTCATCTGATTTTGTTTGTATGACAATGACATACTAGTCAAGAGCAGAAAGGATCCTGCTAGTATACAGAGCATGTTTAAGTTTGTGGCTCAGCTCCAGGAAGGTCTTTTAACAGCTAAGTACTGAGGTTACATCATATAAAAGGCTGAAATAGACAGATATCTAACATTATAGTGTAATGACTCGACATACAAATCCATGTTTCTAACAAGCAAATTAGGTGACCGTCCAAGTTTACTTGAGCTTGTGCATTGCAGTACATTCATCTTGGAAGATGCAGCCATATTTTTCAGGGTATTTTTTAGAAAAAAGTGCATCTTCTAAGCCAAAAAATAAAGTACTCGTCAAATATTAATAATAATGACAATACTTCATGTCAAAAATTAAGCTAAATTGGGACTATTCTGTCTACTACTCCGAGTAGGCAGACACAAACAACAAAAATCAGATGAAAGCACAAAGAAAATAAGAATGTCAATACTTTGTTAAAAATTTGGACAACTTAAAACAGATATATCCCATAGGTGTAAAAAAGCAACAACAATAAAAAGAGAGAAAATTTGAACAAATTTTCATAATGACAATACTTGATTTTAAAAGTTTCAGACAACTTAAGTCTATTATATCTGCTGTTATTACTAAGTGTAAAGAAGAAATACAAATAAGATGAAAAATAATAGCCAGATATTAACAAAAAATATTTGAAGAAATTAAGAAAATTTTGGCGCTACCAGGAAAAAGATTTAGAAATAAAATAAAAATATTGGTAAATTGAAAAGTATTAATCTCTTTGTTTGTCTAATGGATGTCTTTACTGATCTTAAAACTTTATTTATCTGAATTAGAATTTTTTTTTTAAAACTTGGGTCCCTGTGACCTCCACCTGAGAAATTCTCATTAGGTTTGTTATTTAGGAAATGATTCATTAATTTATGTTTTTTTTTTAAGCGTTTCACCCCAAGCAAGGCGGGAAGCCACTAGGATGCAAGGGGTTACAGAAAAATTTCAAGCAAGATCAGATAGGAGTGATAGAAGAAAGGACGAGGAGAAGGGTAGTGGATAGATCAAGCCAACTGGAGATGTCAATTGACATTACATTTGAATAGTTGGAGATTATAGCTCTCAGGGAAACTGGCATAGGGAAGGGAGTTACACAGGCGAGAGGTGTGAGACATGAAGCTATTTGAGTAGAAGAGACAGCTACATTTAGGAGTTTCAACAGTGAAAGGGTGAGAGTGGGATGCCAGCCTCGTAGGGCGCTTGAACTCATGAAGTCTGGGAACCAGCGAATGCAGCTCCTTGAAGCAATTGCCATGAAAGTATTTGTAAAAAAGACAGAGAGAGGCAACGGCGCGTCTATGAGAGAGCGACTGTAGATGAGATGCCAGAACAGGGCCAATTATATTGCATATCTGCCTCTGGAGACTATCAAGAACCCCGAGGCAAACAGAAGGGGCTTCAGACCATATATGGCAGCAATACTCCATGCAAGGGCGAATTGTTGATTTGTACATCTGAAAGATCGATTCCAGGGAGAAAAATTTCCTGGCGCGGCACAGGGAGCCAACTTTCCTTGTGGTGGACGAAGCAGCAGGATGAAAACATTTCTTTTTTTAGAAAAAAAAGCTTTAAATCCTAAGAAGTTGTCAATTTTCTTCATTTTAGTTGTTGTTGTTATTGCAGTTTTTCAGTTTTTGTACCCTCCAGCCTCTTCCAAGATGATTAAAGTGTTGGTTCATGAATTTGGTGGCATACTAATTGTGAGTTCAATCCCTGAGCTGGGTAGTAAAGATTTATATTCAGAGGAAACAAAGCTAACAATAACTGGGCAGTACTAAAAAGAAAACAACATGAGACATTCGTAGATATGGACAGTGGAATGAGAACAAGTTACCCCCATGGATTAAATACAGGTATTAGGGCTTTAAAAATTGTTATTTTAAAAGTATATATATATACATATATACAAAATATATAAAACAAACAATTAAAAAAGGGGAGCAAAAAGTACTACCAGAGAAGCAGAAGTATAAATCACAGATTATACTGATACCAGCATCATTCCTTCTGCTTATAGAGGGAAGGCTGCTTAGACTTACTATAAATAATCTCAGAATTCTCGGATAGCAATCTAAATGTGCTCTGATTATTAATGTAAAAAACCTCTGGTAAAAGATGAGACAGAATGAAAATATAAATCCCAACCAAAGGCAAATGGATTTATAGGTATTGAACAGTGCACCCACCATGCAACCAGATGCAGCACCAGGTCAGTTTAAAGTGGGTTTATTAGCAGTACCATGGAAAAATTCCCAAACCACTTTGTCACTTCCTCTTTTGTAGATGCCTCAGGTTCCTGGCAATAAACTCAGCCCCGTCCTAAGGGAGAGATAAAATCTGGGGAGATGGCCCCCTGGGACTTGAATTAAAACCGAAAAACAAATTTAAGCCAAAATCAAGTGGATTCCTGGTGGAAAACCATAAGTTTATATAGAACTCAATGAGCAGACCTCATTTCAATTGCAGGTAGAACAGGTCAACTTATTAAAGCACAAGTTTACATTAGCTGAAGACAAATATTTAAATACTGACCAGTGTTCAGTTTAATAGTTTCACATGAAACCTCTTTTGCTAGCTTCTGGACTTTTCCCAGAGCTTGTAAACAACAGACAATAATTGTCTGATTAAAAAGCAGTGGGCAATTGAGAAATTTGAGAAGATTTCTTTAACACTGTGCCAAATATAAGGCGAGGAAGCTTTTTCAAAAATCCTAATAGTTCATCAGAAATTCTTTGGTTTTCTCTGTTCATCTTTATTTGTTCTGATCATCTGCAATAACTTTCTTTGAAGTGTTTCTTTGAATTTTGCTGCTGCAACTTCAAAAGCTTAGGTTTCTGTTTTTTAAATCATTTTCTTTTTGTTCTAAAAGCTCCAAACATTAACGAAACTAATTAATGAAGATGCAAACAAGTTAATGAACACTTTTAATGAAACAGGTTATTAATATTTTTAAATCTGTTTTAATTTTCAAGATTCCTTCGATTAAAACAATTTTGAAATCAGCTGACTTGAAAAAAATTATTTTCCAATTATTTCTTTTGATAGATTGGAGGTAAAGTACTATATGGATGTGAGAGTGGTGTAATGGATAAGGACTCAGGATGAGAAATCGGAGCTGAGTTCAATTTCCTGTCAAGTTCATAACATTCACTTACATACAAATACCCTTGGGAAAAGTATGAATCCAGCTCTTCTCCCTCCAGATATAGGTAAATAACAGAACAGACTGGGCACAAGTGCCTGCCTTAGACATAAGGTACTATATTCCAATATATTGGTATGGCTTGCCTTATACATCAGGTGCTATATAACAATATATTGGTACAGCCTTCCTTATATGACAACATATTAGTAGTACCTGCCTTATGTGTAAAGCACTATATGCCAATATATTGGTAGGGTGTGCCTGTTACATCAAGTACTATATGATAATATATAAGTAGGGCTTGCTTTATATGTAAAGTACTATATGATAATATATTGGTAGTGCCTGTCTTATGTGTAAGGTATGATATGACAATATATTATTAGGGCCTGCCTTATACATAAGGTACTATATGCCAATATATTGTTAAGGCCTACCTTATACTTATGGTACTATATGACAATATATTGATAGGGTCTGCCCTAGGCACTTGGTGCCAATATAATTTTAGAGCCTCCCTTATACATAAATGCATTATTTTTGTAATTTTGTTTGTGTCAAGGGAGTAACTGATACCTTATATTGCAATATATAAATCAATATATATATCAATATAAATATAAATCAATATATATATCAGTCAGTTATGTGCAATGTGTGATACATGCTTAGGCAATCATGTATCTTTTGGTACATGACTGACAAGGCAGATTTTTTCCTGCAGTAAGTTGCCATTTCTTTCTGCGGTAGACTAGTTGCCATCCAAGGCTATAGAACCCAGTCTGCCCTGCTATTTACCTATAAGTGGGGGGAGAAGAAGAGGATTCATACCTTTCCCAAGGGTATTAGCACATAAGTGAATGTAATGGATTCAACTGGAATTCCAACTCAGCTCTCCAATTCCTCAAGCTGAGCTGCTATCCATTACTCCTATCCTCATATATATGGTTGGGGCATTTTTTTTGGTTGATGCATACTTTTACATAGTAGAAACCCTTTGTTTGCCCTTTCTTAATGTCAAAGGATAACATTGACTTCAAAACTCATCTTAATAGGATGATTTATTGTACTGATCATCTTCCATACATTGCAAAGTGGAGATTGTATGATAAATGAAAATATATTCATTCTTTTTATATACATAGTTTAAGTCAGTGTGGTGACACATTTTATCATGTATAAGATGCCAACTATTTACATTTAGTATTATGGAGTTCGGTTATGTATAAATACTTATAGTCTATGGCATCAGGTTAGACATTAGCTTATTAGATTCCTCAAATTTGCATGTAAGATCTAGAAGATGTTTTTGAACCATTTTTAGGGAAAAGAAAATGATAGTGCTGATGTTTAACCATTTCCATAGAGAAAACATTTGGCATTCATTGACTCAACAGTTGAAATTTATAAAATCTTTCTCTTAAAATAGTTTTTCAGAAAAATAGGTTTCTCACGTCCACTGTTCTTGCTCATTCCAGTAATGGTAGCAACATCCTTCCAAACCTTTTATTTGAAGTCATGTGGAACGTCAATATCTTGATTATTTCATTATTTTCTCTTCCAGATACATGTGCTATACATTTTAGTTGCCGTTGCTCACTCTTTTTCTACTGGGTCTAAATTTATCCTACCTAACCCAGGGATCAAACCCGCAATTACTATGTCGTCTCATTTAGCATATTTATTTCTATGCTAGGCCTACTGAAGAGGTTCTCATAAATACGATATGGGAGTCACTAATAAAGAAAGAAAGCAAAATGAAAGCAAGTCTTCACCAGCAGCTGTAACAAAAGAGAAAAGCAAATACCATCAAGCATGACAAGCAACAGCAGCACTCAGCAGCAGACAGGCTAGGTTTAGAGTTCCATGTTCTCCAAGAAGAATTGATTGATTTATTTATTTTACAGCTTATCAACCTTTTTCAGGTTATTTAAAGCCAGAAAATATTTTGAGATTATGATAATTTTCAGGGAAGATAATCAAGATAGTCTTGCTGATTAACCCATAGCTGGGGGGGAGAAAATGTGGATCCATACCACCCCTAAGAGTATTTGTACATAAGTAAATATAACAAACCTGACTGGAATTTTAAACTTTGCTCTACAATTTCCAATTCCAAGCCATTATCCATTATACCACCTGCACATCTATGCTTACAGCACCTGGGATTCCCAAGAGGTCACCCATTTAGGTGCTGGCCAGAAAACAACAACAAAAATGAGGACAATAGCCCACATGTAAATGAGCATAAATAATGATAAATCCTCATCCCAGAAACCCAGAAAGACTTTATGAACAGTGGAATGAGAACAGTCTATCCCAATGAATTAAATAAATGGCCACAACAGTTATATGTGTGTGTATATATATATATATATATATATATATATATATATATATATATATATATATATATATACTGGACGTTCTGTAGACCAATGGGAAAAAATGCCTTTGGATAGAAGTAAGTGGAAGAAACTAATTCACGACAGCATTGAGTCCTTTGAGAATAGCCATATGCAGTACAGTGCCTACAAACGTCTGATTCGTAAAGGCGAACAGAGTCCAGCACCGAGTCCACAAATTCACCACGTTAATTGTGACATATGCGGAAAATTGTGCCAATCTTTTGCCGCCTTCAAAAGCCATTTGCGTAAATGTGCAAAACCTAGTGTGCACCCGAATAATGTCACGGTAAATAAAACTGATTGGGTATGCCAATTCTGTGGCAAAATTTGTCGCAGTTTGGCTGGCCTGAAGAGTCACCTGCGAATACATAGAATTTGAGGGGAGTGGGAGGGGGGTGAGAAACCGAGAGGACAGTCACGAGATATATATATATATATATATATATATATACATGTATATATGTGTGTGTGTGTATATATATATATATAATATATATATATATATGTAACTGAAGTAAGAGATCTAATACAAAAAAGATGAATTACATTTATTCATTTTTATTTTGAGAGTAGTAAATTTTTTTTCTGATTTCAAAAATTTCTTTTTACTAAATCATGTATTATCTTTCTTAAGTCAAGAAAGAATGCAAATTTGTTTATTTTTTCATTGTGAAGTGATCTCACAACTCTCCAGATTATTTGAGGTTTTTATTGAATTATTTTAATGATTCTATGCATTTTCCAGACTATTCCGTTTCTCTTCATTGTTTTTATCACAATGCCTTTTATGTGGGTTGTTTCTTTTGTCTAAGAATAGTGTCAAGTATTTTTAGTTTTTCTTTACAATTAGTGCCGTAGATTATTATACTAAAGAAACAAACTTCATTAAACCACGTACCTTTCCTTATAAGTGAAGGCATTTTAAAATGTTTAAAATTTTCAAAATCCATCATCTTCATCCTTTCATGACTCTTAAAAGATTAATCTCTTTTTATCATTTCACCCCAAGCAAGGTGATAATGCCACTAAGGCACAGGTGGTTATAGAGTCAAGGAAAATGAGAAGACTTTGATGAGAAGTGATAAGAAATGTCAGTAAAAGAACAGGATTCAGAAAGAAAGAAGATAGTGATTTATGTTGCATTTAAATTTTTGAAGATTTTAGGTAGCAGGGAAGCAAGAAATCAGAAGTTCTACAGGTGAGAAGTGCAAGAAAAGAAACTATTAGAATATAACGTAAAGTTGCATCTAGCTTGTTCAACATTAAAATGGTGAGACCTAGTTGCCAATCTAGTAGCAGACTTAAATTCATTCATTTGAAAGATACCAAGGAGGAAAGCTCATAAAACATGCCGTGAAAATATTTGTAGAAAAGACAGAGGGAAACCACATAACGATGGTGAGAAAGTGGCTGAAGTCGAGATGCCAGGTCAAGATTGATTACATCATGGACCCTTCTTTGATTTAGAATATATTAGGTCGAGTCATAAATAATTTCCATTTTGGGGAGCCAGTAACTATGATGAATGTATCTGTTGTAACCTAGTGAAGGTTAATGAATAGAATAATCAAAGATTGGTAATGAACGATAATACTTAGGACAAGAACAACACAAATAAGATTCGCCAGCAGCATATAGAAGTAGTAGTCAGCTGTTAGAAGCGAGCCAAGTAAATTCCACAATGAATTTCCAAATGCAGACCACAGACACACACATACAGTATTCACTACTGTATTTATGGGAATGGGGGCATACCTATTATTGTTCGTAGGTATTCTACAACAGTATCTTACTAAATAACAATTATATCAAGTATATCATAACAGATTAGAAATGTCATGCATATGACAATGTTCAATGCAAAAGGCAGTAGACCGACAATGATAAATCTCCATAACTGACACCAAAATCTAAGAACCATCAAAGAAAGGTAATGTCATGCATGTTGTGGGCTTGTCAGGGTATTATTAAATTAGAATTCTTAAAACATAATGAAACACTAGATGCACAATACATTAAAGCAACTTATTATGAGGTATAAACAAGCAAAAGCATCTCTACATCCATGTGGGTAGCAAATTATATCACTTAGCATCCTCTGTAGTTTACCTTTCTGTATGCAGTTAGTTTTAAGATTACTTTCAAGCATTCTTAAATTATGTCACTTAGAACCCTCTGTAGTTTACCTTTCCTTACACAGTTGGTTTTAAGAATACTTCAGAGCATTCTTAAATTAAAAATTTGAAAACTTAGTGATATTTTCCTCCATTTTACTTCTGTTTATAAATACAATGAAAATAAAATCTTTGTCCCTAAGAGGATGAAAAGTGTTTGTAAAGAAAAATTTTCTTTTTAACTTTTATTTATATTTTCTTTACAGATATATTTTATTTACATCTGAATTTTCACACACACACACACACACACACACATATATATATATATATATATATATATATATATATATATACACACACAAATGTAAATGAATGAAAAGAATATAAATTCAAACGTTCATAACATTAATTTAAAAAAGTGCTCAATACAAGATTAGAGCAATAAATATTTATTATAAACTGTTACATTAGAAAATTATCTCATTTGCCAGTTGCGCACTATAGAGAAAGAAAATTTTCTACAGTGGCTGCTCCTGCTATTAATGCATCGCTCTTCACTTATGAATTGAGTGGTCTTGACTAATAATTTACTGTTTGTATATATCACCTAATAATATGTTAAAAGATTCCCTTCATCTGCCATGCATTGATAGCTTAGGGGTAGAGGCTCTGACTGATGCCAAATCAGTCAAGTTTTGATCCTGGCTTGATGAGCTGTGATACAGTGAAACAGGCTTGTTTGTGGATGACTAATATATATATATATATATATAATTAGCCATTAATGAAATTTGAGGAATGTAAAAACAAAATGATAACAATATTGGCTATAAGATTGATGATATTTATTATATATTAGCCTTTTGACTGAATTGAAGCACAAAGAGAAAAATTTTAAAGTCAGAATTTTCAGACATGCCTGTGTCCTTTTTCAACTAGATAAGGAATAAACAATGTACTGTGGAAACTATACTCTCTGAGTAATCCCAAATCCCTGTTTAATCCTTTAATGTATGGTTTTATTTTGGACAATCTTTTGTTTTAATTATACAAGGTTTTCACACCTGAGTCCATCCTTCAAATCTACCATTCGTCCTTGCATTGAATACTGTTGCCATATATGGTCTGGTGCCCCTACTGTTCATCTCAAGGTCCTTGACAAAATCCAGAGATGGATATGCAATGTAATGGCGATGTGGCTTCCCTCTGTCTTTTCTATAAATATTTTCATGGCATCTGCTCTTTCAAGCTACTTTCACTGGTATACCCCAACTGCATGAACTTAAGCATGCTACTAGGTTGACATCTCAGTTCCACCCTTTCACTGTCAAAACAATTAAATGTAACCACCTATTCTACTCCAACAGCTTCTTCTCTCACACTTCCTGACAGTGGAACTCTCTTCACCTTACTTGCTTCCCCAAAGACTATAATCTTCAAATATTCAAATTTAATGTCAATCAACATCTTCTGATGCCGTCATCCTGATCCCCATCCTTTTGTATATCCTTTCCTCAAACACCCCTCTTTACTCTTTGCTCTCACTCTCTGTAATCCCTTGCGTGCTAGTGGCACACCCACCTTGTTTGGAGTGAAATGCTTAAAAAAATATATATAAAATGGCTAGCCACTCATTTTCCAGAAACATCTGTCTACTAAGCTGAATAGACAATCCCTGTTACAGAAAACCAATTCAGGCACATTTTTGGTTTATACTGCTACTATACTGAGAAGATGTTAGTTACAGTTTCTGGGAGAGAGTGCATAAGATAGCATGAACAACCATTTGAATAAAGCCAGTATGCTAAAACCCTCAGTCACATTGATGTGTGACTTTGTTTTAGCACAACTATTAATGGCTCCCAAACAGTTCTGTCTAACTAATTTCACTCACAAGGCTTGAGTCAACTCGTGATTTGGTTTTTATGCACTTTCCAATGTGGTTGCATGCTGGGATTGCCTCCCCAAGCAAATACAATCAAGAAGTCACCCCCTTGTCTAATCAACTATAGTGAGATTTAGAAAGAGGTTTTGCGGTAGGGAAACTAAAGTTCTAACCATCTTGCCATCTCATTGTTCATTGTGAAACCCTAAGACATCCTAGATTAGTATTTCTATTATTACTATCTTCATCTTTGTTGTTATTAGCCTCATGTTTTGATTTATATATTCTTTTTTTGTACTATTATTCATCCAATACAAGGTCTAGTAGGCACTAAAGGTAGAGCTTTACTCAATGATTTTATTGTAAGGGCATAAAGTCAAGTATGTCACAGCTAGAACCCACCATGCTAAATACAGAGTTGATTCATCCTCATTCCCTTCGTATTCCATTGGTTAGGAAGAAGTTCCACACAAACAGCTTCTTCCCAAGAACTACTACTTTATAAAACAGATTCCCAAAGGATAACTCCTTAAAGGTTACAATTTTAACCTCTTCAAGTCTAGGTTTAACTGTTATTTACATACAACAACCTCACTTAGTAACTCTCTGCCTTGAGTGACTCTTTGGCCTTGTACCCAGTGAACAAAAGTAAAAAAAAAGAATTTCTCCTTATCCTCATAATTTTTACTTCCTACGTTCACTTTCAAAGTAACCCTCTATCTTGAGTGGCTTTAAGGCTCGATATTGGGTGAAATTTAGCATTCACAAAACAAGGAAGAAAAAAGTATATTTAATGAGAATATGTAAGACAGATAACAGTTAACCATAGATGTGAAGAGGTTAAGAGCAGAGTGACTGAGGAAGCATCTCCTTGGGAGTCTGTTCCACAACGGAACTTCTTGTCATGCAGTTTTGTGAACTTGGCTATACTGTTCATATCTTGGTTGTAATGTCAGCTCAGTTACTCAATAAGAATAAATGACATTTCCAATCTGGTCTACAGATTAATATGAGATTTTGGCATCCAACACTTTGACTTTGTCAGACTCAAGTGTCCTTGATGAGGTGAAAAAAAAGAATTAAAAGTAATGTGAAAAAATGGTTTCCAAAGACCAGGTAGAATGTACACTGGAGAAATGTTGTAGAATTTAAGCTGATAGGAAACTTAATAAAAATCAACAGAGATGAAAACAATTGTCCCAAAATAATAAAAAGTCTTTTTCAGAAATTCTGACACACTACCATATTGTCCAAAGATTATATTTAAGATGTTCTGCTAAAAATGTCATCTGAAAACCAGAATAACGGAAATCCCAGTAATGTTCTCTAAGCAAAATATCTTGAAAGGACACCATTTGATTTTCTCACTGTTCTAATTATTTTAAGTTTAAAGGAACTTCAAAAATAAATTATTATCTGAATAAATACCAAATCCCACATTTATAAACCTATCATTTATGCATGCATTGAATACTGGGTCCATATAAAATTGATAAAATTCAAAGAAGGATCTGCAATGTAATCAGTCTTGACCTGGCATCTCAACTTCAGTCACCTTCTTATCAGTGTAACATGGCTTCCCTCTGTCTTTTTTACAAATATTTTCATGGCAATTATTTGGATGAGATTTCCTCATTATTGCCATAACCGCATGAATTTAAGTGTACTACTAGTTTGGCAACTAAGTCTCTGTTTTACTGTTGAACGAGCTAAATACTAACATTAGTTCTATTCTAATAGTTTTTTTCTTTGCACTTCTCACATGTAGAAGTTCCAATTTCTTGCTTCCCTGTAATCTTCAAAAGTTTAAATGCAATCGTCATCTTGTCTTTGTGAATCCTGTTCTTTTATTGACCTTTGCCTCATGTCTCTTCACGAAAGTTTTCTCATTTTTTCTACTCCCAGTAAACCCCTTATGTTTTAGTAGTATCTTTGTCTTGCTGGAGCAAAATTATTAAAAAAATAAAAATAAAATACACGGTACATACCATGAACTTTTTTTTAATTTTTAAAAAAATGAGTTGAGTATTTCTGAATTCAGGGATTCTTTTGAACATTAAATTCTATCAAAAAATTTAAACATTACTATTATTTTTAATTTAAGCAATTTTAAGATCTCTATTGCAATGTTACTCCTGCAAACTTTTGGACCAAAATGGAATATAATCAAACGCAATAATGTAATCATCATGAAGCTTCAAGCGAATACCAGTTATATATTACTGCTTCTTATCTTTTGCCTTTTTTTATCCTCTAATTCACCCAATACAAGGCTCAAGAGTCACTCAAGGTAGAGTGTTATAACTGAGGTTGTTGTCAAAGCATAATAGAAGAAAGTTAGAAGTGCATATTATGAGGAAATGTAGGATAGATAACAGTCCACCCCAGATTTGAATATGTTAAAACTTTAGTGATTGAAGAAGCATCTTCTTGGGAGTCAGTTCCACAAAGCAGTGGTTCATAGGCATGAAGAAGCCAAATGACTTACCGGCTAACATACCTGCCTTCTTGTATCTTCTTGTAAAGGTAAGCCGGCTAATTCTACCTCATTTATAGTAGAGTACCTAATGCAGCAGGTTGGTCAGTCCACTTTGCTGGAATGGACCTGCTCAACACATTTGCATGGGAGTACTCTATTCACCCACATATCTCTCCATCAAATGGCTCAGGGAAAAGGCCATCTTGAAGTGACTGCACCAGTCTACTTGTGTGTCAGACCACTTGCAAGCTAACCAATATTCTACAAGGAAGAATCTGCTCTAGTGGAGCAATAGAATACAGAGTGAATGAGGGTGATTCACTACAATGGGCGTGGTATAGCAGGTCTTAGTCTTACTAGTGGAACTAAGGAATGTAGTACGTCTGAACACTTTCAATTGAAATAGTGGTAAATCATTGAGAGGCTTGCAATGTTTCATCTGTGGGAAAGGGGTTGTAAGGTAGAAAATAATTCATCACCCACAAGGCCATGGAGATGCTTTTAGAACACTAGGCAGTTCCTGCTTATATATGGCAGCAGTACTCCATTTTCGGCCCGATGTGGCTCTTATAAGGGTAGGGGGTTGCAAGAGGAGTAAGGTCCTCATGGTGCAGTACAGGTAACTGTCCATTTTACCAGCATCTGTAACTGATCAAATGCATTTAGTAATACTTCTGGTTATTTTCAATTTGCAATGTTGAAGATTTGGTTTAATTTTACAGTTTTTTGTTTACTTTATTCTTTTTTTTTATTTTTTATGCCATGTCCATTCCTTTGTTTTTTTTTTTTATGAATCAGCATTCATTGTAGGGAAAGATAGTGGAGTAGTTTCTGCTTGACTTTTTTGAATTCAGACTTTTCTTTCTCCTAGATTAGCTGCCAACCAAGGTTGGAGAGTCCAATTTACTTGTCTACTTTAACCAAAGGTTTGGTAGAAGAGATGGATTTCTGCCTTTTTTGAGCAGAAGAAATCCACTTACCTTCAAAACGGCTAAAGGTCATATGCACCTGTCAATGCCATTTGCCCAATGATACAAAGAAAAACCAAGGAAGACATTCCAGCATTTATAACAGAAAATAATTGATGATATAGTACAGTTGTGCTGTCTAAAGGGTTGATCAAATAACTTGGATGTGCAGCCTACAGATCAGTATACTTGCCTTCGCAGCCTACAGGTCACTATACTTGCCTTCAAATGCATATAAAGTCAATGGTAGTAAACAATTGGGGAAGGGAAGAAAGTCAACCATGCAAAGAGCGGATTTGCAACTATTTGGATATGATGTTTCACTACATTTTAACTACATTTTCCTAGTGTATGAATGTGAATGAAACAGATTAAGCCAGAATTTGAACCCTGCTTGCAGAGTCCAATTTCTGCACTGATAACCATTACACAATTTATCTATCTCTATGTTGTTGGTTGATTGTTTTTGTTTAGTGGCATATCAATACCTCTATGGGTTATTTAATGCCCAAATCTCAATATTTTGTACACGATTTTATTCTTTTTTGTCTTGAGATAATAATTTCTTAGTGATACAAGTCTTACTAATTAACCTAGGACTGGAGGGAGAAGAGTTGGATTCATCCCTTTCCAAAGCATCAGTGAATATAACGAACCCAGCTGGAATTGGAACTATGCTCTCCAATTAACAATTCCAAGTGATTATTCATTACACAACCCACACATCCAAGTTTAGAGCACTTGGATATTCCCAAGCAGTCACCCATCTAAGTACTAACCAGGTGTAGAAGTCAAGTGACCTACCTGCTAACATGGCTTCTGCCTTGTGTTCTATTGGAAAAGCAAGCCAGCTAATTTTACCTCATTTATAGGAGATTACCTAATGCACCAGTTGGGTTGATCCATCTTGCTAGAATGGACCTGCCCAACACATTTGCATAAGTGGTCTCTATTCACCCATATATCTTTCCATTAAATGACTCAGGTCAGCTTTTTCTTGGGACTACACCAGTATACTTGTGTGTCAGACCACTTGCAAGCTAACCAATATTCTACACCAGGTTCAATGTTGCTTAACAGTGATCATACATGAACTGGTGTTTCAACGTAATGCCTTATTCTTATGTTATCCATTGTTTACTAAGCATATTTACTGGCTTCATAAATAGTTTTTAAATACATATATAAAATCAGCTATGGAGTAAACATGTGTAAAAATGAGAATTCTTTTGATCAACTCTCATATATGATTTTTGTCAGCATCTATTGTATAAATTGTCTCTGTTATTTTTATTGCAACATTTCAGCTGATGTCTGCAGCAGCTATTCCCATTCTGCCATAAGTTGTAAGATGACACAGTCATTATTCCATGTCTAAACTATCAATTGTATATAACTGCTTTCTCAGATCAATGATTAAAAATTACTTCCAATGAATGAAACTTGTAAGACATGAGAACCATCCTCATGGACTGGCCCTACAGAATTACAAAAAGAACTTTACCAAATAACAAAATCCACATCAGATGTAGACTTTCAACAGCAGCAATAAGTAAAAAGGATAACACATGTAATTCAAAGAGAAAATAATGACATAATCAAGATGATGTCATTTTACACTTTTTCTAATAAAAGGTTAGGAAGGAAATCCCCATCAATACTGAAACAAAAATATTCACATTGACCTACTCGCAAACAGAGTCATAGATAGTTATATAGTTCATGATCTTCACCATAAAAAGATGTAAACCTGTTATATAGGAATAAAGTGTCACTGCTGACACTGGAGTTTGAACACTGATCACCAGTGAGCAAACACAAGTGGTTCCATTTCTCTTAAGTAGACCATGTGATGGCAAAAGAAATGTCACCTCCTCTGTCTTTTTTACAAATACTTTCATGGTAACTGCTCCAAGGAGCTGCTTTTGCTGGTTCCAAAACTTCATGAATTTAAGCGTTCTACTAGGCTGGCATCTCACTCACACCCATTCACTGTGGAAACTGTTAAATGTAGCTGTCTCTTCTACTCCAATAGATTCATGTCTCACACCTCTCGCCTGTGGAACTCACTTCCCAATTCCTGTTTTCCTGATAACTATAATCTCCAACGATTCAAATGTAATGTCAATCGATGTCTCCAGATGCCCTGATCTATCCCCTATCCTTCTCTTCATCCTTTCCTCCATCACTCCTATTTGCTCTAGCTCCAACTCTCTGTTGTAACCTCTTGCATGCTAGTGGCTTCCCACCTTGCTTGGGGTGAAATGCTTAAAAAAAATATATATGGGAATTAGTGTGGTGTCTAATTGATCTACACTCTCCATATATTACTATACAGATTACTATTCTCTATACTGATCAGTCTCTGGTGGTTACTTTTGGAGTGATTATATTGAGCAAGTACTATTAGTGCGAGTGTTATTCGAAGGTGTCTGACACTAGTATTGTTCAATGGCATTACTATAGTTGTATCTGCGATTATAAAGTCTCTACTACAACAAAGTAACAACAAGTATTTGTTGACATTACAAAAGTGGCAACGAGGATCGCTTCAACTTAGATTAAGATTCCTTCAATTTGCACAAGGAAAAAATTAACCTGCAAAATATTCAGCAGAGTAGAACAGAATGGAAGAACTAAAAGCAACAAGAATAATAGTTGCAGCAACAAAAACTACAGGAACAGCAATTACAATTACAACTACTACAACAACAGAAGTTTTTGAGTTGTTTACCAAAACAATGGAAAGAAAACTTCAGATTCATTCACTCCAGATGCCATTGCTAATTCAATCAGCAAATTTTTGTACAATTCAGATGAAGGGATAACTTTTCCAGCTTATTTAGAAGATATGAAGGGATCTTCAAAAGGCATTGTTCACATTGGAATGATGAAAAGAAAGTTTGGTTATCATTAAGGAAATTGTCCCCTGTTGAATATGAAAAATATGTAAATTATATTTTACTGAAAAAACCAGGAGAGGTAAATTAGGATGAGACTGTTCTAATACTATCAAAAATTTTTTGGTGATAGAAATTCATTATTTAATACACAATGACAATGTCTTAGTAAAGTCTGACGAGGAAGATTTTGTCACTTATGCAGGAGAATGTGAGAAATTCTAGTTAAATAAATTAACTCCTGATTTATTTAGATGCCTGATATTCGTACAGGGTTTAACTTCTAATAAGGAGGCAGAGGTAAGATCCAGGATACTTGCTAAATTAGAAAGGGATCCAAAATTAACTCTTCAGAAAATAGTGGAAGAGTGTCAATGTAAAACTCAATGCTGCAAGAATTGAGGAAAGAGACATTTCACAGGTACATAGTGTTCAACCATCTAAGAGAAAAAACTACAAATGATTTTCAACTCCTAACAGAACAGTAAAAAAAAGATGATAAACCCCCTCAATACTTAATACTTGCCATGGTTGTGGAGGTATGTATTTTAAAAGTGATTGTTTTTTCAAGAACAAAAAATGCTATGAATGTGGGAGATTAGGACACAAAAGTATGTGTTGCAGATACAAAAAAATGAAGAAAAAATAAAACATATTTGAAGATGATAAATACATATAAGTAACAATAAGAAGCCTAAAAGGGAAATTAACAAGGCATCTCAAAAGAGGAAATTTATTTTTGTGCAAATAAATGATGTAAAGATAAAATTGGAACTAGATACAAGATCTGATATCACTATCATAAATGAACAGACATGGAGAAAAATGGGTAAACCCAACTGATTAATGTCTGATAAAGTTGCGCATGGAGTCTCAGGAAAGAGATTGAACTTTTTGGGTGAATTCAACTATAACATTTCTTTTGTGGGGAAAAACCAAAAAAGCAGTTGTATTTGTATTAAAGAATACTGCTAATTTATTTGGAACAGACTGGATTACATTGTTTGATCTTTGAGACTTTCCAATTAAGTCTTTTTGCAAGAAGATAAATATTGTTACCCCTGGTACTAATATGGCAAGTGAAAAATTGAAAAATGAACTGAAAAAGAATTCAAAAGCTGAACGACACTTTGCATATATCTCTCCTGAGTAAGAGCCCCCATAGAGGAGAACATGACTGTGTGTATGCTATCCCATGAAGCTGAGGAAAGAAATATAAAGGGGAGAAATGCTGCCCCCTTAAGGTAAGGCTTCAAGAACACCAGAAAGCTGTAACACAATGGGAAGTGAAAAAATCAGGCATGGCTGACCACATATGGAGAGAAAAGGGAGATCACCGCCCTCTGTGGGATCATGTTGAGATCATAGACAAAGAACACCACTGGAAAATTTGTAAACTTAAAAAATCAACACATATGCTAGGCCACAAAAATCTCCTGAGCTGACCAACCATAGAGATGAATACAATATGGGAGCCAGTAATAAGGAGTGCCATAGAAAAGCGATAATAACAACAAAAATTGCAATATGAGCTCTGGTAAAAACATAAAATGATAACAGCAAAAAATTGCAATATGAGCACTGGTAAAAAATAGTTGCTGAAGACATTAGGTTTATAATGCACAGATGTCCTCAAGGACACATGGCACAGTGGATAAAGGCATTAGTTAGATCCAGTTACAAGGCCCAAAGAGTGTGAGTTCAATACCTAGTTAAGGCATTGGAGAACTTGGAGAGAGGAATTAACAGGAGATAACTGATAACTGACATCCATTAAACATGGCGCATGGAACTAGAACAGTCTACCCCAGTGAGCGAAATAAAGGGTTCAGTTCAACATTCCAACCTCCTGAAGAAGGCTGGAAAATACAATGGCTGAAACTTTGTAATAAATATGGCAACAAAGATGAGGACAATAGTCCAAGTAATGTAAATAGTGTACATAATACCTCATCTCAGAAATATAGACAGATACAAAAGAATTTTTCTAGAAGTTTTCTCAAAAGGTCTAGGGATGTGCGCAAAAGCTAAGTTTGAGTTAAAAGACAATGTAACATGGACTTTTAAGCCAAAAAGGAATGTACCTTTTGTGGCCTTAGATCCAATTAATAAGGAATTTCACAGACTAGAAATATTAGGTACTAGCAGTAGAGCCCAGCGTTGCCCGGGGATATAACAGTAAGATATAGATCAAGTATCCACCATCATAAAGACTGAAAAATAAAATTGACAAAGATTATTGTTTAAGGTTGACGGACATGCATGTCTTAATTAGTTTTTTTTTTTTTTTTTTTACGAATTGGTCAAACCCAAACTCAAACAAAAACATTGTTTTCAATTGTTATGAGTCTACTGATTGAATAGAATTTTATTATAAATAATTGTCTTGTAAATGGAATTTTTAAAGCATTCTGAATGTCAAAATAAAGAAAAAAGTGTGCAAGACAATAAGAAACACTACATGCCAAAAAAAAAGTGAAGTTTTGTTGAAATCGGTTGAAAAATGTAGGTAGCCTTTCTGTAATCTTTTAGTTTTACAATTTATGATTTTTACTTATTGAATACAGTAATAAAAATTGCATGTTTTGCTTGTGGTGATTCATAATTAGAATTCTGATTTGAATATATTTTCCACTCATTGTTTCTAATACAAAAAATATTAACTTTATTTGGGTTTATTAATTATGATCTAACAAATCTTATTCATTTAGTAGCCTTTCTGTAATAATAATCTTTTACAATTTATGATTTTTACTTATTGAATACAGTAAAAAAATTGGACACCATGTGTATTTAAAGTAGTTTCCCGTTCTGGTTATTATTTTTAGTTAGGACTTGTGTATGTTTAGATTTCATTATCTTTCCCTAAAGATAAAGAATTTATCCGATGTTTGCATTCGTACAATCAGCAGAGATCGTTAGATTATTGTTTAAGGTTGACGGACACGCATGTCTTAATTAGTTTTTTTTTTTTTTTTTTTTTTTACGAATTGGTCAAACCCAAACTCAAACAAAAACATTGTTTTCAATCATTATGAGTCTACTGATTGAATAGAATTTTATTATAAATAATTGTCTTGTAAATGGAATTTTTAAAGCATTCTGAATGTTAAAAATAAAGGAAAAAGTGTGCAAGAGAATAAGAAACACTACCTGCCAAAAAAAAAAAAGTGAAGTTTTTTTTTATCGGCTGAAAAATATGTCTCTTAATCATGTTTTCAAATTGATTTTGTGCAAAAACAATTATATTTTTCCCATTTTTGGCGCTGTTAGAACCACCACAAGGTAATTTTATGTAGTCCTGTGAAGTTTTGTTGAAATCGGTTGAAAAATGTATGAAATCCGATCCAATATATAAACGTTACAGACACACACACACACACACACACACACACACACACAATCTGCATTTTATAATAAGTAAGATGTTCTCAAAAATAAACGATTCCGAATGGGCATCACCAAAAGTCTACGTTAAAAAAAAGGAATAATAAAATCAGTGTATGTGCTGATCTTTCAATGGGATTAAATGAAAGTTTAAAACAACATAACTACCCATTAGCAAGTCCAGAGGAAACTTTTTCCAAATTTAATGGAGGTAAATCTTTTTAAATTGGACCTGTCAGATGCTTACCTACAAGTACTAGTGAATGAAGACTGCTTAAAATTATTATCAATTAACACTCATAGAGGGTTATACAAATTCAACCGACTTCCTTTCAGTATAAAGGTAGCACCAAGCATATTCTAACAGATAATGGATATGATGCTTGCCAGTTTGGATTGTGCTCAAGCATATTTGGATGACATATTTATTAAAAGTAAGACCCGAAAGCAACATACAGAAGATGTAAAAAAGTATTTGAGAGAATTAAACAATATGGTTTTGCGATCAGTGAAGGAAAATGCAAATTTTTTATGTCCAGACTTAAATATCTAAGACAAATTATTGATGAAAATAATAGACAACCAGATCCTTCAAGTGCGAGTGCAATAAGGAACATGCCGCTCCAACAAATATAACAAAGTTACAAGCATTTTTAGGGTTTACTAACTACTATCATATATATATATATATATATATATATATATATATATATATATCAGACTCGATGAATTAATTAAATATCATTATCAAATCCTCCTACTAATTACTATCTGTGTTTATCTTCGCTTGAACCGGCTTCTAATGCTCCAGTTGGTAGCGGCTTGGTGAGAGTAGTCGTGGCTCCCGGGGGCACAGTCCTATGGTCACAGAGAACTCAGTTGAGTTCCGCCACGGAATATGTGAGCGAGCGGCGCTTAGTTGAGTCTGATTTGGAATCTCTTCGTCACCGAGGCCCACTTGGAACAGTTGGTATGATGTCAGCTTAACAACCTAACTGTCAGGGTTTCAATTCTCGGTAGTGGATGCGCACTGCTGATGAGTCCCAAATATAGGACGAAACGGCCGTCCAGTGCTTCCTGCATTCTGTAGAGGTTTCTATCAGACTCGATGAATTAATTAAATATATATATATATATATATATATATATATATATACCTAATATGCATGAATTAAGAGCACCCTTGAATAACGTGCTAAAGAAAGATGTGAAATGGAATTGGACAGATAAATGTCAAAGTGTTTTTGAAGAGATCAGGAAAGCGTTAACATTAGATTTGACACTAGATCATTTTGATCCTAAATTAAAGATGGTGGTTGCATCAGATTTGGGTAATGGGTATACTACACAAATATAAGGACAGAAAAACTAAACCAATAGCTCATGCTTCAAGATCATTAATTGCAGTTGAAAGAAGCTACAGATTAAAAAGGAAGCATTGGCCATCATATTTGCCTTGAAATAGTTTCACAAATTCATACATGGTAGAGAATTCATACTACAGAAAGACCATCATCCATTATTGTCCATATATAGATAAAAAAAATGGGTGTTCCCACACATACAGCAAATAGACTGCAGCACTGGGGAACTATCCTATTGAACTACTATTATAAAATGGAGTTTCTACCATCCAAAAAATTAAGTCATGCAGATGGATTATCAAAACTAATAACCAAGATTCTGCGAACCACTTAAAGAGAAAGTAACTGCGGCAATAAGGGCCGAAAATAAAATTAATAATGTATTATACAATACTGTCAGAGAACTGCCCATAACATTGGAGTAAATAAGAATTAAGTCAGAAAAAGATGGTTTTATAATGAAAATGAAAAAGCAATTACGGTTAAAAGGAAAAAATATTACTGGAAATAATGCATTTTCAATATGTAATAATGCACTTATCTACACAGAAATAATTGTGGTACCAGCATCAATGCAAAAATGTATGCTAAAAGAATTTCCAGGAATTTCTAGAATGAAATCCTTAATGAGGTGTTATATTTACTGGCCAAAAATGGATCAAGATATCAAAAATTTAGTGAAATCATACAGAGGTTGTGCTCTGGCAGAATTTCATATAGGGCCTATCAAAATTCAACCTTAGCCAAAAACCAATATGCCAAGGTCCAGAATGCATACAGGAACATTAAATGAAGCATACCATCTAGTGGTAGTCAATAGTTACACTAAATGACCAGAAATATTAAAATGTAGAAGACCAACTACTGCAGTAACAATAAATTTCCAACACAAGATTTTGCAAGGTTCGCTGTTCCTGACTCTATCATTTCAGATAACAGGACTCAATTCACATCTGGTGAATTTAAGTTTATTTTTGCAAATCATTAGCAATGGAACATATAACAACTCCCAGTTATCACCCAAGATCAAATGGACAAGTGGAACGATTTGTCAATACATTTAAAAGGGCACTAAAAATGTCTGAAGGAAAGGAGTCAGGTGAAGTAATGATTCAGCAATTTCTGATTGTTTAAAGAATAACACCAAACCTGAACACTTTATCTTGACTGTCGTCTGCAAAGTTGATGTTTGCCAGGAAGATTAAGTATATTTTCAATAAGTTATTACCAAAATGCAAGGTGAGAACATCAAGAAATAACAATGCAAGTAAATACTTCAAACCTGGAGATAAGGTATTTTTAAGATGTATCAGTATGGAAAGGAATTCTGGGAAGATAATATAAATTTTTTTTAAATTATAAAAAAATGGATCAGCAAAATGACGTACATGGTACAGGGGCAAAGGTGGGAACATAAGTGACACCTTTATCAGTTAAAACAGAGATTCACTGATTTAGTAAGTCCCCAAAAAGAGGTGCCGATAGAAATATTGTATGACATGTTTGACGTACCCACACCACCAGAAATTAGTGAACCAAGGAGGTACAGTAAAAGAAAAAGGATGCCAACATAATTTCTAACTATCAAAACGAAGCTGAAAAAGTACAGATTCCAGGGGGAGTCATCTCAAAGGGGAGGTGTTACATAGGAATAAAGTGTCACTGCCGACACTTGAGTTTGAACACGGATCACCAGTGAGCAAACACAGGTGATTCCATTTTTAATAAGTAGACCATGTGATCATAAAGAAAATGTATATATGGGAATTAGTGTAGCATCTAATTGATCACCATTTCTATGCTATCCTCTATTGCTATATGGATTACTATTCTCTATACTGATCACTATTCGGTGGTTACTTTTTGAGCAAGTAGTATTGAGCAAGTACAATGATGTGAGTGTTATTCAAAGGCGTCTGACACCAGTATTTTTCAACAGCGTTACTATAGTTGTATCTGAAAGTAGCAAGTCTCTACTACAATGAGCATTACGAAAACGGCAACAAGTATTCATTGACATTACAAGAACGGCAACAAGTGTTCGTTGACATCACAGAAAAAAACCTTATGGCAAAATTTCAGCTACTTCAGTGTAATACTATGGCCCACAACATGGAAAATATATAAAATTCCTCTTTCCCTCCCTTTCTCACACACACAAGTCTGTTTTGCTTGGTCAAGGTTACAGAACAATATGTACACAAAATACTTCAGAATGATTTCATGGAATCTATGTGACTTCAACTTGTTTTTTCACTTGCCGGTAGGCTATTATGCAAATTTGTCTTCCCAAAGTGAGAGCTGCTCTGAAAAGACTGAATCTAGTTTTTCATGAAAATAAATGTCATTACTCTCACAAGTCCAGAAAATATCCATATATACAAATGTTGAAAGCAAAATAAATCCAGTCTGAACAGTTAGATCAGCAATATCACCACAGTTGGTCGATCACATGCAGACAGTACACCTGTGTTTCCTAATTACTTTAAGCTATTAAAAAAAAAAAATTCGACTATTTATTTGACTTAAATATTTGTCTATTTTTAGTTAATTTCTTAAGATCAGTTCTCGGGATGGGTGGTGGGGGGATAGACAGAATGGAAAATTTTCCCTGCATTGTTATTACTGTTATTATAATCATAATAATAATCATATAAAAATTGTATAAAAAATCACAGTAAACTGTGTGAACTTTTATAATGTTTTTATAATAATCATAATTGTCAAATTATTTTAAGGACATTATTCAGGTGGCTGAAAGTTTGTTCAGTCCTGAATTACTCTGAAACAAATTCCCCCCCAAAAAAGCCTCCGTCATCTCGAGAAAACAACTAGCTTAAATTGAGCTACTTGGGTCAAACCCATCTGAACTCGCAGGGGAGATAGGATAATCCAACAAAACATTAGTAAGTTCAATCCCTATGCAGGGTAACAAATATTGACCATAGAATAGATCTTGATCACCATCATTATAATAATAAAGCCATTAACCTTTAATGTTTGTGAAGAAAAACTTGAACAATTTTTAAAACAAATTAAAGTGATTCAAATTATAGCAGAGATTTTATTAAAAAAATTAAAACGGGGATTTTTTTATTAAAATTTATTAAAATTTTTTATTAAAAAAAATTATAGCATTATTATTATTTTATTTAAAAAATCTTGTTAATCAATCAGTTTCAGACAAAATGAAAAACGTCTTTTTATTGAAAATTATTAACTTATGTGTTTGTTTTGTTTTTTTTCTGATCATTTTACCTCAAGCAAGTCAATAAAGCCACTGAGATGCAAATGGTTACTGAGTGTGAAAGAATAAGAAAAAAAGGAAAACAGTATTAAAGAGAGGGAACAATAAAAGAACGGGAATTAAGAAGACAAAAGATAATGATTGAAATTGCATTTAAATTTTGGAAGATCAGATTTAACCAAAAATCAAGAAGCGAGAAGAAAGTTCTATTAAATCCCTAATAAGTAGATATCCAATGTAAAATAAAAGTTTAATTAACTTATAATTCATAAAGAAAGGTAAAAATTAGACAGCCTTTAAAACAAATATCAAATTATTCATCTGCAAAGTTTCAACTTTTAGGCATGTATGGTTATTAAACTGTTAGAAATGTTATACTCTTTATTTTACATGACACACTTTAGAATTAAGCCAAGCATTATTCTACTAAATTATGGTGGAGAGAGGTGTGGTTACCTTTTTATGTGTCATATCCCACCATGTATTAAAGAGGCCTTGCGTAAAGGTAGAAAGAAAATCAGCAGAGAATTAATATAAGTAAAATAATGTTTTTAAATGACACAATATATATACAGAAGAATAAAGTGATAATTTATGAGTTCAGGAGTTAATAAAATGTCTTTGTCCACATAAAGATTGTTAGGTTCATTTTTTACAGCTTATCAACTCTTTGCAGGTTATTTAAAGCCAAAAAGTATTTTTTAAGAAGAATTATTTTTTTTTGGAGATAATAATTCTTTAATGATACAAGTCTTACTAATTAACCCATAGGGAGAAATGGTGGATTCATATGTTTCCCAAGCATGTAAATTGATATAATGAACCCAACTGGAATTGGAACTCAGGACACTGATTAACAATTCCAAGGCATTTTCCATTACGCAACCAGCACATCCAAGTCTACAGGACCTGCTATTCCATAGTGGTTACCCATCTAAGTACTGACCAGGCTCGATTTTGCTTAACTTCAGTAATCATATGGGAATTGGTGTTTCAATGTGATGTGGGTGTAAGCCTACACATGGATAGAGTGCTGGAGAATGTGGGTATATATACACACACACACATCCACATATATATATACACACACACACACATCCACATATATATATATACACACACACACGCATCCACATATATATATATATACACACACACACATCCACATATATATATACACACACACACATCCACATATATATATACACACACACACATCCACATATATATATACACACACACACAGTCAACGATAAACAAATTATCAATTTTTAATATTTTTATCCATTTCTCAGAATCTAATGCTTGTATGATGCCAGGTTTTTTATATGTTAATAAGCACAACAAAACGAATATAAAACTCAATTTTCAGAACAATAGGTTAAATACAACAAAGTTGCTTGGCAAATTATGCAAAATAAGAAAAGACAAAATTATTCATACTGTATGAAAAATAGAAAAAATTGAGCAATTTTTACAACATGAGTATTGACTACTCATGTTGTCTCATCTTTATAACTTGCTGCAATTGTTTTCTAAAGTTTTTGATGAGACTTGAATAAGTCTTTTCTAGGACTTTCGTCCATACTTCAATGGTTACATATTCTAATTCCTGAAGGTTTTTGTTGACTGACAATTTATTTAAACTTTCAATTCTTGCTATAGAGTCAGGACTCATTGAAGGCCATACCAGATCTTTAATCTATTTCTGAAGCCATGCAGTCACTGAGTTAAACCTATGTTTGGGATCATTATCTTGCTGGAAAGTAAATCGCCAATCTAAATGAAGATTTTGTGCTGATAGTTTTAGATTTTCATACAGAATTTTGAAATAATCTTCAGATTTCATTATTCCTCTTCTTGCAATTAATTGTCCAGTTCCCCTTGAGCTAAAACAACACCAAAACATCATCAAGCTGCCTCCATGTTTTAATGTTGCCACTGTGTTCTTTGGGAGGAAAGCCTCACCTTTCTTGTACCAAATCTTCTGTACATCATTATGTCCAAAATGCTCCATTTTTGTTTCTTCACTCCATAGTACCTGTTCCCAAAGGCTTTCTTTGTCCAAGAACGTTTTGTTAAAATTAAACTGAGCAACAATGTGACATGGTTTGCGAAGAGGGATTCGTCATGGCTGGTTTCCATACAAGCCACTTCTATTTACACAACATTGTATTGTGCAAGTACTTGTACTGATACTCAGCATATCCAAACTTTTGACTATGTCTTTCAAAACAACTCTCTATATCATCCTCATGACACAGAGAGTATGTAAATAGAAAAGGGGTCATTGAGATCAGCACTGAGCAACGACAGTCTGTTTCATGTTTCACTCCATTTGTATTGAAGATTGAATTCAAGTTTGAAATAGACTGTCACCACTCAGTGTTGATCTCAATATACACTTTTATATTTAGATATATATAATATATATAAAGTATGTACTCAGATGGTGTCTTCCTCTAGCTAATGTCTTACCATTATGTGATAGGTATTCTGCCACATTCTGTATCTTATACATATGTAAAGTATGTACTCAGATATTGCAGTTGAATAAAGTATTTCTGTGCATAATTGCTGTATTTCAAATGAGAGCAGCAATGAAGAACTGATAAAACGAATTCATCCCTTGTGCCTTAAGTCAGCTTTTTATTATATTAAAGTCATATGCTGTTTGGAACAAAAATAACTATTTAGAAATTGCTACTTGTCTTCTGATTGTTTTGTATGCCATGACAACTTATCCTGGATAGGAACAGATCTTGTCTCTGATTAGCTTGCCAGACTATGACCTTCATATCTTTGTTGGGACCGTTTCTGATTAGTTCACCAGACAATGATGTCATATCATTGTCGGAAATGTTTGTGGAAATATGATTTTATGGCCTAATAAGTCCAGATTTTTATCTAATTTTAATAGATGGTGAAACTTAGATCTCTTTGTTATTTTTGTCATCACTACAAAATATTTGTACACATTTTGTGTCGCCTATGATGTCTGCACAACGAGGTATAAATAAAAGGACAAAGTCACCTTTAACCATTGATATAAGAAACTGGTTATACAAGGTGTTTCACAATTTTTTGAACCAAAATGATCAAGCACAAATTAAGGATCACAAATTTAAATTATATTTATTGAAAGGTAAAAGGATAACATTTTAGGATGTGCAAACATTTAGTCTCAAACATGAACCAAAAATTTCAAGAGGAGCCTTAGTGTACATGCTTCAGATGTCTGCAATTCAGTTGAAGGCATGGTTAAATGCAGCATTTAAGTTGGCAACATATGCACATTCCTTCTGGTGTCAAATCCGTTGCCCTATGATCTTTACGAGTGCCATGAGCTTCAAAGTTCTTGACCAACTTGAAAGTCTGACTCCTGTTTGGAAATGCGTTGAAATTGAACTTCCTCCTGTATCTTGCTTGAACAATCTTGAAAGACTTAGTTTCATAATATGTCTTCACACATGAGGTCTTCTGCTCCATCATCCGAGGTATGATTTCGCTATTTGGTTGAATAGATCAAAATGTTAACTATTTCCCAGCAATAATCTGAAAAGCGAAAGAGAATAAAGTCAACAGGGAAGATCTTGAGAGGTCACGGCTTTGTTTCCCCAATTGTGAAACACCCTATATACAGCTGACAGTTTGGATATTTCTGAATTGATTAGGTAACATGCATGACATCCATATGAATATCTCGATCTATTAAGGCCATTTAAGAACATTACAGAAGATTTTAGTATCTGTCTATATTTTTGAGATGAGGTATTATGTACATTATTTACATTATTCAGACTATTGTCCTCATCTTTGTCGCCATATTTATCACGTTTCAGCCATTGTACACTCCGGCCTTCTTCAGTTGGTTGGAATGTCAAGCTGAACCCTTTATTTCACTCACTGGGGTAGACTGTTCTAGTTCCACATGCCATGTTTAATGGATGTCAGTTATCAGTTATCTCCGGTTAATTCCTCTCTCCAAGTTCTCAACCGGGTATTGAACTCACACTCTTTGGGTCCTGTCACTGGATCTAACTAACACCTTTATCCACTGTGCCATGTGTCCTTGAGTTCAATACCCGGTTAAGGCAGTGGAGAACTTGGAGAGGGAAAATTAACAGGAGATAACTGATAATTGACATCCATTAAACATGACACATGGAACTAGAACAGTCTACCCCAGTGAGTGAAATAAAGGGTTCAGTTTGACATTCCAACCACCTGAAGAAGGCCGGAGCATACAACGGCCAAAACATTGTAATAAATATGGCGACAAAGATAAGGACAATAGTCAGAATAATGTAAATAATGTTCAAGATTTAAAGTTAATGATTTGTTGTAATTGCAGCTTGCTATGTTGCTTATTCTATGTTCAATTTCCTTTTCTCTGGTACTAAAGTTTATTATAACTTATTTTTACATTGAGTTATTTGAATTTACCAATTCCATATACTGAATTTTTATAAAGGGTTCATGGAGTGTGCCGTAACTGCTTTCATTTCAATTCCAGATCATAGCTTCTGTTTTGGAAAAAGATGAAGAAAAAGGAAATACCTTTCCACAGTTTCTTTTCAGGTTTTTCTTTTAACGCCACTGGAGAAAGGTCTGTAAGTGATGATATTTCATCACAGCTAGAAATAGAAATTACCTTTCCCAGAAAAGACCAAGTCTGTGATTTTCCCAGAAAACCTTTTCCTTCTTTTACTGCCAAAATCTGTGTCATGCTAAAATTAGTGTTCCCTTACCCACTAGACAGATCAGTAGGACTTTTGTTTTCCAGTAAAACAGCCGTGAAAATTTGACTATTAAAAATACCAATAAAAACCAGTCTCCAAATCTCATTACCATTTACACAGTTTAATCTTCAAAAGAATTCATGGTTAATACATTCAAGTAAGTTAAATAAAAGAATATAGAATACATAATGCAAACAAATAATCATAATAATAAAAAAATATTCATGTACTGTATCATATTTCACAATTTAACACACACCAAATAAAACATGTCTGTAAATTTATTACCAAATAATCTCTATCTATAAAAGGCAGGATCTGTTTGTGTGTGTTTGTGTGTGTGTAACGAATGCACAGCCGCAATTTTCAATGGATTTGCACCAAAATTTACATGCACATGCTCCAAGTTAGCGGGAAGGCCAAGACTGATGTTGCATTTCCCAACTCCCATCGATAGTGGAAATAATCGATTTTTCATGCTTCTACAGCAGTTTTCATGTAGTTTGCAGCCATTTTCTACTGGCCAGAGTGAGAGTCAATAGCTGGCTGCCACAAATAGGCAGGAAGATTCTATTGGCCAGCATGAGAGCCAACAGCTGACTGACACGAATGTTAACTAGCATGCTAGCATGCAAAAAAATCGATAGCTGCATTCGTCACAAGTGGGAAAAATTTAAATCTGCATGGCACTTTACTCCAATTGGCTCAATCCCTTGCTTAAACTCAACGTTGATTCTGATTCCGCAGAACTGGGTTGGGTGTGAAAAAGTATTTGTTGTTAACATTCTTTTTTCATTCAGTTTTTCCAGTTACGAGTCCTTTTTTAAAGCTGATCTATTTATGTTCAAAGGGCACTCCTTTAAAGGCAAGGAAGGGCAAAAATATTTTAAGTCAAGTGATAGCGATTGCCGTATGAGTCGTACGATTTTTGAATCAAGCACAGGCAACACCGGGTCATGCTGCTAGTCATTACATAAACAGGATTAGCATCTCAACTTAATATCCTGTTGTATTTTCTGTTCCATGTTTTTCCTCAGAATTTTCAACATTAACTCGGAAGATTCCTCTTCTGCAATTTGGAGTTAGATAGTTAATATTACAGTAACTTATCATGCTTTTTCTTTTACTCAGTAAGTTATGTGCCATGTGTGATACCCACGTAGGCGATCATGTATCTTTCAATACAGTTGCCATCCAAGGCTACAGAACCCGGTCTGTCCTTCTATTTACCCATAGCTGGGGGAGAGAAGAAGGGGATTCGTACCTTTCCCAATGGTATTAGCATGTAAGTGAATATAATGGATTTGAGTGGAATTCGAACTCGGTTCTCTGATTCCTCAATCCAAGCCGCTATCCATTACTCCACCATGTCTCCACATTTTCCTTTAATCTGCACAGCAAGGTACAGTTGTATTGTGCCTTAAATGTTTAGCTCCTCTGAAGATAAAAATATTTGCCTTATTCAAAAGGCCTGTGGTTATGACTTTTTTGCTGACTTTTCAGTTTTTGATTTCTTCAGTCTTGAAGATCCTGAGTATCACCACTGCATGAACATATATTTGGTCTGAAGATCAAAGTGGTGCAACCATGTTTTATCAAGTGTCAAGTCTTCCTCTAAAAATCAATTCTTTATCACTGGATATGCTACATGATGGACCTGGAGGTGTCAATTCAATATTGTTGTTGATCAGCAATATTTTGGCCAATTTCTTGCATGAATGAATTATAAACCGAATACATTCCCTTGATGTATTTAATATCACAGCATTTCGGTTGGCTGTGAATTTTCAATCATCAAAATTAGATTATATATATATATATATATATATATATATATATATATATATATATATATATATATATATATATACAAGCATTTATCTATATCTATATATATATATATATATATATATATTACAAGCATTTATCTATATCTATATATATATATATATATATATATATTACAAACATTTATCTATATCTATATATATATATATATATATATATTACAAGCATTTATCTATCTATCTATCTATATATATATATATATATATATATATATATATATATATATATATACTACAAGCATTTATCTATCTATATATATATATATATATTACAAACATTTATCTATATATATATATATATATATATATATTACTAACATTTATATATATATATATATATATATATAAAGCATTTATCGCACTAAAAAATAAAGTTTTGTAACCACCATAGACTCCTAGGAACTGAGCCGCTTGACCTTCATAGATTGAATATGACAGAAGAATCCACCATATATATATATATATATATAGATATATATATATAATTAGAAAACAAACAATCTTAAGTGTCCATTGATTGTATTTTATTTTCTCCTTGGGATTATCCATACGGATTACCAAACTTTTCATTACCTAACTATATATATATATATATATATATATATATATATATGAATTAGTAATTTAGGCTATAGTTTTCTTAAATATCTATCTATATCTCTGAGATGAGTTATTATGATTATTTACATTATTCGGCCTGTTATCCTCATCTTCATTACCATATTCACAATGTTTCAGGCACTGTACACTCTGGCCTTCTTCAGGTGATTGGAATTTCAAACAGAACCCTTTATTTCATCCACCAGGGTAGATTGTTCTGGTTCCATGTGCCATGCCTCTTCTGGATGTCTCAGTTATTTCCCTTTAAGTCAACACTCCAAGTCTTTTGGCTCACCACTGCTGTAGCCTGGTATTGAACTCTTTGGGTCTAGTCACTGGATCTTGAGAACACATGGCCCAGTGGCTAAAGACATTGGTTGCATTTGTTCTGAAATTTTCTTTGTAGACCGAATAAACCCAACCAAAACTGAACTTGGTAAAATAATACTAGAAAGAATTAATTCATAATTAAGCAAGAAGTTGGGAGTAAATCAGTGAAGAAAAACTAAAACATCTGTAAAGGTTTGAGTAGCATCAAATCAATCCATTCTATTTTTACTTTACAAATGTGCTAACAAAAAATAAGCAAACAAGAAGAATAACATTCAACAGGAGAAGTTGCATAACTAAATGGAATTTATATATGCATAACAATAATCGTACAAAACAGGAATTCAGTTGTGTTTGAAATGGTGAAATTTACTTGTCCTTTGAATTTTTGAGAGAGAAAAATATTCTTGTTGATAAACTGTGAAGTGTATTAAAACGTTTGTGAGTTTGGAGAATTTTAGTAAGATGTATTTTACTTGTAAGAGAATTAAACAGTTTGTTACTCATAATGTTAAGTGTTTCTGTCCTTGTGGTTGAAGGAGTGAATGTTCATAGATGTTTATATGTATGTGTTTGCATGTCAAGACATTTCATAGCATTTTACCCTAAGGGAGAAACACAATTTCTCTACTGAATTTACACATCTATAGACTGGTTCCACAGCCTAAAAAACAAACATAATTGCCAGTTTATACAAGACATAAAAGAATTATACCCTTCTATAACAGAACCCATGCTGGATAAAGCCAGCTCCTTAGTTCAAGAACAAATAAAAATATACACAAACAAAATAGAAATCATTAAACAATCCTGAAAATTACCATTATTCAACAATGATGATACATGGATAAAGAAAGAAGGAACTTTTGACATGATGCTTTGATGATGCAGAAACATGTGAGCTTAGAGGTATACATTTGCTATATGAACTCAGTAAAATAATTGATAAAAATGATATCGGCCTCTACAGGGATGATGGTCTCAGGATCCTAAGAATCTGTAACAAACAAAAAACAAGCAAAACAATCATAAATTTTTAATGTGTAGATAAACTGTCTGAATAATAAATAAAGACTGTCCACATATGCTTCTTATAATATACAAGTTTCATGAAAGATGGCTGACAAGGTACTGCAACTACTTTCCTTCTTGGCTGCTGGGTCATGTAATTTAATAATTGTGCATAAAAATAATACAATAAAATACATTAAAAAATAATGATATTGTTAATATGACTAATGATATTTGTTGTATATTAGCCAGCCTTTTGACCAAATATAAACAGAATGAGGGAGATTTTAGAAATCAGAATTTTCATACACGCATGTGACCTTTCTGGATGAGATAAGAACTAAAAAAAAAAAAACTTAAGTTGGCATTTTTTTTTCTGGGAAATTATTTAAATTTTTTTCTTTTTTACATGTGTTATGTTTGTTAGAAACACAGAAAAGAGTATTGAACTGTTATGTGAAATCTGTCCTTCTGTATGGCAGTGAATGATTGACAATTTCCTCAAAGTTGGACAAGAGACATATTCACGACATTTCGTCCATTGTATGCTCCGGTCTTCAAGTGATTAGAATTTTGAACTGAACCCTTTATTTCATCCACCCTCTTCCGGATGTCTCAGTTATTTCCCTTTAACCCAACTCTCCAAGTCTTTTGGGTCACCACTGCTGTAGCCTGGTATTGAACTCACAACTCTTTAGGTCTAGTCACTGGATCTAACCAACGTCTTTACCCACTGAGCCACAAGATTATATATATATATATATAGTCCAATTTTACTTTGGGGCTGACACGAATAAGAAGAATACTTTATCATTATGTAATAAAGATATTTATTTACACCTAAACATGAATACAATGGTTAATGTAAACACAATGCCCTTTTCTATATATAGAGAATATGTCAGGTGCAGTTAAATAGGGCTAGATAGCTTGTACCTTTAAAATCCTCAGAAACTGGTATCATTGGCAGAGAGAATTTCTTCTGTGTTACTTCGGAGCATATCCGGTTACTTCTGTGGTGGTGGTCAGCTTTTATTGAACCCAAATGGTTTTATTAACCAATGAGAACTGCCTAACATCATATGACCAATCTATATATATAGGAGCAGACAAACTTTACAAACCCAACACTGTGAACAGCTAGCAGATAATCACAAATCACAGCAACTGATAAAAGATGAAACCAACTGTTGGAGATAAGAGAGAACAATGTTAGATCTTCATTGTACATTCTAGCTTTCTCTGCCACACCTGCCAAAGAGAGTGCGATGCAAAGATTGGTCTTTTAAGCCATACCAAACTCTATAGTGACGTAATGGATAGCAGCTCAGATTAAGGAATTAGAGAGCCAAGTTGGAATTCCTGTTGAATCCATTACATTCACTTACATGCTAATACCCAGCTATGGGTAAACGGCAGGACAGACCAGGTTCTATAGCCTTGGATGACAACTGGTCTACCATAGAAAGAAATGGCAACCTACTGTGAGGAAAAAAATCTGCCTTGTCAGTCATGTATCGAAAGATACATGATCGCCTAAGCATGTATCGCATATGGCATATAACTGAAGTAAGACTAAGTTTTCTATCCCTCTTCTCTTCACTCAATTTGAAGTGCTAAAAGAATGCTTTGCTCATAAATTCTTTTCCAATTCTACTCTTGATTCCTCTGGAGTATATTTATCTGACTTTCTACTTAAAAATGAGTCTCTATTATATGATATATGCATATAATTCCATTGATCATTTCTGCTATCATCTCTAAACTGGATCTCCACAAAGCATGAGGACTTGGTAGTATCCCTCATCCATAAGAAATATGATCCTGAATTGGCTGTTGTTCTCTTTAAACTCTACAATAAATGCCTGGCCGCTTCTTTTTTTTTTTTTTACTGCTTGTCGGAAATCATTTTCTGTAGCTCAAGTCTTTAAGAACTCCAACAAACCATCTTTTGAGTAATCTTTGTGAAGAGCTGAGTTTGAATTCCAGTCAGATTCATTACATTCATTTACGTGCTAATACCCTTGGGAAAGGTATGAATCCTTATCTTCTCCCCCAGCTAGCTATGGGCAAATACCAGGACAGACTGGGTTCTATAGCCTTGGATGGCAACTGGTCTACCGCAGAAAGAAATGGCAACCTACTGTAGGAAAAAATTTGCCTTGTCAGTCATGTATTGAAAGAGACATGATTGCCTGAGCATGTATCCCGCATGTCACATAACTGAATCTCTGCTCACAAAAGGACTGAATGTTTGATCAAAGAGGGCACTACCATTTTCTCGCATGATAAATGGATGACCATGAAACTACTAAAGCTCCCCTTCTGTTCTAATACAATCCATGTATTTACGATTCCAATGGAATAAATTATGCCTATGGAATATTAGTGTTTAAGCCTTTTTATTATATCCTTACTCTGTCCTGGACATTGAGTTCTACCTGGATTCTATCCTCTTGGAATTATTTATTCAAAAAATATATATGTATGTGTATGCATCTATGTATATATATTTATATATTTTGCATATGTGTATATTTACCACTAATATTATCTATATATATATATATATATATAAAAACTATGATTATCTACCAAGAATTGATTTAAATAGGTTTTGTGAAATTTATCTAACAACATAAGTTGTGTTAATTTTTTTCTAATTTTCAAATGAATTGTTATACACCCAAATTGAAATTGTTAATAAGCTATCTAAATTTCAAGCTATCAAAATCTGTGAAACCGTTTTGCACATGGCAGTTATATATATATATATATATATATATATATATATATATATATATATATATATGGATTTATTATGTAATACAACACAAAAGTGAAATGAATCCCATAAACGTCATCTAAAACAAATTATATAAAGGAAAAATTCTTTTACCAATCATCAACAACTTCAATAACCTATTGGATTACCAACTCACTCCAAATGAAATGTGTCTTGGATGGTGAAATTCTATGTGTGGTTGCTACATAGTAAGTTTACAGTGTAGAGTTCAAGCGGTTTGTGTGACTCTTGGCGGTCACATGCTATGTGTGGCCAGTTGACTGAGGCAAGACTTCTATTTTTAGAACTCTTTTAACACACTGTTTCCTCTGCTACATAGTATGAGGTTGATAGTGGGAGAATAAAGTTTAATAAGCAGAGCCTCCCTAATGATGAGCTGTGTATGACTATGTGGCCTGAAAAGGATCCTTGTATTATCAACTGGAATTTTCCTTAAGAAGTACACAAACCACACTCAGCCTCCATAGGAGATTTGAATCGATGATAGATTTTTGAGAGATATGAAAAAAATCTTTAAAATTTTCTAGATCCAAAAGTAAGTTAATAGCTCTAAATGATTTTTAACCAAAAAATAAAAATCTGGAGATGAAGTGTTTTCCTTATTTCAAACATTTTTCAAAGACCAATGATTGTATTGGTTGAAAATCTTTTCAAATGAAAAGAGCTGAAAATAGCAATTCTTGGATTTATTGGGACCATTGATAGCATTCTTTTTGCCATGATGACAAAATTTCAAAAGATCTGTTCTTTAGCATTCTCCAAGTGAAGAAAATTATGAAATCTATCACGAAGATCATCATTATAAATAATATTACCTGAGTTCAGAACTCTTCTTCAGCTTTCTACAGGAATATCTTGTTAGCTAACTTGCCTTTTGTATAATTTATGGTATATTTTCAAAAGAATATTCTATGATTTTTTTTTTTTTAAGATTGAACATTTTCAATCTTATCTCAGATTTGCCACAAGCTTGTATCCTAATTTCTGTTTTTGTTCATCAATGATCCACTTGCTTCTTTTTACTAAGAGCATGTGGAGATCAAGTACCTATCTTACTGATTTACCCTATATTTTCTACATGTCAGCATATAGTAGATTGTGATGGTTTTAACATGTTTGCTAATTCCCGAGTACTTTAACCATTTTACCTGTAACTTACTACCTTGAGTGTCTCTCAAGCCTTTTATTGGGTGAACCTAAGTAAAAAACGAATAACAGGTCAGGTTCAGATCTATGTTTGATTGCTAAAGCGTGCAAAAGTGGCAAGTGTTAGTCAAGCTGAGCAGATTTTGTTTTTAGCTTCATGTTTGCAAAGGTTTCCCACGTAAAAAAAATTAAAAAAATACTTGTTTCACATGGAATTGATTGATTTGTATTTCATGGCTTATGAAGCCTTTGTTGATTATTTAAACCAAAACATATTTTGGATTGCAAGAATAATTCTTTTTTTGCAAGTAAATAAAACATTAACACTTTTGGGAGAATAACACATTTTCACAGATACCAGATTAATCTATTACCTACTATTTATCTCATAACTGGGGGAGGAGATGGTTTCATACCTTTCCCAAGGGGATTAGTGCATATGTGATTGTAATGAACACTACTGGAATTTTAAACTGGAAATAAAGGCCAGATAATAAATAAATAAATAGTATTAGAGATTTTTTTACGATATCTTAATAATGATTATTTATTAAAAAATAAGTCTTGAAAGATGACACAGTTCAGCAAACCAGTCGATCATTTCTGTCGCATAGTTGTCTTTATTTGTTTATTTAAGAGAAGCAATGAGGCACAAGATGTGAACAAGATCAAAAAAGTAGCCAAGAAAAATTTTTAAAACTTAGTTTTAAAGGTATTTTTTTTAATTATCACTTTTCTGGTTTTGCAATCACTTATTGATAAAAGGGCAAAACAGCTTGCCGACTGACATAAGGCCAGCATAATTGAAAACCTTCACTGACCTTCATTTCTTGTGTTTTCTAATTTTAATGAAATTTTAAGGAAAATGGAGACATATAGGACACTTATACTTAGAATCATAAAGAGACAGATGAAATTTCTAGGGCACATAATGAGAAAAGAGGGTTTGGAGAATTTGACACTCACAAGTGATACTGAAAGCAAGTGGAACAAAGGACCAACAAAAGGGTAACCTACATAACAAGTTTCTGTAAATTGATGGCAGAACAGGGAGTGAGATAGTGTTATACCATAATACCTATTCTATTGTAATAGACTCTCCCACAGATAATAAGTAGTAGTAGCAGTGGAGAGTTGGGCTCAGTGGTGTTGAGTGAGGCAGTCGATGTCAGACATTGAAGTATCAACCATCACAACTAGATTGCTGCGTCATTAACTCTTATTTCAAGTTCCTAACATTTTGTACCTCGAACCTAATTTAGGACGACTTAGTTGAAATACAAGCCTCCACTGTGAAAACCACTCTACAACAGATAGATGGGGGAAAGGAAAAACTTATTAAGAGCTATAAAGGATAGGAAGTTGTGGAGAGCCTTGATCTCACATGGGACACAGCACATAGAAGTAGAAGAATTGAAAGAAATGAATTGAATGTTTTCTCATTCACAAATCAAAATCATGACATTTTTTTATCGAATTTTTAAAATTATTAACAATCAGACTATTGTCCTCATCTTTGTTGTTATTATCACAATATTTTGGCCGTTGTGCCTTCCAGCCTTCTTCAGGTGTTTGTTGATCCAGGTAACCTTACTACAGAGATTTTCAAACCTGTTCTTTATTTACACTATTTACATTGTTTGGACTGTTGTCTTCATCTTTGTTGCCATATTGACAATGTTTTGGCCATTATACACATGGCCCAGTATTGGTTGAAGTAATCCAGTGACTTGAACCAAAGAGTTGTGAGTTCAATACCTGGCTACAGCAGAGGTGAACAAAAAAAATTAAAGTTAAAAGGAAATAACTGATACTGAGATATCAATAAGAGACATGGCATGTGGAACTAGAACAATCTACACGTGGGGATGAAATAAAGGGTTCAGTTTGAAATTCCAATCACCTGAAGAAGGCTGGAGCATACAACGGCTGAAACATTGTGAATATGGCAACAAAGATGAGGACAACAGTCCGAACGATGTAAATAGTTTAAATAATTACAATGACTCATCTTGGAAATATAGACAAATCTTTTCTTTTATCTATCGAAGAAGATTGTAATTCTTTTGCTGTCCATGTCTAGGGATATCTCCTCTTGTTCTTAATTAGTCCTAGTCAGTTATTAGTCTCCCTTTTTCCAATTATTGTAATTATTTACTACCCAGCCCAGATATTAGAACTCTCAATTATTATGTTTCAAATTCTTTAAATTTACTTCTGCATACCATGTCTCTCTCCCCAATTTCCAGTCCTTTGTAGCTCTCAGTAAATTTTGTCTGATGCTATCTCCTGTAATTCCTGTTTTGCCAATAATTTACCCAGGCTTGTTAGGTAAGTTATTTGCTTCTTTCCTCTGCTCCTCTTGCCTTTAATATGTCCTCTGTGTGTCAAATTTTCTAAGTCTTCTGTCCTCATTATGTGCCCTAGAAATTTAAACCATCTCTTTCTGATATTAAGCATAAGTGTTCTGTCTATATTTCTGAGATGAGGTATTATGTACACTATTTACATTATTCGGACTATTGTCCTCATTTTTGTCGCCATATTTATTACAATGTTTCGACCATTGTATGCACCAGCCTTCTTCAGGTGGTTGGAATATAACTGAACTAGAATAGTCTACCCCATTGGATGAAATAAAGGGTTCAAATCGACATTCCAACCACCTGAAGAAGGCCGGAACATACCACAGCCGAAACGTTGTAATGAATATGGCGACAAAGATGAGGACAATAGTCCGAATAATATAAATAGTGTATATAAGTGTCCTGCTTGTTTTCATTTTGTCTAAAATATTATTGTTGCTAACATGTTCAGTCCATGGTATTCTCAACATCCTTCTGTAGAACCACATTTCTCTTGCTTCTAGTCTTTTCTTAATGTGTCATGAGACTGTCCAACTTTAATCTAATAGTCTATTGTTGCTTGAAACAATCTTGAGTTTAGAACTTAAATCCTTAAACTTTTCCTGCTTGCTGTTGACACTGCTGCTCCTGTCACACTTGAATGCATTCATGCTTCAACTTTCTAGACCAGTGTTTCTCAACCTTTTTAGCTTCAGGGTGCACTTGTAAAATAACTAAAACTCTGGGACACACTTTTGATAAGGAAAAATTAGTCATGAAATAGGAAATTAATAAAGATGTCTCCTGAAATATAGATTTATTTTTAAGCCATTACATATGCTTGGTGGTTCAAACTTTTTAAAAATGAAGATTTTTTTAAATATAAAAATAATTCATAAATTCCTCTACTGTTAACTTGGAGAACACCTGGGCACCTTTCAGGATGCATTAGTGCACCTGGATACACTGTTTAAAAATCGCTCTTCCAAACTATTCTTAATAATTAAATTTCAATTTTATTACTGTTTATCTTAAAAAATAAATTATAAGTTTTTATTAAAGTCAGTCATCATTGGAATCCTGGTTTTATCTTTAGAAAATCATTTATTGATGTGCACTCAAGAGATTGTTAAAAGCTACAAAAGCCTGGAAGTTGTGGAGAGCTATGATCACCTACATTCTGAAGGAACATGGCAAACAAAAGAATAATATCACGGAAAATCTGATTTCAGCAACAGAAATTGTTTATGGGTTTGCATTTAAAACATTGCTAAGAGCTGAAAAAGACTGGAACTTGTAAAGGGCTATCATTGCCTACATTGTAAAGAAATATGGCACATAAAAGAATGACATTGGAATTTTTAATTTTTTCATTAGAAAATCATTTAAAACCATATTTAAGGTAGACATTGCTAAGAGCTATAAGGATTGGAAGTTATGGAGGGCCATAATTACCCTTATTCTGAAGATTCAATGCAACTAATTAGTCACTTTCCCTCTGCCATAATGTAACTTCCCTGTGCCTTTCTTATAAATACTTACATGGTAATTTTTCAAACAAATTCTATGGTACTGAGACTTTATCAATTTAAGCAGAGTACTAAATTGGTGACAGGGTTTCATCAATTCACAGTGCCTAGATGTAACTAAGTTCTAGGCTAACAGTTTCATTTCTCACACTACTTGCTTGAGGAACACTCTTCTGACTCTATGCTTTCCAGTCAACTTTGAACTTCAAAAATTTAAATGCAATGTCAATAGTTATTTACTGCCTTCTTGATTACTCTTCTATTTTTATTGCTCCTTAAAAATCTTTCTCTCTTTTTCTTATTATTTCACACTCAGTAACCCATTGTGAGAGGAGGCACAGTGTAGTAATGGATAGTGGCTCGGATTGAGGAATCGAAAAGCCAAGTTCAGATTCCAGTCGAATCCATTACATTCACTTACGTGCTAATACCCTTGGGAAAGTTATGACTCCTCCTCTTCTCCCCCCAGTTATGGGTAAATAGCAGGACAAACTGGATTCTATAGCCTTGGATCACAACTGGTCTACCACACAAAGAAATGGCAACCCACTGCAGGATAAAAAATCTGCCTTGACAGTCATGCATCATAAGATACATGATCATCTAAGCATGTATCACATATGGCACTTAACTGATTCAAGTGGAAAAACTCCAATAAGTGCAATCAAAACGTGATTTGAATGAATTTATATGAATCTTCCTTTTCATAACTAGCAACAGTTAAAAAGCTTACTCTTTTCAAGAATTAAATAATTTGCTATTCTAGGAGGTCTAGTGGAGTAATGGATAGTGACTCAGATTGAGAAATCGGAGAGCAGAGTTCGAATTCCAGTCAAAATCCATTACATTCACTTACAAGCTCATACCCTTGGGAAAGTTATGAATCCTCTTCTTCTCCCCCCAGCTATGGGTAAATAGCAGGACAGGCTAGGTTCTGTAGCCTTGAATGGCAACTAGTCTACTGCAGAAAGAAATGGCAACCTACTGCAGGAAAAATCTGCCTCATCAGTCATGTATTGAAAGATACATAATCATCTACGTGTGTATCACACATGGCACATAACTGACTGAACCCATTGTGTCTGAGTGGCTTTACTGCCTTGTATGGGTTGAAAGGATTAAAAAAAAAATTAACAACTCGACTAAATCTAATAATATTTGACTTTTTTTTTCTTGTCTTTGAAGATGCCAACCAACACCAACTCGTATGTCTTTCTCGCCCCTCTTTGGGAAGTAATGTCTATATGAGTGTTTTGATAATTAAGAATAAACTACTTACTGATGAGAGAAGGAAATACTCTATTTATCGGTGGCTTGGAAGCGCCTATTTTGTGACATTAAGAGAGAGACGAGTTATAAATAATTCTCTCTCCTCTTTCTGACACACATCGTTTTTTTTCTTTTTGGTATGAGCAAGACTGAGACTTATCCTAGACTTCAAGTGGAACATATATACAATCTATTGCTAAAGATGCTAGATAAATGGCCTGTTCATTGTACCACTCTTGTAAGTATCTCATTCTCCCTACTATATTCAATCTTTAGAAGATCCAGATGAAACCAGAAATGGATTATTGATGCCATATCTTTGCTAGAGCTGCTCAATCCTCACTTTCCAGCCTTGTGAGATCTCAAAAGTATTTATGCAGCCTTGTGGCTTATAGATTATTTTCCATTCTACAACCCCTATTCCACAGAGGAAATGTTGCAAGCCCCTCACTACTCTATTGCTATTTCCAAGGCAAGTGTTCTGATAAGCTATATTCCTTGGTTCCACCAACCCTAACCTTTGCAACTGGGACCCGTCATGCTACATCCACAGGGTCAAATCATCTTCATTCTCTTCGTTTTTTTTTTTTTTTTATTGGGGGGGTGTCATCCAACAAGTTCACGGTTTAGCAACAACATAAACATCTGTACAAGGAAGAGCTCTTTAGACAGAGCACTACCAAACCTCTCTTCCTTTCTTAAATGTTATCTTTACTCCCACTTCTACCTCCTACCTCATCACCACCTCATACAAAAAACAAAAAAAAAACCCATTGTCTTCTTCTGTTCTATGTCCTTTCCTGATCTTGGCTCTCTACTCTTTTCTATCCTTTGTAGTACTTAGCAACATTTATCCTTTTATTATCCCTTCCACTCCTTTTTGAATGAATGTTCCTTCAGGTAGGCCCCAAGCCTTGCATGATTATTGGGCCTCAAACACAACCCTGACCTCAACATACAATCCATCACTAAAGATGCAAGAAAAATGGTTGTTTCCCTGTACTACTCTAATAAGTACCTATCTCCTTGTGGTATCTTAAGTCTTCTGAAGATTGGAAGTTTTGATGAGTGTGAAACCATCACTAAATTGTTGTTGTTCCCAGGTCCAGCCTGACCTGGGGTGGTAGCACCTGTTAGGATCCCACCTTTGAGTAAATAGTGAACACCTTAGCAATAATCAACAGTACATTTTTTATAATAAAATGATCAACAATACATTTTATGATCTACAAACTATATATCTAAAAAAACATACCTTTATCCTGAAAGTATAAAATTATGTACAAAATATCTATAGTTGAAAGCATAAAATCACTTACAAAATATTTAGATTTCAGCATTAAATAACACATAGAGTTTGATATGCAGCCAAACAAAATCAGCCAACATGAAAAAATTCTTTTATGACATTAATCCATATAATAGCCTACAATTTCTTAAAGAAATTAAACTGTATTCCAAAATATAACTTCAACAAAACTACAACATAAAACACACATATCACTAGCTTTAGTGATTATGTCTGTACAAACATGTACATGCACAAAAGCTGCATATCCTCTACCATGTAGTCACTTGTGAAAGCAGAATAACATATATTTTTATTACTTCAAATCTCCCAAGAAAATTAAATTTCAGGATTAAATGGCCATAAGATGTTGATATGTGTGGCAGACATGAGACAGAACCTGGGACGAGCACAACTGGTCGTGACTTGCCTTGTCCCCACCAAAAAAGAGCCCATATTTGCTTAGCATGTAAAGCTACTGCAGTTGAAATGAGGGAGGAAAAAAGCACTTATCACTCTGCCGTAATCCGTCCTCGGCCAGATAACGTAAAAAAGAATGAGGGGACTTGCATTGCATTTTTTTATGCAATAAAAGATGCAATGCATTATGGGACATGGACGCAATGAATTGTGGGATCACATGAAGACGCAAGGGATTATGGGTATATGGACAAATATAAAAGCAACTACTTTTTTCCCAGTGGAGGAGTTCTTCAAGTGACGTTCACGGTTGGCGGCAAGAACAGTCTGTTAGTGTGATTTTGAGACAGAACTCAAGAAGGAACGACTCGAGGTTGGAATACCAGTTGGGAGAGCTTGAATTTACTCGCTGGTTGCCGTTTTCTTTATTCGCCTCAATATGCTATTAAACAAACAAATCAATTAGTTGTGCTATCCTCTACCTTTACAAGAGACAGATCAGGTGTAAAGTAGAGTACTTCTGTTATATTTGGGCAGGAGCTGTGCAGTCCTCACTTTCCAGTCTCAATAGAGTTCAAATCTCCATGCCCTTGTGGGTGATAAATTATTTTCCACCCTGCAAACCCTTCTCTCACAGACAAGATGTAAGAAGCCTCTCACTCCTCTGCCACTACTTCTATAGAAAGTGCTCAGACAATCTACATTCCTTAGTTACACCAGTTTTAACCTTCACACCTAGGACCAAACATATTATGCACATTGTTGTGAACCAGCATCACTAACCCCCTATTTCAAAAGTGAGATGTTCCACTCAAGCAGCTTCTCTTCACAAACACTGTTCTCATCACTACAATCCTAACCTGTTCAAGTCTTCCCAATCTATCCATGTAAACTGTGATCCTTACTCTGTAACCCTCTACCTCAAGTGGCTCCCGCGCCTTGTACAGAGTAAAACACAATGTTTAAAAAAAAAACAAAGCTCATTAGATAGGTTATCTACTGTTCTCCCGCTTACTCTTAATATGTCATGTGCGTGTCAAATTTTTCGGGTTTTCTCTTTGAATTGTGGGTTCCAGAAATTTAAACTGTTTAATTTTATTTCTGATTTCCCTTTTGTTTACATTTTTATTAAAACTTTCTCTGTGCTCTGTGGTATTCTCAGTATGCTTCTGTAGAACCATATCTCTTTTGCCTCAAGTCTCTTTTTGATCCACGAACAAATTGTCTGACATGATAGGAGGATTGATATTACATAGTTAAATCGTCTTTTCTTTGTTTTTAATTAAGTTTTCCTCATTGTCTATATTTCTGAAATGAGGTATTGTAATTATTTACACTATTTACATTGGTCAGACTTATCATCATCTTTGTTGTCATATTGACAATATTTTGACCATTGTATGTTCCAGCCTTCTTCAGGTGATTGGAACTAAAGCTTTTATTTTATCCACTGGAGTAGATTGTTCTAATTCTACATCCTCAAGATGAGTACAACAGTTCAAACAATGTAAATGGTGTAAATAATTAAATTTTCCTGTTCCTTAATACAGTGTTTAGTTTTTGGACAGCATTTTCCCTACTCAAATGCACTTTATAACATATTGAAACTTCTAGATTTGTTTGATTTTGACATCTACAATTCGGAACTTACACCTTGAACTTTTTCACTTGCTGACATTGTACATTTGATAGTCAGTCTTTTTTTCTGTTTTTCTTACTACCGTGACTTTTTAGACATAGCTGTGTCCTTTTACACTTTTCAGACACCTGTGTCTTTTTGCAATTTTTAGACATACCTGTGTCTACCTGTATATATTTGTCTCTTGACATAATATATCATAAATAAGAATATTATCATTCTTTCCATTTTTAATTGGTTTCATTTACTTTCTACACACACACACACACATATATATATATATATATATATATATATATATATATATATATATATATTTATTATAATTTTTCCTTATAGATAAATTTCTCCATATAGACCATTTTTTGGTTCTCACCAGTCAAGCTGCAAATAAATGCACTGAAACAAGGTTGCATCTTTGTAGTAAGTAAATTGTTTTTGTCTATATGAAAAATTATAATAAATAATTATTGCTCTACTATCGGTATTGAACCCTCTTTTGAATTAATGCTGTGAATGTTAGAATTTATATATTATTTTTGTTCTCATTACATTCAGATATATATGTTTAGACAACACATCAATCAACTTGATGCCTTTAATATGCGTTACCTACATACATTCCACAACAGAAAACTAGGTGATCCCGTTAGAAACAGTGAAGTTCTAAATAAATGCAAATTGTTTGGTATTGAAGCAGACCTAATGAAAATCCAACTCAGGTTGGGAGGACATCTTTCTTGTGTGAGCAACAGCAGACTTCCAAAAGAACTCCTCTTTGGCCAGCTTCTAATAAGCAGAACAGTTGGAAGGCCATTCTTGCATTACAAAGACTAACAATCTGAAGTGATGCAGCATCCCTTTTTCTTCCTAGGAAAACAAAGCATCAGAGTGAAGGGGCTGGTGCCTGTCCTGCTTCTCAGCTATAGAAAGGTTTAAGCAAGGACAACGTGGACATTGAGAGCAACTGCATACAAACATGAAAGAAAGTTGTCAGCATGCTGCTCCTCTCAATGCTAGCCTTACCAGTCCCTATAGCCTTGTCATATGCAGTAAAGCAGGCATTGCTGTCTGCTCATGGAAACATGTGCCAATTGATCCCCAACCACTTGAATAAAATGGCACGACATGTTCGATCTCTTATAAAAGTTTTCAAAACTTGGGAGACACATGCATGTCCATAAAATAGAGTACCTTTATTTTACAGAACTCTCATTTGTCATCTGCAATGAGACAGTCTACTATATATATATATATATATATATATATATATATATATATATATATATAATATATATTGGAGTTGGATTAAGATACCATTATATAATGGTATCTTAATTCCAATTGTATGAAATATATAGCTCTGTTTATTATATACAAACATTGAGCTCTATGTATGAATCAGTTTTAATATTTTACATTGTGTTAATAGGATTCACTTGGATTATATACCAACGGATTACTCCCTGTGTGTGTGTGTGTGTGTGTATATGTATATATATATATATATATATATATAATTATATATGAAGAAATATAGTCTTAAGGTGTGCTATATTTATGGGATAAAGTGCTCAATATCAGAGATAGAGCGTGTGTAAATATAAAAGTGAACATTGAAGTTAACACTTAGAGGCAACAGGCTGTTTCATGCTTATATATATATATATATATATATATATATATACAGACACAAGAATTAATGGATTTTATTTTAAACAGTATTTTGTCTATTGGCTTGTATACTCAAGAAACTTAATAAAGAAAATGTGTGCTTCAGTGGGATTCAAACATGTGTCCCCCTTTACAGGAGTAACCAGCATCAGATATGTTGGGGTGCACCCACCTTCTCATCAGAATGGACTGATCTCTCTACTACTAATAGGACAGTTCTATAGAGTTCTGGGAAGATCAGGTGACCATCACACTTCCGTCTCTCTACCGGAAGATACAGTTGGACTTTATACTCTTTCTGATTGTTACTGACTAACCTGCGTTCATTTGATTACTAATCTCTCTGTTGTAAATACCTCTTCAGATATACCAGTATTTTTCCCTACATATGTGTTTGTCCTTATTTCAATACACACACGCAGAAACACTCAAAATCTCAAGATATGACATGCTTTTACTGCTCAGCTATAAAGAGGATGGCTGATGCATCACTACAACTTCTTGACTTGTGATGGAGCAACTATATTGAGTCATTTGCTACAAAGAAGATTAGTTCATTGTGTTGTGCCCAAAATTTGTTCTCATCAGAATCCATCTTTCACATTTATAAATCTACCATTCTTCCATGCATTGAATACTGTTGTGCTATCAAGTCTGGTGCTCCTACTGTGCATTTCAAGATTCTTGATAAAATCCAGAGAAGGGTCTGCAATACAATCAAACCTGACCAGATATCTTAACTTCAACCACTTTCTCACTGACATGATGTGGCTTCCTTCTGCCTGCTCTACAAATATTTTCATGGTAATTGCTCAGAAAAGGATTTTCCCCTGGGTTCCAGATTTCATGAATTTAACTGTGCTACTTGACTGGAAACTAGGTATCACCATTTCACTTATGAACTGGATAGATGTAACCGTCATTTCTACTCTGACAGCTTTTTTTTTTGTCGCACTTCCCACCTATGGAACAGCCTTCTGATTTCTTGCTGCTCTGATAACTACAATCTTCAAAAATTTAAATGCAACATCAATCACCATCTTCTGTCTTCTTGAACTCCATTCAATGTTTGTCCTTTCCTTAATCCTCCCTAATCTCAATTTTCTCTTTCTCACTTTCACTCCCTGTAACCTCCTGCATTCTAGTGACATTGTTGACTTACTTGGGGTGAAATGATTAAAAAAACAAACAAAAAAAAAAAACAAGAAGAAATGCTCAGATGCCCCTTGATTTGAAATCCTTATGTATACAAATACAATTTTAACAGTGTTACAAAAGTGCCAAATCTTTCTGTCATTGAAAAAAAATGTGTTGAATGGATGTCATCATTCATTTGAAAAAAAGGCACTGCAACACTACCTTGACTTAACCTCTTTTCAATAGTAACTAATATATGTTGATACAAGAGTTGTCAGTGAAAATGAATACCCTACCGCCCCTTATTAAAATGATTGATTTTCTCCATATCCAGAAACTAATATTATGAATGTATATGCTTATAAAGCTCCTTCAATTCAAAATTAGTTATTCCAAAATTCACTTGGGGATGAAACAGAACTAGGTACTTTAATTTAATTTCTATAATTGAATTGGAAGTTTTTAGCTTCTGTTTTTGAAACATGGCAATTCCTATGTAGTGATGGAATCCTATTTTTAAAAAAAATAATTATAATGTAGGCTCTACACCATGTGTCAAGCACTGTTTTTTAAAAATAAAAACAAAAATACTAAAGAACTTCAGATTATTAACCTAACGGTTCTTTCCTATTTTTCAATATATTTGCACAACACACACACACACACACACACACACAAACACACATACACACACACATATATATATATATATATATTTTAATTCTCTCAAATCCACATATCAATTTCTTAGTGCTGTTACAAAACTGAGTAAGAAAGACACTATAGTTTTGGTTATTTCTTTTATTTTCCGAAGTACATTCAATCTCTTCCAAGATCATCTTTAGGGGTGAATTGCTAACACAAAAATTCATGTAAATGATCTTGGAAAAGATTGTAAGTACTTTGGGAAATAAAAGAAATAATCAAAACTGTAGTGATTTTCTTACTCAGTTTTATAACAACATTAAGAAATTGGTCCATGAATTTGAGAGGATTAAAATGAAATAAACAGGCATATGTCTAGATTATTCAACCAAACATACTTTAAAGAAGATATGCTGCCTAAATATATATATATATATATACACACACACACATATATAAATTTCTCATGATTAACCTGTAGAAAAAGACAATATGTATAAAGGAAAAAAGACAATAGGAAAACTAGTTTTAGCCAGCATGTTTCATCTAATGTGGACTTTTTAAAAAAAATGTGGCAACTAAAACAGTTTTCCTATTGTTTTTTTCCTATATATATATATATTGAATAAGTTCTCACTGATTTTTCATGAAAAGTAATATTTTATTTACAAAAATTAGTAAGAAACATGTCACTGAAAGTATTGTCTATTGCTAGCCACTACTTTTTCCCATCTTTCTGGCAGCATTTGAATTTCCTGTCAGAAAAACGACATGTCTTTTGAGGCTAACCATGAAACAACCCATTTTTGGCATCTTCATAAGAATGAAAGTGCTGCTCAGCCAAGCCATGTGCCATCAATTGGAACAAGTGATAATCAAACAGTCTGGTGAATATGGCAGGTTGGGTAGAACTTCCCATTTAAGCATTTCCAAATAGATTTTCTCCCATTTTGCAACATGTGGCTGAGCATTGTCATGTTGCAAAATCATTTTGTCATGTCTCTGCTCATATAGCAGCTGTTTTTTCATCAATTGTTGGCTCAAACACATCAATTGTAGTTGATAGTGATCTCCTATGATGGTTTTGGTCAGTTTGAACAGCTCATAAGAAACTACACCCTGGTGATCCCACTAAATGCAAAGCAGAAGCTTTGAACCACAGATATTCAGCTTTGTTGCCAATATTGATGCATGGCCGGGCTTACCCCATGATATTCTATACTTAGGGTTATCGTAGTGTATCCACTTTTTATTGCCAGTCATGATACAATGCAAAAAACCTTTCCTTTTCTGCCATTGAAGCAGCTGTTCATACATGACAAGACACTGTTTGACATCTCCTGGCTTGAACTCATACGTCACCCAATGTCTTTGTTTTTGAATCATCCCTAATGCTTTGAAACTAATGTGTGATCAACTTCTAATGATTCTGCAAGTTCAGCTTGCACCTGACATGAGTCTTTATGAAGTAATACCTCCAATTCTTTGTCTTCAAACATTTTTAGCGTGCCAGAGCATTCTTTATCTTCCACATCAAAATCATTATTTTTGAAGCATCTAAAACGATCTCTGCATGTTGTTTCCAACAGAGCATGGTGGCCATAAGTCAGAACAAGAATTCTGTTTGCTTCAGCTGCAGATTTCATTTGAATAACGTAGTGCAATAAAATTCCCTGCAAATACAATTTCTTTGGCATGAAATCCGACATGTTTAACAGTATGAAAAGCAAAGTTGTTTACACTTTGGAGAAATGATATACATTGAATTTCAAGATGGCTTATAGTACTTCATTATAGATGTGTTATCATCTGAAACTACATGCACAGTTCTGGGAATGCCATCTGTTGGAAAACAGAACTTATTCAAGGTCCTAATATATATATATATATATAATTTTAATACCTATACTCTAGTGGTGTGAAAAAACCCCAGATACTACAATTTGGAAATAAAAAATATATTTGAACAAATTGATATCAGGGAAAAAAATTCAGTAAAAAAAGCAAACACTAGACATCTGTGTCAGTTGAAAATAATCAATGAGCATCGCAGGGCCAAGTCAAAAGAAAAAAACACCGAGAGACTAAATTAAATTAAAACATAAAAGTGCTTAATACACTAAGTAAAGCAAAATCTAAAAAAATACTAGTGAGCCAGAACCTACCTATCAAGGTTTCACATAATGGATCCTATAATAAAGAATATTGCTCTACTATCGGATTGTATTGGGCTCTCTTTTAAATTAATGTTATGAACATTGGAATTTACATTCAATTCGTTCTCATTTCATATATGGTACAGGTAATCAATCGGTTGGTATATAATCTGGGTGGATACATAGTAGGAACTGATATTAAACTAGAAACAACAAAATGTCCTGGCCATAAATAAGTTCCAACCCCAGACAGCTTACCCCAACATATGATACCTTACGCCCCTATTAATCGCTAACACAAACCCATTCTAATTAACAAGGTGTCTACCAGAGGAGAAGTGACATTGAAAATAAATTTAAAACAATACGCCAAGACAGACACTCAGGGGCTGATGATAGTCTATTTCAAACTGTTCTGTATGCGGCTATCTTCTATGTTGAGGTAATTTTGTTTTTTTGCTGTAAAATATATATATATATATATATATATATAATTCTAATGTATACTATATTCAGGAATAACTGTCCCCAATAATCAGGGGAAAAGGATGTGTAAATATAAGAGTGGACACTGAGGTTTCATGCCTGAACTCAATCTTTAGGCCATGTATTTTGGATAGTAGCTTGATTATTTCTGTATGAGGAATGTATGGGTAACAAAGACAGGTATATTTAGTTTATTGTATTATCCTTATTGGTGGGTCAGAATGTTGTTATTTTTTAGTTCTTGTATAAAGTTGTTTGTTACTTTTCAAGAGTTAACTCATTATTTACTATTGATTACTTAGGGTATTTTGTATTTATTCATGAATTATTTACAGTTGGTTAATATTATTAAATTGTGGATGAGTTTAAATGAATATTTTTCCTATGTTTGTCTTTGTTTTTGTTGGAGCATGGGTTAAAACATTTTTTTTTCTTTTTCTGTTGACATTTTTTAGTTTTGTGTTGCCATAAATCCAATCTTTAGGTTGTTTCATAGTAAGAAATACCAGTTCTTACACATGGATTGCAGATTGTGTTCAAGTATGAAACAAACTGTCACGACATGGTATTGACGTCAGTATCCACTCTTATATTTGTGCGTGTATATATATATATATATATATATATATATATATATATATATTATGTGTGTGTGTGCATATATGTGCATGTGTGTATATATATATATGTGTGTGTTTATGTGTATGCATATATATATATATATATATATATATATA
>CAHIKZ030004549.1:975000-1045000 GCA_903632075.3 Acanthosepion pharaonis
TTTAAAAATCTTGTCTGGATAAATTTAAACCATTTTGTAAAATTGTGTATGTTTCTTATAATAATATCAATAGTTTTGTTAACTGGAGCATTAGTGAATAAATTTTCAGCATCAAGTGAGGTGAGGCTATGGTTTTATTATTGTTTCTTTCTTTAATAAGGATACTAAGAAACTTGTCCATAATTATGAGAGTATCCTATTTAAAATAAGTAGAAAAACTTGTCTAAAAGACTAAATTATTTAATGAGCCATGTTTTATATATATATATATATATATATATACATAATTATTATTAAAATATTTTTGTCTATATTTCTGAGATGAGGTATTATGTACATTATTTACATTATTCGGACTATTGTCCTCATCTTTGTCGCCGCATTTATCACAACGTTTTGTCCGTTGTACACTCCAGCCTTCTTCAGGTGGTTGGAATTTCAAACTGAACCCTTTATTTCGTTCACTGGGGTAGACTATTCTAGTTCCACGTGCCATGTTTGATGGATGTCAGTTATCAGTTATCTCCTGCTAATTTCCCTCTGAAAGTTCTCCACTGCCTTAACCAGGTATTGAACTCACACTCTTTGGGTCCTGTCACTCCATCAAACATGGCACGTGGAACTAGAACAGTCTACCCCAGTGAGCGAAATAAAGGGTTCAGTTCGAAATTCCAACCACCTGAAGAAGGCCGGAGCGTAGAACGGGCGAAACGTTGTGATAAATATAGCGACAAAGATGAGGACAATAGTCCGAATAATGTAAATAATGTAAAATATTTTTATTATAACAGATTACAATAAAAACATTTTACATTGCTACACAAAAACTTTCATGTTTTAGAACTATAATCATTCCTCTTCGGGCAATGGTAGATAACATATAATAAAAATGATTTTTATGATATGTTATCTAAAATCGCCTGAAGAGGAGTAATTATAGTTCCGAAACATGAAAGTTTTTGTGTGGCGATGTGAAATGTTTTTATTGTAATCTATTATAATAAAAATATTTTAATAATATCTTGCTCTACATTGTATTGAAAACTTTTTTAAAAAAGTAAATGCTAAGAACTGTGGATTCTAACACCATCCGTTCTTTCTCTTTCTTCATATATATATATATATATATATATATATATATATATATATATATATATATATATATATATATATGAACTGATAGATGTCACTATTACCTTGGCATGTATTCAAATGAAATTTCCTTTAGTTCCACCAGTACAAAGTTTTACGGATTGGACACATGATACTACCATGGAGATGAATCAGCCTCATTTCCTTAATGTCCAAAATCTCAAAAGAAAGTGCCACTTAAACATCTTTTTCTCAGGAACTGGAACTTTATGTGGGTGCTTTAGTCCTAATGACCTCAATCTCTTCAATTCAAGGGTCAATTGTTATTTATCCTCCTTATCCTCATAATCTTCACTTGCTATAACCTTCTATCCCACTTATCTCATTCAATTCACGTTACCATTCCAACAAGAACATTCTGCCTGGAATAACCTCACCAGACTTTTATTCAATGAAGTTTAGCATAAAAAATAAATAAACTAAAACAATATTAAAATTTAATCTTGGTTACAACAAAGGAAACAAAAAATAAATACTATTTTATTTTTTATTTTTTTTTTTAATAGTTCAGTGTTTGGTTGAAGCTGGTAGTGTAGGAGGGCAGCTTGAGATCCAAACATTACCCCTTGGGCCCAAGCAATGCCACAGAAGTAAATGATTCATTTGATACCTCAGATGTTGATAAGATATTTTTAAGAGCAAAGATGGCTGGGCTGTTATAAAAGGTATCTTTCTTAGCCTTGAGGTGGAATAGGTTTTTCGTCGGTCATACAGATAAGAATTAAGCAGTTACATTAACACTTGAAAAATCAAAATAGAAAATAAGTTAATTACAACTATTCAATATGATATACCTATACTTGCCTAATTCAGAGGTCAGTTTTGTTGGCTAAAATCTATCCAATATGAGAAATCAGAACAAATCTGAAGAACAACATTTTTCAAATTATTTCAACTGTTAGTGTATAAGAAACTTCACTGTGCTTGAAGCCAGAAAAATACTGAAAAATGGCATTTTCACTCTCAAGTCCAAATAACTATCAGGGCTGGTGCAAGAATCTCTTGCCTCCTTGGAATCTATGATACCCCTCCAATCTATGATATTCTACTGCATCTCAATTACCATAAGGAAGTATTCATATAAAATACAAATTTTATTATAATCTACTTATGCACAATAATGGATTATATGCAATATAGGCGAACAATTCAACTAGAAAAATTGAAAATAAATACAATGTATCTAAATACAAATTGTAGACATACATAATAGATAATTCCATTTTAAATAAATTAATGATGTTTTACTGCAATTTTTTTGTTAAAATGTTGAATAATTTCACACATTCAACATTATGGATTAAAAAATAGTGAATTTTCTATGTTTTTTGAGACTTAGCATGAGATAAAACAAATTCCAGTATCACCCCATGCAAAGCAGTAAAGTCACTAAGACACAAGGAGTTACAATGTGTGGAAGAATTAGAAACAGAAATATTAACAATAAGCAGGAAGAGAAAAGAGTAATCAAAACAATAGACAGCGATTGACATTGCATTTAAATTTTTACAAATTAAAGTTGGCTGAAAAGCATGGAGCCAGAATTATGGAGTGATTTTTCTTATTTTATTTCTCTTTAGTGTCTGTCGTGTCAGACTAACATCAGATTGCAGGAAAAAAGTTGATATATCTGCAAGTGAATATTGAAATCACACTCTAATAACACTGGTCAACACAATTTTTGGTGCCAAGAAACAAAACATGTTCTTTAGCTGATTTGATGGTGCTGGTTCTGAAAATGACTAGTTTTTCATGGTTAGCTGCTGTTTTTTTGTACAGAAATTACTCATTTTTGGAAAAAAGATCAATATACAATCTTGGCTGATCACAAAATTTAGTTAATAAAGGATGTAGAAACTCATCAATTTTTAGTATGGCCTAGCAATTTATGTCAGCCACCTGAAATAAAATATTTTTATAAGAAAAAAGTGTTTCTGAGTTAAAAAAAATTTTAAAATAGAAGTACGAAATTTTTCCAATTTCTTGCCAAAATTCAAATTAACTCATAAACTTTATCAGTAATACACTTTAGTAAACCTGATAATTAAGGTGACATAAAAAAAATGAAACCCTAAAATCTTCTGCAGTATCAAAAGAGACTTCAATAACATTGACCATCACAGACAATCAAGAAAGAGAATCTATTAACCATAGTTTTTATGTTCACGAATGTTTTATTTCTGCTGTTAATTTATTAAATGATTTGATGAAGATACTTGTTGGTCTTAGTATATTCAATCATGTTATTTTTAAAATAGTATTTCTTCAATAAGCAGAACAATGTGTTGGTTTGAAATACGAATTGAGAGGTTTCTATGATTTTATTTTGAGAAATATTGCCATTTATTTATATGAAAAAAAATGCTTTTTTTCCACAAAATGAGGCATTTCTTTACAGCAAAAATGGTAGCTAACCAAGAAAAAGTAAGGTCATTTTCAGATTCAGCACCCTCAAATTAGCTAAAAGATATTTGGTGTCTCAACACCATTTCAAATTTTTTTTTTTTGTTGACCAGTGTAAATTTGATTCAAGCTTAAAACATTTTCAAGATGGACTTAAGTGTTCAATTTATTGATGCAAAATACAAAGCTTGATTTGTAACTAAAATTTGTTTTTTAACTGTTTATTCACTTGCAAATTTTTAAAGGTGGCAATGTAATAATCAACTAATTACTAATTAGATCCCACGGTCTGTTACCAAATAATGGGTCCTCAGTCTTTTATTATTATTATGTCTTACGTTCGTCTCCCTACAAGTCTCACCTATTTAAGATTCTCACGTATTGCATGAACAAAGCCAAGAAAAATAAATGCCAATGAATAATGTACACTGACATGCAAAACATTTGGGCCATTTTAGAAAATTAGTTACTTTTGTTAATTTTACCCCAAAATGATTGATAAGCAATATTCTTTTCTCAGTACATTTGTTGATCTTTGAAGGCCAGAAAACAAATTACTGCATTTCCATTAATTTTGTACGGTGGATGATAGAGCATCTTAATCACAGTCATGCTAAGATATAAGGCCACACAAAAATACTAGGTGACCAGCAAGAATTTTACCTTTCATCTCTTTTTAAAAAGTTTTTTTTTTCTTTTTTAAAATGTGATCTTTGTTACAATAGTACAAAAAAGCAAAGCATGGAATTAGTAATTAATGTTACTGCCTTTGGCTCAAATTATTGCCTCAATTTGATGAGGCATTCATCGGGACAAGGTCCAGATTTACATTTGGGAAAAATATAATAAAAAGTTAATGTTGTATCCTTAAAGAGGTTACAAACAGATAAAGGTGGTATGCAAGTGAAGGAACAACAATACATGCATAGATGAAAGAAAGAGAGGTAAAAGAGAATACGCTACTGAAAGACAGGGAATTGTTTAGCAGTCTGCTAATTCCCGAAGCAAGAATATTTGCCAACCACCCCACATGGTCAGATGTGGCATAAGACTAAATTTAACATGGGGTATCTGAGCCCATAGGCTTGGGGAAAATTTCCCATAGACCCTGTAAAAAACGGGGTCGGGTAGCTGTCTACCACCCCAGATGAGATTCAGCCCTTCAGCATAGCCTCGTCTGGGATCCTCTCTGCCCGAAAGAAGAGAGTTCGACTAGCTTTGCTGGAGATGAATCTCTAACTAATTCCTGAATCAAGTCTCAGGTATATCCTGTACACACTATATATATTTACTGATATAGTCAGTCCACAATAGATATTAGGGAGTGTGGAACATTCCATTACAACAGTTAAGCTTATTGGTTAAATGTAAAAAAATCTTGTTTAAATTATATATTATAATTGTTTTTTTTTTAAATATAATGACAACACCAAAATTGAAACTTCAATTCAAATTCAATCATAAAAATTAAACTTTAAATTAAAATTATAATATTATGCTTTACTATTTGTATCGAGCCCTGTTTTTTAATCCTAGAACACTAAACATGGGTCTATAGCAAATTTTCCTAAAATTTTTAATTACAATTTTCAGTACCTGATTTTCTTACCTAAATAATGTTTTTCAGTTCCTATTAATGTTAACTCAAAGTACAAAGTTTGAAGTGCCTGCATGTAAAATATTTCAAATAATGATTTATATTTAATTTTTTTTTTGATATTTTCAAAATCGGGTATGATATACCAATGGTTAGTAGTGATGTAATTTTAATTGATGGTTAGTGATCTTGGATTAAAAATACAAATAAATGCTTGAATTATAAATCTCATTGTTCTTTCATATTATGTATTATTTTAATATATATATATATATATAAGTGTGCAGGTATGCAGAAAATAGAAAAGAACACGTTGGGTGCATAATCAGGGGTTCCTTAGTAATTTTGTTTTTATTTTTAAGAAGACAGTGCTCCATACAGAAGTAGAGCTTATATTATAATATTTTTTGTTTAAAAATATGATTCCTTCGCTACATAAGAGTTCTCATGTTTCAAAAACGAGAGCCAAAACCATCCAAATAATTATTAAAATTAAGTTGAATTGAGGTGTTTAGTCCCGTTTCATCTTCAAGCAAAATTTTAGGAATCTAAATTAGGATTCCTAAAATTTAATTAATTATATATATATATATATATATATATATATATATATGAGTACTTAATTTTAAAAGTTTTTTTTTATTATACATGAAAAATAATATTTTTCATTTATCTAACCATTTACACCCCATTTTATGCATAGAAATATTTGAAAATCATGAAAAAGAACAGTCAATCTTGGGAGCATCCAAAATAAAAAAAGATGCTATTTTGAAAAATATTTTGTGTGTGTGTGTTTATGTTTGCGTAAAGACTGTTTATGTCTGTGAGTTGCTAAATATATCCAAAACCTGCAAAAAGAGGAGCCATGTTGCCTTTGACTGTGTCTGAGAAACTTAACCCCCCCCCAACTCATCACCTTTTAAATTCCTGCTTTTACTGCTTGTTTACTTGTCACCCACCTGTACAGATCTTGTTGCATGTAATTTAATGTTTGTACATTGCATCTCATCTCATGAGAGAAAGAGAAAAGTTCTTTTAACGTTGCTTCTATTAATTCCTGTCAAGCTTCCCATCACGTTTGGACACTGTCCGACTTCTGCTGATTTTTTTTTTTTTTCCTACTGAGTGGGGAAATGAAATTGTCTTTGCTCCCCCCATGACTGATACTTTCTTTTTCTTTCCCTTGAGAAAACCAGTTTGACCTTGGTTCTGTAGATATATTTATTTTTTCGGTCTGGTTCTTCTGCCATTTTGCCTTCTCTATATCATGTTGGCTATTTTGGTCTTTCTCATTCCCTCTTTTTTTTTTTTTATCTTCTAGTAGTTCTTACCAACCTCCTCTTCCTCTTTGTCATACCAATACCCCACTTATTTACTACTCAACCTATTTATCTACTTTTCATGTGGCTTTTAAAATCGGCAGAGAATGTTTCTACAGTTTCTCTCATGCATACACACACATAGATATTATTATCACATTATAGTTTTGCATGTCCCTTCCTTCGTTAGTTAATATAACTGTTATGCCTTACCAATACCTCATAAATAATGGACTATTCTGTTTTGATCTAGGAAAAATGGAAAAGACATATCAGAGATGCTGTTTGGTTCCATTGAGAAAAAGAAAGATAGAAAGTGAAGATAGAGGAGGTGAAAATGCTCTCCTATGTTTAATGTCTGCTATAGTGAAAAACTTGTCAATTTTGAATCTTTTCATTTGTACCCTCTTACTTCTTTAAATAATGACCTGCATTCATACTTATGTTTGTTATTGCAATATGTTGTTAAAACTGGTAAACTCAAATATTTGACAATGTAACGGGGGATTTTCTACAGGTATTTTATAGTCATAAAACTTGCAAGGAACTTAATCATTAACCTAAAAGTTATGATTCATCAGAAAATTCGAATATAAAAAGCATGAAATATTTAAAGGTACTACCAGAATATATTATTATTTTATAAGTAAACTCTTTTATAATATATATTCTTATCTCACTATCTCTCTACAGATTATATATATAATATACAATATAAAATAATATACTGTAATAGGAGGCCAAAAACAGCCGTGCCTAAAAGGTATAAACATGAAAAAGTGCTCAATACAAAATTCCAAAATAGGAAATGCAAGAGCAAAGACATTTACAAAACACTGAAGTGCAGTCTACCTTATTACCTCAGTTTCAATTGCAAGGTCTCTTCAGGCAAGAAGGAGACCTTGCAGTTGAAACCCAGGTAGTAAGGTAGGCTGCATTTTAGTGTTTTGTAAATATATATTCAAGCATGTTTGGTTGAATAATCTGGACATAATATTATGTCTATTTATTTTTATTTTAATCCTCTCAAATTTTTGGATCAACTTCTTAACATTGATATGAAATACATTAAGGAAGGTACCGTAGTTTTGATTTGTTTTTCATTTCTTTTATTTTCCCAAGTACTTTCAATCTCATTCAAGATCATCTTTGCTAAGACAAAAAATTAATGCAATTGATAGTTGTGAGTTTTTTGTAAATGCTCATGAAATGAGCTCTGTTATAATTATGAACATGTATGAACACACTCCATTATAGTCATTGTAAGGGAGGTAACTTAATTTATATTTTTTATTATTAATGTTTTAAAATACTCAACCTGCAATTTTCGAAAAGAAAATTTTTTTAAATTGGAAGAGATTGAAAGTACTTATGAAAATAACTATATCTGTAAAATGACTATGAATAAAGGCAAAAGGAAAACTTTTCTTTACCAATGTGTTTTGTCCTCTGATGTGCTTTATCAAGGCAAATGTAAGGATTTTATTTTGCAACAAGTATTTATAAACAGAAGCAAAAATATATACATACTATGATAAAAATATAGTTTTAAGGTCACACACACACACACATATATATGTATATATATTCTCTCAAATCTACAGATCACTTTCTTAGTGCTGTTAAAAAACTGAGTAAGAAAGACAACATAGTTTTGATTATTTCTTTTATTTTCCGAAATACTTTCAATCTCTTCCAAAATCATCTTCAGGGGTGAATTGTTAACACAGAAATTAATGTAAATGATCCTGGAAAAGATTGCAAGTACTTTATAGTGATTTTCTTAATCAGTTTTATAAGAACATTAAGAAATTGATCCCTGAATTTGAGAGGATTAAAATAAAATAGACATAATGTGTCCAGATTATTCCACCAAACATACTTGAATGAAGGTATGCTGCCTAAATATATATATATATATATATATAAATATGTATTATTTTAATATGTATACTCTGGCAGTGTGAAAAAAACCTGGACTATACAATTTGTAAATAAAAATATATTTTGAACAAACCGATAACAGGAAAAAAAATTTACAGTAAAAAATAGAAAAGACTAAAGACATCCATGTTTGTCAGAAAAAAGCTATCAGCACCGCAATGCCTTGTCAAAAGAAAAAACATCAACAGTAACTTAAGTAAAAATGTAAAATCTTCAATACACTAAGTATAGCAAAATCTTCAGGGTACTACTTCAGTACCCTGAAGATCTGTTAGGTGAAACCTTGGTAGGTAGGTTCTGGCTCACTAGGACTTTATATATATATATATATATATATATATATATATATATATATATAATCTGTAAAAGGACAAAATGAATAAATACAAAAAGAAAAATTAGTCGACACATTTTAACCTCTGATGTTAAAAAAAATTAAAAGAAAATCGTTAAATTCCTTTTATTAAAATATGTAATACATAAATTAAGGCCAAACTGAACTAAAATAAATATTATTTACATTGGAAAAGAAGTACAATAACAATATTATTTAATTCACTTTTGTTTATTAGATATTAAATTACATCACTTAGCATCCTCCATAATTTTCCTAGACTTTTCAGTTAACCTGATGAATATTTATAAACATTACCTAAATTTCAAAGTTTAGAAAAACTAATAACTTTCATTTGCAAATAGTTGTTGCAAAATAAAATCCTTACATTTGCCTTGATAAAGTCCATCAGAGGACAAAGCGCATCAGCTAAGAGAAGTTTTCCTTTAGTCTTTTGCTTAAAAAGTTGGTTCACTGAGACATGCGAGACAATTTTTCTCTCTAGAATTTATCATACATATCTGTAAGTCTGTCATTCATCCATGCTTAGAATATTGCTGCTACATATGGTCTGGTGCCCATGCTATTTACCTTGAGCTCTTTGATAAAATCCAAAGAAGAATCAGCAATATTATTGATCCTGATCTGGCATCTCAGCTTCAGTCACTTTACCACCACTGTAAGGTTGCATCCCTGTGCCTTTTCTATAAATACTTTTCTGGTAAATGTTCAGAAAAGCTCTTACATAGATATTTTTAAGTTAAGCATAGTATTAGACTGGCATCAAGATCTTATCAATTTGCAGTTGAACTGATTAGATGTAGCCATAATATACAATTGATAGAAATTAGGAGGATTTGAGATAATTATAATTAAGTAATTCATTGAGTCTAGAAGAATAATAATTATACATTTTTTTTTCTCATCGGTGCTACCATTGAGGAAAAAAATGTATATTTATGTGTATGTGTCTTTGTGTGTAAGTAAAATAGGGGAGAATAAGTTAAAAAATGATCTTTTACAAAAATGTATAAAAAAAAGATAAGCACACAAATTGTAGGAAATATTTCTGAAACACAATTTTTGATAGGATCAATCAATGGTCACAAGTCCTTCAAAAAAGGAAAAAGGAGGAGGGTGTGGTAGTGTCTCTTTATTCACCCATAAATTGACAAATCACCAAGTAACAAAAAGTTGAGATTCCACGGTAATATTTATATATATTATAGTTTATATATATTGACATTTTCTATAAATGACTTGATAAAATGTTATTAAGTTTATTATTTGTCATATGATCCAAAATAAAACTTACATTTATTCTCTAAATGAGTATAATGTCATGAATACTTTTTCTTTTAATTTTAACTAGTGATTGATGTTAAAATGACTTTGATTTCAACTCTTGAGATACCCTAAAGAGATATTTAAAAAATTTAGTAATACCCTTTGACCTGGACTAGGTCTGGAGCCTTATTCAGCAACCAAGAAACAGTGTCTTGATAAAAGTGCCAAGCCTCCTGTGCTGTGAACAGATTAATAGAAGTAGATAGGTTCGCCTATCATCTGGTCAGTACTCCTTCCATTTTTATTGAACAGAGGTTGAGTTTTATCCCTTGTTTCCTGTTTAGGATATAGTTGACCAATTCTTTCTTCCATAGCCTTAATCTTAACTTTTTGGTATTTTGACTGATCAGCAGCTGCAACTATTCATTATGAGAGTACACGGTCCACAGTTTCCTGGTTGCTGCTTCCAGATGGTAATAAGGAGCCTAAACTCTTTAGTAGCACTTAGAAAGGTTGCTCTGATCAACAATGGCATAATTGTATTTGTAGTGGCAAGTTGAACATGATCCCTGCATGTATTTCTGATAGTCAACCCTGAAATCACATTATGCTTTATATATATATATATATATATATATATATATATATATATACACACACACATATGGGTGGCTGAAAAGTGCTTGGCCTGACTAAGAAGAAATTCAAAAAATATCCTGATGTTTCATCAGTTGGTTAGAATTTTGAATGTGGGTTAGGGCCAAAATTATTTCACCACTCTTTTGTGTTTAATATATATATATATATATATATATATATATATATATATATATAGCAACCATAATATAAAGGAACAGAAACAACAAAGACATAAATATGTGTACTTAAAATTAATGCATGATTAGCAATGAAATTTTTTACCAAATAAAGATTAGGGTGTAATGCATAAATATTATACAAAGTTACAAAAATTTACATAATAGCTTTTTTTTTTTAAATAAGGATTAAATGGAACAAAGGAAATAAGCTACTGGACAAAAGTTAAAGAACAATCTTGTTAATACTTGATTGTGAACATTACACCCTAATCTTTATTCGGTAAAAAATTTCATTGCTAATCATGCATTACTTTTTAAGTAATACACATATTTATGTCTTTGTTGTTTCCGTTCCTTATATTATGGCTGCTACTATATATATATATATTTGTTTAGATGTTATTTTAAATGGGTACTCATATTTATGTAGAGGCTCTGTTTTTATTTATTTATTAAATAGTATATTTATTTATATCTACCAGCCTGAATATTTAAGAATTCTTCTTAGAAAAATATGCACCCTCCTGCAGGATTTGAAACCACATCCCCTAGAGGAAACCGTTATTAGATCTAACATGCCTTGGACCAACTTGGCCACGTAGGACCTCCTGATGAAACAAGATCCAAATTGTACTTTTGAACACATATCTTCCTAATTCTTGAAATATACATATCTGCTATGTTTCATATCCTAACATAAACAAAGACAATCTTTTAGGAAACATTATTTTAAATGGATATTTTTCTAACTGACAAGATTTCTTGAATATTCAGGCCCATAGATGTAAATAAATAAATAAATATACTATTTAATAAATAAATAAAAACAGAACATCTACTCAAATATGAGTATCCATTTAAAAATAATATTCAAACAAATAAATTAAAAATATGTTGGATTAATAGATTTCCTAAAATATATATATATATATATATATATATATATATATATATTTACGAAAAACTTGGTAATCTGTATGGGTAGTTCCAAGGAGGATGAAATCCTGAGAGCTCAATGTGAATTCAGAGCTAATAATAATAGTTTTTTGTTTCACCTTTTGGAAGTGATGTCTGATCCAGCATCCTTTAAAAGGTCTCTGGTGAAATAAACTATTACAATGGAGCCTTAAAGTAGTCTGTTTTTCTTTAAATTATATATGTATGTATATATATATATATATATATATATATATATTTATATAATAACATTTAAATTTTAATGTATTTATATAATTATTCAAGTACATTGAGTTTTCAGCTTCCCTGCTTTTATTTTTGGTGTATATTCTTGCCGCAATCAGAATTGGATCTTCTTGTGTCCTCATGGCCATAACTACTGGAGCTTCTATTTTCAGACCACCAAGTTTGACATTCTGCTCCTCATATTCCTGTTGTTAAGGCTTGAACATATTTAATTTCCTGTCAGACACATTTTAGTCATTAAATATTGTCTAACAAAATCTATTTCAGTTAGACATCACTTGTTTCACAAAAACATGTATTTAAATTCAGAAAATGTTGAGGTTTGAAGCAAGAAATCTCACATGAGACAATATTTCGTAAAATTATTTATTTTAGTCTTTAAAAACTACCAGGACTATTTTTTGCATTAAAAACAAAATAGATAGATATAGAGTCTTCTTTTATGTACTGTGTCTCTTCAGAATGGGGGTGACCATGACTCTCCACAACTTCCTGACTTTAACTTATGACTCTTTACCACCACTTTTTGTCTTTGTTCTTCCATCAAACTTCTTTGGTAGGTTGATCACTAATTTTCTCTCCTTGTTAGTACATCTTGTGTGTGTCTGATTCTCTAAGCCTTCTTTCCTCATTATGAATCCCAGAAATTTCACCTGCCTTTTTCTAATTATAAATGTCCTTTTAATTTCATTTTTCCTTAAAATTTCCTTGTTATTCATACTCATATACTCCATACCCTAATACATAGCTCATACCTTGGGCTGTTTATTTTGCTGGCAGCCATACATTTTTCTTTTTATAGTTAACAATTAATCCTTTTTTTTCTCCCCATCCTGGGTATGACGATAAACTACATCCACATCCTGGGTAAGACGATAAACTGTGTCCAACAACAAGGCCTCTGATCTGGATGTTTTGAGGATCGTGGAACCACCACTTAATTGCTAGTGTTCTCAGGTCCACCCTGACCCAGGGTGGTAGCACCTGTTATGGTCCCAGCTATGAGCAAATACTTAACCCTAAACTGGGGTCAAAATACTATGAAAGTATAAAAATAAGTTTTAATACCAGAAATACTTTGTAGAAAAAAATGATTACCAGCAATACTTTAAAAAAATATATTACCAGCAATATACTTTTTGAAAAAAAAATATTAACAGCAATAAATTTTTGAAGAAAAAATATTCCTGGAAATAGATTCTTGAAGAAAAGATATTACCAGCAATATGCTTTTTGAAAAAAAAAAATATTACCAGCAATAAAAATTTTGTCGGCATTAAATAACCCATTGAAGTTGATATGCTGTAAAACAAACGAAACCAAACCTTTTTCTCCTTTTATTTTCCTACTATATCTGTCGAACAATCACGTGGTCAAGATAAACACTCAGTTGTGGAGCAAGCTGAGTGAAGAATGATTCAAATTGAGGAAGAGAGTTATTTATGGTGCAATGGAGCATCTCATTATGCTAAAGTGGGATAGTCCATTGCTTGGGCTTTGATTGGCTGCTGGTACCTGAGTGGAAGTATTTCTATATAAATACCAGCTTAATTTCAGTTAGTTTGCAGGGTTTGTATTAGGTTACAACCTGCTTTATTTTTGTCTGCCAGCTGGACGCTAGCTGGAACTCTTACGCCGGTAAGTGTCGTTTATTGTATTGTTATTCTACAATATCAAGGAGTTCTTTCAATTTTCTTTTTCAGACTGTCACCAACACAGTATCATCTGCACATCTTATACTGTTATTCATGTGTAACATGGACACACACAGTGTGTGACAGACAAACAGACAATTGGCTCTTCTTTTGTTATAAAGATTTTGTGTTTTTGAGGACATTCACTTTGATAATTAAGAAAATCAGAGATTTTGTTTTTGGGTTTTGTTTGTTTGTTTAAATGGCAAATCAACACCTTATGGGTCATTTTTTAATGTTGAAATTTAATTTTCATGGGAGCATTAGTGACTTGTTCAACAAAAATGTATTGCTGGTAATATTTTTTACTATGAAAATGTATTGCTGGTATTTTTACTATAAAAATGTATCTTTATACTTTCATAGTGTTTTGACCCCCAGTTTGTGTGTGTGTGGGGGGGGTTACCTATTTACCCATAGTTGGGACCCTAACAGATGTTACCACCATGGATCAGGATGGACCTGGAAACAACAGCAATTAAGAGGTGGTTTCATGCTTCTCAAAACCTCCTGATCAAGTGCTGCTGGATATCATAGCCAGGATGCACTTTTGGGTTTTAATACAATGAAGACTTAATAACCGTTAACGTTGATGGAAAGATCAAAGAAAAGGATCTTATTATTAATGTTAAGTTCAGGAGAAACTGTCAAGCAGAGTTGTTCATAAAGATTTCTTATTTCATCTTGGTCTTTTGTTAATTTAATCTCTGGGTGTAGAGTGTTACCATTCCAGGCCTTATAGTTTAAAGCATTGGTTTGTGAAGTTGGTGACTTAGTACACCTTGTTCAAATTAATTGAAACAACTGCTTTAGTTTCCTTTCTTTCACTATACGGTCAGTTTTAGCCCCACTGGAATGACAGGGTGTAATCGATTTCTATTTTTTCCTCAGATTAGGTCATTTGCAATGGTGTGCAGTAATATGAATCTATTTTCAAGGTGTATAATGAAATTTCTTTGGCTTTGAAAAATATTGCATCATCTGTGATTGCATCAGATTTTTATCATGCCCAGACACTATTGTCTCGACTATCAATCAGTTGTCCTACGGCCATTGTCTGTGATGGACATTACTCCAAAGAAGCGTACAAAAATTGTAATGCTGCATGAACACACTGGCAAGCCTTACCAGTGAGCAAATCAAAGTCCTATGGACTGGACTGGAAACTCTCCTTATTTAAATCCAATCAAGAATCTGTGATCAATCTGCAAGGAATGACTTCATTGCATTGACAAAGTACTAACATGTACACTGGGTCATGTTTCTTGGAAAAATATAATAAAAAAAGTAAATAATAACAGAATTATTTGTTTTGTTTCAATTAATTTGTACAAGGGTGTAATTGTGAGTTCAATCCCTAGACATGATCAGTTGAGTTGGCTAATTCACAAAACAAAAGCAAGCAACTATTAGACATTAATAAAACAAAACTGTTCCCAAAATAAGAATAGTTTTCACATGCAAAAGTGAAACAGTCAATTGGTTATACCACTCTCACTTTAAGGCAAGAGAGAACAAAAATGTGGGGATAAGACAAAGAATTGTTCATTTTTTTATTGGTTGAAAAGAAATCTCAAGATGCATCTGTAAGATTTGTCTATAAATTTGATGAGAGGAAGTTTTTAACAGTCATTCCAAACAGATTGTAACCCTCATAAATTAAATAAAGAGTTTAGTTCAATATTCTCTGTGGGTTACCCAAATCGAAAAACACCTGATAAAGACCAGAGAACATAACTGTCAAAATGCCATGATAATAACAGAAAAGCACAATAATCTACATTAAAATAATGCAAATAATAAGCCCTTATTTCAGAAATTCAGATAGAAAATAAGCCATAGATTTGTAAAATTATCAAAGATTTTGTTTTCTAAATGAGCCATGTGGAAATTAGATAAAGTGAGATCAAGATGTGACCCTATAACTATACCATTAATCTGTATACAAGATTGAATCAGTGAACTAAGGTTAAATTCTGACTGAAACTTATATTCACTTTTGTACTACTGCCCTTGGAAAAGGCATAAACTCATCTCACTCTCCCCAGCTGAATATTAAATAGCAAAGCAGACTGGTTCCTCTTGCTTGAGAATTACAAGAAGAGAATTCCTTGTATCAAAGCATGGTTTAGGATATCTGTGTTATTTGTTACTGCTTACTCTGTTTCCATTGAGATCAAGTTTGTACTAATCAGATCAGGGATTGAACTCACAAGAGCTGAGAGGATTAATGTATTGGTTTGTGAATTTGAAAACATAGTACTTGTAGGTTCAATCCCCGGCCAAGTAGTGCAGACTCAGTATAATAAAACCAGGATGAACAATAACTGAGCAATACTTAAAAAAAACAAAAAAAAAACAGTGAGATTTCATTAAACATGGACAATAGAACAGCTACCCCCATAGACTAAATACAAGATTCAGTTTGAAATTCCCTTAAGGTTACCTGGGCCAACACACACCTGAAGAAAGCCAAAGGACACAATGCACAAAATATTATGATAACATATTCTTCTTGTTTTATATTGTGTTCCTTAAGGATGTTGGCAACCATGGCTTTCCACAAATTCCTGTCTTTTGTTGCTCTTAATAAATGTTGTCTTTTGGTCATACTGCAAATAATGGTAAGCTTCTCATCTCGAAAATTCAGACATAAACATTCACTTGGTGATGACCAAAGAATATATCTATTGAAATATAGTCTTCTTCTATGCAACATGTCCTTTCAGAATATGGGGAATAATGGCCCACCCCAACTTCCTATCCTTTGTAATACTTAGCTGACTTGAAATGCTATACTAAAAGTAATAAAGATGAAGACAAAAATTGGAAAAATATATTATTTTCTCAATCCAAAACTTAATCTTTTCCAAATATCTATTGAAAAAAAAAAATGGATAGTAATGACTCTGAGCTGATCTTTTAGGAGAGGCTCCTATGGCTAGATAGAACAGATATGTACACACTTTTCCCAAGGAGTTCTTCACGAGCCAAGATTACTGATGGATCTCTGTGATGAGAAGACCACACTCTACACTTTCCTTCCAAGTAGTGCTATAAATAGTGGAAGTGAGCAAGAATGTTATAATTTGATGTGTATATGCAATAGTGTTCAAGTTCTATCTGTGCCAATGATTTCACTCTGTGTACTTTAGCTTCATTACCATAGCAGGAGTCCTGATAGTTTTTGATCAGACCTCATATATCTTGTTGGAATAAGAAAACTGAAGTTGATTCTAGTCTGGGTATATTAGATTCTGAATTGCCATAAACCAGTGCATTTATTCATATATGAAAATGTGTACGCCATAGAAGAACTTTGTATCATATTTCTATTATTTAACAGTTTTTGGAGAAACCATTGTCTGGTAACATTTTGTATCTGTTCCTTAGAGACAGTCATTGACATTTTCTTTTTCCGTCTAAGTCTTTTATTTATTGTTTACTCAATGAGATTTTACAATAGTTGTAACCAGTGACTTTTAGTGGGCTGTCCTCGGCATTTTTTTTATCTTGTATTCATGGGTTTTCATACCTGTAATAACAGGTGCAGGATATACAGGTAGTGTAACTGTTATCAGCAGAAAAGTGAAAGCACTAGGTTCAAAATCTGGCTTAATCTGTTGCATTCACTTTCACACTAATACCCTTAGGAATGGGTTATTTTTAATAAACCTAAAATCACTACTGGATTCTTTATAAACTTTATAAAATTATATAATTTGAGATATTTTAGAAATCAATAATTATTAGAAAATTTTAATATTTATAATTAATATTGGATTTTATAATAGGCATTAATGGATTAAGTAATTCTACTCATGATATAATGAGATATATAAACATTTGTTGCTGAAATCTATTTTAGAGTTATTAGCATAAATTTTACTGGTAGGGAAAGTGGAATTGATGAGACGAGTTCAAATTCTGGTCTAGTCAGTTGCATTCAGTGTCGCACTAATTCTCTTACAAAAGGATGAATTCATCATTGGGAGCTTACAACCACATCACTTTGAAACACCAGTTCCCATCATATCACCAAAGTTAAGCAATGTCAAGAGTGGTCAGTACTTAGATGGGTGACCACTTGGGAATACCAGGTCCTGTAAGTTTGGATGTTGTAATGGATAATGGCTCAGAATTGTTAGAGGGCCAAGTTCCAACTCCTATTGGGTTCGTTATATTCACTTACAAGCAAATAACCTTGGAAAAAGTATGAATCCATCTCCTCTCTCCAGCTATGGGTTAATTAGTAAAACTTGTATCACTAAACTATTATTATCTTTAAAAGAATATATCTAAAAGTATTTCATGCCTTTAAATAACCTGCAAACAATTGATAAGCTGTAGAAAATTAATGAATAAATCATTATTTTTCACCAGTAAGTCCCTTACAAAAGGCATGAATATCCATTACTTCCCCCCCCCCAATTATAGCAGGGTAGACTGAGTTCTCTAGCTTTGTGTCACGATCGATCGAAGATAGTGATTCTCAACCTGTTTTGCCTGATGCACCCTTTTCACCATAAGTCAGGGTGTCATTACCCCACCTCTTTCCAAGATTGTCGGGACAAAAGGTATGTGTGTGTGTGTGTGTGTGTAGTGTATTGTGGTAGCAGATCATTACTCAAACATACATTTTTTAAATATAACAGACAACGAATATCTGTTATGTTTGATCTTAAGCCGTTTCTAGTATATATTATTGAAAATCTTCATTCTATTCAATATTTGTATGTATACATTTACATGGATTATTTTTGTAGTGGCAAAAAACACAAGCTAGTGAAAAGAAAACCCAATGTAACCTCTCAGTTGTACAGATCAATGTACATTGCTGGTTGTGCCACCTTAGAGAGTTCGAGTTTATTTGTGAATTTCGACTCGGGAGCTCAGACAGAAAGATGGGTTAAAATTGTTCAGGAATGCAGAACTCAAAGAGTTAATGGTGTTTCATATGAAAATTAGTAAATGTTGTTGAATTTTTATTTACAGGGGTTGAACAAAATAATTGGAACAGTTGCAAAATCCACTCCTATAGTGATTTTCCAAGCGTAGCTCAGATGTGGCACAAGGCCGAAAGTATGAGGCACCCAGTGAGGAAAAATCCACTCCTATATTTCAAAGACCTATTATATTAAGTGTGGGGAAAATAGAAATGGTTTACCTCCCAAACACCCTCACGTCTGTCTGGCCTGTGGGTTGAGAAAGGAAAGAAAAGATCCAAGATGGCGTCCGTGACTTTTAATATTCACGGTCTCGTGCAGTCACGCAAAGTCGCGTTACACGCATGCTAATGGGGTGTGCCTGGGCTCCATAAAAGCAGGTCGCTTGGAGAAATTGGCAGAACGGCATTACACCCGTGTTTGGTGTACATTGCTTTGCGTTGCAGCGTGTCAGACATTTTCAGACGGAAAGAGTTGCATCCCTTACACTGTTGAAGTCGACTCATTTGCTACATTAAGAATATTAACTAAAAACTTTGTAATTGCAGGTTATATCTATTGCAAATACATTTATTTATCTAATTTACTGTCTTTGTCTTATTTATTTTTAGAATTTAGTAAAAACTTTAAACTAAATGCGTGACCTCTCCGAGTTCGAAAAAGAGTAAATTGTTGGAGCTCACATGGCAGGAGCCTCAATCACTAAGGTTGCTGAACTGTTTGGTTTTTCAAGAGCTACTATATCAAGAACACTGATGCAATTCAAGAAAAGGGCAAGACCTCTAGCAACCATAGCAATTCGAGCCGAACTTGCAAACTTACTGACAGGGACCAACATGCATTGAAATGCAATTTGGCAAAAAAATCATCGGACAAATGTGACCAAAGTGACTGATGAGTTGAATAACCATCTGAATAGTTCAGTTTCTACTAAAACTGTTCCCCGTGAGCTCCATAAGGCTACATATCATGGAAGAGTCGCTGTGAGGAAACCTCTTCTCTCAACTTGCAACATTCAAATGAGGTTTAAGTGGTGCAGAGATCACAATGCCTAGTCTGCAGACCAATGGAAGCAAGTCATATTCTCAAACAAGTCCAGTTTTTCTCCTTCCCAACTTCAGGGTGAGTTTATGTGTGGAGGCAGCCGAAAGAAGCTTACAACCCTGACTGCCTTCTTCCAACAGTGAAGCATTGAGGTGGAACAGTGATAGTTTGGGCCGCCATATCATGGAAATGTCTCAGTCCAATAGTTGACCTGCATGGTAGGATCAACAGCAGAGATTACCTGAACATTTTGGGAGATCATGTTCATCCAATGGCCAGGACTTTATTCCCTGATGGTGACTGTATCTTCCAAGATGATAATGCTCCAATACATACCACTCGAATGGTTAAGAATTGGTATGAAGAGCATGAAAGTGAGCTAGAACACATAGAGTGGCCTCCCCAATCTCAAGATATCAATATTATTGAACATTTGTAGTGCATTTTGGAGCAATGAGTTAGGAGCCACTATCCTCCACCGTCGTGTCGTAAAGAGCTGGAGAAGGTTTTAATGGAAGAATGACTGAAAATTCCTCTGGATGAAGTCAGGAAGCTATATGATTCCATTCCTAAACATATTAAAGCTGTCTGTGAGACTAAAGGAGGACCAACTCCAAATTAAATAAATTTTCTTTGAATTTAACAAGTGATCCAATTGTTTTGTCCAGCTCCTTTATTTATATTATTAGGCAATAAATTATATCACTTAGAGGCCTCTGTAGCTTACCTTTCCTTATGCAGTTGGTTTTAAGAATACTTTCAAGAGTTCTTAAATTACGTCAGAAACAAGGAAAAGATTTCTGAACTCTGCTATGTAATGTCAATCCTGATATATGGCAATAAATACTGGACAATTTTCTCACCAAGGAAAAAGAGACTTGAAGCAAAAGAGACTTGAGGCAAAAGAGACGTTATTCTTCAGAAGAATGCTGAGAATACCATAGACTGAACATGTGAGTAGCGAGGAAGGTTTAAGAAAAACAGAAACAAAAAGAACAGTTTTACTTACATTATTTGCATTATTCAGACTGTTATTCTCATCTGCATTGCCATATTCACAACATTTCAGCCATTGTACACTCTGGCCTTCTTCAGGTGATTGGAATTTACTCAAGGACACATCGCCCAGTGGATAAAGACGTTGGTTAGATCCAGTGACTAGACCCAAAGAGTTGTGAGTTCAATACCAGGCCATAGCAGTGATGAACCATACTTGGAGAATTGAGTAAAAGGGAAATAACTGAGACATCCAGAAAAGGCATAGCACATGGAACTAGAACAATCTACCCCAGTGGATGAAATAAAGGGTTTTGTTTGAAATTCCAATCACTTGAAGAAAGCTAGAGCATAAAACGGCTGATATGTTGTGAATATGGCAATGAAGATGAGGATAACAGTCTGAATAATTAAATAATGTAAGTAATCATAATACCTCATCTCAGAGAAATAGACAGATATAGAACAGTTTTACTTAGAATCAGAACAAAATAGCTACAATTTCTAGGGCACGAGGAAAGAGGGCTTGGAGAATTTGACACTCACAGGACACATTGAAGGAAAGAGGAACAGAGAGAACAGTAAGTAACCTGAATAACATGCTTGTGTCATTGGTTGGCAGAACAGGGGGTGATGGAAAGATAAACCTTACTAAAAGCTACCACAAATAGGAAGTTATGGAGAGCCATGATCAACCATATCCTCAAAGGACACAGCATATAGAAGAAGATGAATATCAGGCAGGGGATGTGTTCAGGACCTAAACATTATCAACATGAACAGATCAATCGGCAAACCAAGTTCAAATCCTATTTAGTCTATGGTATTCACTTTTTCACAAATACTTGTGAGGAAACGTATAAATCTATCTCTTCTCACGCTATCTTTGAGTTAAATAACAGAGTAAATGGAACCCTCTAGTTTTGTGAAACATCCATTCTATGACAAGGACAATTCTGAATAGTAAGTCTCTGTAGAAACCATTCCACCATCTTTCTCTGGAACACATGGCAATTGACAGTTAATATAGTAAAGGAAGCTATGAAGAGCCATGATCCCCTATGTTCTGAAGAGGCATGGTATTTCAAAGATGATGTGGATCCCTCCTATGGGTTAAATAGCCTGGTAAACTTCACTTTCTAGCCTTAAATGAACCGGGAAAAATCTTAATTTGAAACCATAACGAGATGTACAAGGAATCCATTCTACTATCTTTCCCAAAAAGTCATAGTTATTCACAGCTAATATAGAAAAGGAGGCTAAGGAGAGCCATGATCATCTATATCCTGATGGAATAGAGCAGGGGTTCTCAACCATTTTCATTCTATTGCCCCTTTTTCACTATTTTTCGATGTAACCACCTATGCCCATTTGTAAAAATATAAATTAAAATATTTTACTTGTGGTTGATGTTTTGCTGCTAGAAATTTAATATTTGGTTTAAAATTTGTAAGTTTCAATCTTATGTCTCCTCAAGTACATATATCAATTATATTTCTTTCTTGGGTCAAGATTTTATTGATTGCACTTAATCTACGTTCAGCCAAACAAGAGGTTGGAAAGCATATCAGTATTTCAGTCATTTCAGACCACATGTTCGGATGCAGCTGTTTTGCTGTATTTGACAGCCATAATTCTGTTATTCTGCTGCTTTTAAATTTGTACTTGAATTCATCATTGTGTTTCAATTCAATAAGTTATTCCTGCAAATTTTCACTAACAGCTTCTATATTATAACCAAAAGGATCCATCATCCATGGATGGATCTCTAACTAAAATAAATCCGAAAATCAGCTTCTTTCAAATTCACTAAATATTCTGCGTACTTTTTACTTTGTTCTAAGAGGTGTTCACTTACTTCTGTTAACTTGGATATGTTATTGAAATTCTTCTTCTGTATATTAACTCAAAATAAGTCTAATTTTTCAGAAAAGGCTTTCAGAACACATTTGCAATCTAGCAATGTGCATAATTTACCTTGAATCTGGAGTGAAACTTCATTGAACTTTCAAAAAATCCATGCTAAAACCTAAATGTCACATATGTGATACCTGATTTCCTCTATCAAAATTTTTTTCACATACATTTTCGAAGAAATTAACTATTGTACCAAATAGGTTTATAAATCTGGCCAAACAGTTTCCTTTTGAAAGCCAATAGACTTTCATATTCATCCAACAGCAAGGCCTCTGATCGGGAAGTTTTGAGGAGTGTGGAACCAACTTTTAATTGCTGTTCTTCCCAGGTCCACTCTGACCCAGGGTGGTAGCACCTGTTAGAGTCTTAGATATGGGTAAATAGTTTCCCCCTCCTTCAAACTGGTGTCTGAATACTTAAAAAGTGTAAAGGTGGGTTTTTATAATAAAAATACCAGCAATACAAATTGCAATATAAAATGCACATTCACAAAAATCAATTCCCAAAAACTACAAATTCCTCTCAATTGGGCCACCTGTTTGCCATAGGTGGTGACCTGTGATGCCTGGGAACAAAGTTCTGGTGACTGAGTGACTCCTGATCCAGTATAAAATGACCAAAACTGTCTACAATATGTCACTTCAGTCCCTACCTGGGATAGACAGGCAGTATGGAATAGCCCAATCTATTCCAGTCAGCTAGTCACATAGTGGCAGGGACTAGTTGGGATAATAGATAATGGCTCTGACATGGCTGCAAATCCTTACACCCTACTATACTTAGGTAGATATGGTGGGGGAATGCAGCTGCTCGTATCCACTTTCATCACAACTATACCATCTGTGTAGCCCTCATGGATGAGGGTGAATGGGATTAGTCTCCCTGATAGTGTCCCTTAAGAAGGAAGTCTGAGGTGGGTGGGGAACAACGGATGATAAATACCAAAATGAAAATTATATGGCTATCTCTTATAAAGGAACCAAGAGACAATATGAGACTAATTTCCAACTTTCATAGTTACAGAATCACTAGATGGCGATATATCAAAAGTGTCTCCTTTTGTGTTGCAAAGGGTTATATCGGCCATGATTGAACCAAAATCTGTAAAAAAAAAAAAAAGAAAGAAAAATAATACGCTTTTAATTCAAGTAAAAACCAAAAAAGACGCAGAAAAATTACTAAAAATCAAGCAAATAGGCAACAATAAAATAAAGGCTACCCCCCCCCCACCAATTTCTTAATTCATCTAAAAGAGTAATAAAATGCCCAGAGTTGTCACTCTGCTCACCTAAGAAATTAAAAATGATGACACCCTAAAAAAGCAAGGAGTAACAGATGTCAAAAGAATTCAAATAAAAAGAAATGACACATCAATAAACATAAACACATTTTGACATTCAACAAAACTACTCTACCTAATGATAGGACACACAATAGTCAAGGTGGAGCCATACATTCCTAATCCCCATAGATGTCACAGATGTCAGAAATTTGGTCATCTACAAAATCTAAAAAAAATCTAAAAGTATAAAGATCCTTCAAGAAATAGAACTCTCTAAACATTCTCAAGAGAATCAAAAGGTTATATAAAAAAAATAACACATCATTGAAGAACCAAGTGAAATGGATGCAAATGAATAAAACTCTATCCCATCTCAAACAAGGGAACGGTCATCATCCAAACAAAGATTGTCAAAAGAACCTAATGGAAAATCTAAGGAAACAAGATCAAAGAAGCTGAAACAAAAGACCTTCAAAGAACAAAACATGACAAGAAACAAAACGTTAATAGATGGCAGAGCATAGAAATTATGGACACTTCACCCACTAAGCATAAATTGGACAGGCAAAAACCTCTTAACACCTGGGCAAAACACTATGAAGGTGTAAAAGTGGGTTTTAATACCAGAAATACTTGGTAAAAAAATTATTGCCAGCAATAAATTTTTGAGGAAAAATTACCAGCAATACATTAAAAAAATATCTCCAGCAATACATTTTTGTAAAAGTATTACCAGCAATACATTTTTGAAAAAAAAATATTATCAGCAATAAGTTTTTGTAAAAAACAAATATTACCAGCAATATATTTCTGGGGAAAATATTACCAGCTATACTTTTTGAAAAATATTACCTGCAATAGATTTTTGAAGGAAAAATATTTCCAGCAATTAAATTTTGTCGGCATTAAATAACCCATTGAGGTGTTGATATGCAGTAAAATCAAACCAAACCAAATAGATTTCTATGTGGATAACAAGTCTTATATTCTGTTCTTTGGTATCAATACAAAACTTTCAAAAAAGTCTGTCATATTTGCTGTGAGATTTTATTTTATTGACTGTTTTAATAACTACTGTCAATGACTCATAAAAATCAGGGATAATATTTTTAGCAAGTAAATGATGACAATGTGCCATGCAATGCACTGCAAGAATAGGACATATTCTTTAAATGTGTAATAAATCCCTTATGCTTACCAAACATGGATGGAGCACCATCCATTGTGCAGGATACCAATTTTTCAAATGTATTTCATCAAAGATTTTGCAGTTTCAAAAATGGATAATGCAATGGTATCAGTTTCTGAGAGTTTCACAAACACAGTTTTGCAGTAATCATCTACATAATGAATATATGCCATAAGAATAGATCTATTATTGCTTACTATAGATTCATCAATCTGAATTGAGAATTTAGTGCTTTTTAATTTTTCAACTAAGCTGTCTTTACACATCTACTGACATCTCAAATCTTAGGATTGAATCGTTGCTCAGTGGCAATGCTTTTAAACACATTTGCCAAATCTTGCTGCAATACAGTTTTTATGAGAATTTCAAAGGGAAGCTTAATAACATTTTCAGTAACTGTATGTGCACTTCCAATTTTTGCAATTATTTGCATTATCTGATAATTATCTGGTGAATCTTATATGTTGCTCTTGTCCTAAGTATTATCATTTATTTCCGACCCTTGTTTGATTATTCTATTCAATGACCTTCCCTAGGTTACAACAATAATTCATTTCCAAAAATAAATTTCTGATGAAGCTTCAATAAAAGTGAAACATGTTAAATTTATAGATGTTTCCCAGTTTTAGTTTAATTTTTAGAGGGATTGAACAATTGAGGTTATTGTGCAGGTAGATATCTGGCTATTTTTTTTGATTTTTCAGGTTTTCTCTTTTGTCAGCCTTCGTATTGGTAGGGTTGTTCTTTGATGCTTTACCAATAGCTTGGTTTATTTTGTTTTATATATATATATATATGTTACACTACTATAAATATAAGGTTGGAGGATATTGGCTCGATTGAGAAATTGAAGAGCTGAGTTCAAATTCCAGTCAGGTTCGTTACATTCACTTATGCACAAATACCCTTGGGAATGTTATGAATGCATCTCTTCTCCTCCCAGCTATGGATTGAATAGTAGGAAGTTGATCATTAGTTTCTGTAGATTTTTTTTTTTTTCAAATGAGATGAAAGAATATTTCATTGGTTAAAGTTTTTCTTGAAATTTTCAAAATAAACAATGGGTTTGTTTCCTTTGTCAAGTTGTTCTTTTTTTAAAAGAGCATATTTTTTTCTAAAAACCTTGATGTTTTCTTCATTAGAAAATGAGTTGTTGGCAATAAGGCGTATGGGTTGCTTTTGATCAAACGGGCTTTCTACAAAGCCATAATCCAAATACTCCTCTATATACTGCCTACATTTCTTTTTGGTACTCATGATTAATGAAAAAAGGGCTAAGAATATATGCAACAGGTCAACTCGTCATCAGGAAAACTCTTAAAATAAATATAAATAAAATGATTATAATTATTTTTTAATTTTTAAAATTAGTATAAATAAAATGATTATAATTATTTTTTAATTTTAAAATTAATATAAATAAAATGATTAAATTTAATTTTTTTTAAATTTTTAATATTAATATAAATAAAATGATTATAAATACTTTTTTTTTAATTTATAAATTTTATATAAATAAAAAGAGTAAAAAATTACTTTCATAATTTTTCTTGATTTTTTTTTTTTTGTTTTATAAGAATTAAAATAATTTATTTAATCATGTTAAAACCCCAAAAATACAAATTTCAAAATTCAAAAAAGTAAAGATGTCCTGGTGGTGAGTTGTCCCGGTGCTAAAATTGGCAATGCCAAATTGTACCTTCTTGAAAAATATAACCCAGAAACAATATTTTCAACTCAAAGTTATTGTCACTAACACATGATCTAATTGTTAATATTATCATTGTGACTATACAAACATAAAAATTGACAATCATCCACTTCTAACAATTACTATTCAAATACTGCAATGCAATGTGCAAGTCGGTAAGTGATAGCAGATAACACTTGCTACCAGATTTTTTTTCTTTTATGTGTTGTGTCCCTTCAGGACATAGGTGATCATGGCCCTCCACCTCTTCCTGCCCCTTGTAGCTCTTAATAAGGCTTGTCTCTTTGTTATTTTTCCCAGGCCCTGTTCTGTCATCAACTTGCTTAAGCCCATTTAGAATGTCACTTGTTGCTTTCCCCTGTCCCACTTTCCCTCTATCCAACCATGTGAGTATCAGATTTTCCAAGCCTTCCTTCCTCATTACATGTCCCAGAAATTTTAGTTGTTTCTTCCTGATGTTAAGTATAAGTTTTGTCTTTGTTTCCATTCTCTCCAAAACTTTGTCTTTTAGACCATGGTAACCATAGCATCCTTCTGTAGAACCACACTTCTGTTGCTTCGAGTCTCTTATTTGAAACATTTAGAGATGTGTAACTGTTTTACAAAAAAATTATTAAAGATAATTTATTTTCATCCTTAAAGAGTTAAAGACTTAATTTCATAAACTGATGAGGAATCAAAAATTTAGAAACGTTTATTAAAACATAAACTTGTAATTCTTATTTAAGGATGTTTCCACTTAATATGAAAGAAAAGAACTTGTTTATGAAAACTTACCACCCCCTGATGGGTGCGATATCGCCCCCATTGAGAATGCCTCGTATAGAGTATTAAAAAGTATTTGGTGGTTTTTAATGTATATCAAGTTACAGCTCGTCTTTCAGTATTTTAACTTTCTCTTCTATATTCTTATTGATTTTCCTAACATATTGTCTGGGCGATTTCCTGTTTCCCCTTCTTTCAACTTTTTTACAAGTCTTTTTGTTCTGGTTCTGTGTGCTGTGGTAATAATGGCTACAACTGTTATCTTCATAGTCAATGATTTGTTCTGTTCTCTTACAAGATTCAGATATTCTTCCCCCCACTTTTTTTCCACTTTTATTTTGCAGTCTACTGGAACAGCAACATCCATTATTTAACGTTTTTTCTTCTTTACAATGACTTCATCTTCTTTTAGAAAAAGTGCCAAACATGCAAATAATTAGCATCTTGAGTTTCATTGGTTGCTGGTACTTATTACTCATTGGCTGAAGTGTGAAATACTTAATAAACCATAAAAAATCCTTTTTCTGTCTTTTTTTTCTTTTCTTTTCTTTCCTTCATTGTTTCTTTTCTTTCTTCCCTTTCTTTTATATTTTGTTTTCATTTCTTTTCTTTCTTTCTTGCTTCTTTTTCCGTTTTTTCCTTTTTCTTTCCTTTTCTTTGTTTCTATTTCTTTTCTTTTTTCCTTTCTTTCTTTTCTTTTTCTCTCATTCTTTCTTCCTTTTCTTTTATATTTTGTTTTCCTTTCTTTTCTTTCTTTCTTGATTCTTTTTCGTTTTTTGTTTCTTTTCTTTCTTTCTTTCTTTCTATTTCTTTTCTTTTTCCTTTCTTTTCACTTTTTCTTTCTTTTTTCTTTCTCTCTCTCATTCTTTCTTCCCTTGCCTTTATATTTTTCTTTTCTTTTCTCCCTTCTTTTTCTTTTTTCTAATTCTTTTTCTTTCTTTCTATTTCTTTTCTTTTCCTTTCTTTTTTCTCTTTTTCTTTCTTTTTTTCTTTCTCTCTCATTCTTTCTTCCCTTGCCTTTATATTTTTCTTTTCTTTTCTCCCTTCTTTTTCTTTTTTCTAATTCTTTTTCTTTCTTTCTATTTCTTTTCTTTTTCCTTTCTTTTCACTTTTTCTTTCTTTTTTCTTTCTCTCTCTCATTCTTTCTTCCCTTGCCTTTATATTTTTCTTTTCTTTTCTCCCTTCTTTTTCTTTTTTCTAATTCTTTTTCTTTCTTTCTATTTCTTTTCTTTTTTCTTTCTTTCTCTTTTTCTTTCTTTTTCTTTCGTTTCTCTCGCTCATTCTTTCTTTTCTTTCGCTCATTCTTTCCTTTCTCTTCTTTTTTTGCTTTCCTTTCTTTTCTTTCTTTTTTTCATTATTTATTTGCTGTCTTTTTTCTTTCTTTGTTTCTTTCCTCTTTTTCTTTCTTTCTATTTCTTTTTTCTCTTCCTTTCCTTTCTTTCTTATTCAGGTTTCATTTTTGCACATCTATTTTGAAGAACTGTAATAGATGCCAAAAACCAGACTTTTATTTATTTTTTTCTTTACCCATGATTCACTTGAAAAATGTCCACTTCCTGAAATGAGATAGAATACAAAGAGTGTATTATTTCTCAGAACTGTTAAACTCTTTCTTTCAATTTTTGCCAGACAGCAATAAGACCTCCTTTGTCAAAATGATGATCCTGAATGATTCTAAATCTTCTATTTGACTTTTTAAATCTTCAAAAAGTGACAATGCAGTTTTTGTTTACAGATTTTCATAAAGAGCTGATGCAAATATTCTTTTTTTTTTAATTGCTTTCATCCTCAGATTTTTCTAGAAATATTATTGATTAGCTGAAATTTAGAGATAAGTTGTTGCAAATATTCAAGAAATTATCTTAAACATTTATAAAACAAACACCAACAAAAAAATCTTTGTCAAAACTTTCAAGATTACCATTATTAAATATTAATTTTGCTTCTTATATTCACCATATTTCAACTGTTGTCCTCACTGGTCTTCTTCAGGTGTCTGTTTTCATACACAAACTCTGTGAGTTCAATACCTGCATCTGGTAATTTTGAAAAATCACATAATCTGAAATGTTATTATAGCATTTTTCTTAAATATATTGATGAATATTTATTTATAGTTTTATTTCTTTAAGGTTGTGGAAGGTTGAGGGGTGAAGATTTTTCAAAATATTCAGTCCATGCACAAAGAAAAAGGAAATTAAAGAAAAAAACAAAAAAAAAACACTAAATCCAAAATGTTTATATTCCAGACATTGTTGAAGTGTTTTACAAAATTGTTTTTCTTTTTACTTTTATAGTCTAAATTTTTTACATGCAAACAGTTTCTGTATGACAAAGAACAGACTAGACACAGAAGACTTCTTCTTGACTTCAACTTGGATGGTTACATCCATCTACTACACAGACTCTCACTTGGACTGACTGACTACTTCATGTGTGAACATCATAGTGTTGTATAAGAGTAAGTGTCATTGCCCACACAGTGGTTTGAAATTAGATCACCAGTGAGTAACACGGGCGATCCCATTATTAAGTAGATCATGTGATCATAAAGGAAGTGAATAAATAGGAAGTAGCATATGACTAAATGATCACTATTTCTCCTCTATCACTATACGGATCACTGTTCAATCTTCTTGTCTATCCACTATTGCTATACATTCACTCTCTCTACTGCTATATGGATTACGATTCTCTTCTGATCATTATACTATTTGGCAATTACTACTTGAACAAGTATTACTAGTGTGGATATTATTGGAAGGCATTACAACTAGCACAGGCACCTATGAAGTCTTGAATATAATAAGCATTTTTGAAAATGATAACAAGCTTACGCTTGACATAGCAAAAGTGACAAGTGAAACCATCCAATATCATAGTAAACACAAAACATGTGTCAAAAATTTAACATAAAAATTCTTCACTCATTCGTAAAGTGTATTACTTGAAGAGTATAAAATTTCTAATAACTTAAGACATCAGGATTTCCAAGCCTGAGTGATATCTCCCATTGTGGGTGGTAAGCAAATGAAGCAAAAATGGTGTGTGATTGGATATTGAGCATTAAAAAGGTATTTTAACCTATGCTATGTAAAAAAAAATATTCAAAGGAGATCTGAAAAGAACCTGTATAAAAAAAAAACAGGAGGCTAAATGATAATAACTGTGTGACATTCCTACATAAGATATCCCTGCAAACAAGGAATATTTTAGTATTTTCTATATAATTTTCAATGGTCAAGTTTTCTTTCATTTGTTCTTTAATATGATAGAAGCAGCAGCAGCCTTTGCCACATAAGCTAGTGTTATTTGTTACCTCCCTTTCGTATTGTTTACATGTCATAAAGTCAGTTTACAAGCCAGTAGCAAACTTTACCAAACAACTTTGTTATGCTTTCAAATATTTCCTAAGTGGGCAATGGAAAATTTTGCAAAGTGGATGATAATGCAAAAAAAGGTTTTGAACCCCTACTATACATGCTTAAATGCTGCAATGTTTTCCCTAGGGGTGGCAGTAGCAGGACGTTCAGACATTGGATCATCTTCAAGACTCTCTCTTTTCCTCCTGAATTTAGCTGCCACTTTTGTACTATTGATAAAGCTGGTGTGTCATCCCCTAATGTCGCAACCATATCAGCATGAATGTCCTTGGAGGGTAAACTCCTTTTCTGCAGATAGCTGATAACAACACAATGCCAAATTTTGTCCATTTTCAAGAGAAGTTGCTACTATTTTCTTTTGAAGTTTTCTTTGAACAGTCAGAAATCAGTTTACATGGGGAAGAAACAAGGCAGTTATTAATAAGAGTTTAAATTAATGCACGCAAGATTTCACAGCTCTAGCATCACACCTTCATAGTCAGCCTATGAACATTTCAGCCAACTCTCGTACTTTTGAAGTCTTCTTTGAAAAGCCAGATATCAGTTTATTTGGGAAGAAACAAGGCAGTTATTAATAAGAGTTTAAATTAATGCACACAAGATTTCACAGCTCTAGCATCACACCTTCATAGTCAGCCTATGAACATTTCAGCCAACTCGTACTTTTTGAAGTCTTCTTTGAAAAGCCAGATATCAGTTTATTTGGGAAGAAACAAGGCAGTTATTAATAAGAGTTTAAATTAATGCACGCAAGATTTCACAGCTCTAGCATCACGCCTTCATAGTCAGCCTATGAACATTTCAGCCAACTCTCGTACTTTTGAAGTCTTCTTTAAACAGTCAGAAATCAGTTTACATGGGAAGAAACAAGGCAGTTATTAATAAGAAGATTTGAAATTAATGCATGCAAGATTTCACAGCTGTAGTATCATTTCTTTAAAGTCCTGGGTATAACAATAAATTGCATCTGGCAACAAAGCGTCTGATCAGAAGACTGGAAGTTTTGAGGAGTGCAGAACCACCCTTTAATTGCTATTGTTCCCAGGTCCACCCTGACCCAGTGTGGTAGCATGTGTTATTGTTCCTGCTATGAGCAAATAGTGAACCCACAAACAAAACCATGAAAGTATAAAAATACATTTTTATAGTAAAAATACCAGCAATACATTTTTATATAAGAAAATTACCAACAATATATACTTATAGTAAAATGACCAAAAATACATATTTATAGCAAAATGGCCAATAATATATTATAAAGCAAAATGATCAGCAATACATGTTACAGTAAAATTAACAAAAATACATTTTATAGCAAAATGACCAACCATACATTTTATCTGCAGTTGAAGGCATATAATTGCATTCAAAATATATTTAGTTGAAGCCATAAAATTGTGTTCAAAATATTTAGATTTCAACATTAACCCTTGGAGCCTTGCATTCCTGGACAATTTTAACCCTTCTGCCTGAGCTCCTGAGTCAAAATTTGCAAAAAATTGGTATGTAATACTTTGCGGTAGATATAAAAATAGTTACAAGTGTTTACCCACCATTTAACTGGTGGCTGGGCATTAAGTCATTTTTCTCCACCACCATTAAAGTGGTGGTCTGGGCTTAAAGGGTTAAATAACCGATAGAGGTGTTGATATACCGTTAAACCAAATCAACAAACAAAGCAACTTCATAGTTGGCCTATGAAGTTTTCAGCCAACCTTCATATTGTTCTTTCTCCTCACTAAATTCTCATTCTCTCTTACTCTTTGCATCTTCATGGTGTTATTGCCTTGTTTGGGGTGAAATGATTAAAAAAACATGTATTGAGTATACAAACTGTTGTAACCTAGAAAAGGTTATTGAATGAGGAATAACCAAAACTGCTTATGGTGGACGACTTAGACAGCATATTACTCCCACTTACAATAGTATCCAATGTTTCTGTCTATATTTCTGAGATGAGGTATTATGTACACTATTTACATTATTCTCCACTGCCTTAACACATTTATCCACTGTGGATAAAGGCATTAGTTAAATCCAGTGACAGGACCCAAAGAGTGTGAGTTCAATACACAGTGGAGAACTTGGAGAGGGGAATTAACAGGAGATAACTGATAACTGACATCCATTAAATATGGCATGTGGAACTAGAACAGTCTACCCCAGTGAGTGAAATAAGGGGTTCAATCAGTTCGACATTCCAACCACCTGAAGAAGGCCGGAGTGTACAACAGCTGAAACACTGTAATAAATTTGGCGACAAAGATGAGGACAATAGTCCAAATAATGTAAACAGAGTATCCAATGTATTTATGACAATTGGCAAATATCCATTAGTGTTCATAGGTACGGTATGTAACAGGGTGAAATGATTAAAAAAAAAAATGTAACTCGTAAAATATACCAACAGCTTTGTGAATGACAAGATTTTCTAAGTTTTACATTATGAACAATTTTACTAAGACTGCAAGCAATATGATGTAATTAAAATTCATAAGTATAAAATTAATCATGTTTTAAATAAACATTTTTTTTCTACTTTCCTAAAACGAAATTAATGCTTTAAATTTTGTTTTTATTTTTTCTATTTTCGTTTGCTTTTGCTAATTATAAGCAAGAAAGAAAATCAAATTTGAATGTTGTTGACCTTCTGTTGGCACCCAGGGTAGAAGTGAATTGATTTACGGATCAAATCCTTTGAGCAGAAATTTGAGCCATAATTTCTGCTTAGCTGTTGTTTTGCTTTCTCCTTTTAGACATTTTAATCAAATCAAAACTTCTTCAAATGCAGCCAGGTGATTTCTCAAGCAATGGAACCAAGCAGTGAAAAAATATTAGTTTTACATCATCAAGAATAAGTAACCATTATGTATAGTTGGTGTGGTGTCTCATATATATATATATATATATATATATATATATATATGAAACTGTTTATGTACATAAATACATAAAACAATGTACATACATACATACACACACACACACACACATACATATATATATATATATATATATATATAAGATACTCGTATTTGAAATTGACATTCCATTTTTATTTTAATTTTAAATGTATTATGTCTGCACATTTGAGAGATCTTAATAAAGAAATTATGCTCTCCAGAAAGGATCAAATCTGTGTCCCCCTTTGAAGGTGAAACCACCATTTGATCCAGCATGCTTTACTACTCAACTATAGAGAACATCTCCAGCATACCTATGTTTTCCCTTTTAAGGATGCTCTCTGTAGCTGAGAGGTAAAGCACACTAGATCAAGGGGGATTCACCATCAATCACTGCTATATTATGAAAAGGACTAAGTCCGACAGTTATCTTAATATATTTATTGTTTATACATTATTTTTATGGATACAAATATTGAAGTAAATGCTCTGTTTATAATAATCATGGGAAATTTGTTGTTTAAAAACAGTAATTTGACTTTGCTAACTTCTTCTTTAGCTAAATGGTATAGCATATCAGGCTATGTGACACTTCCGTGTAGGATACAGGTTTGATTCCTGTCAGAAGACACATATTTTCTATGGAACTTCTTGGACATTCAGGCCAGTAAATGTAGTTAATACTGTTTATTATAAACAGAGCATTTACTTAAATATTTGTATCTATAAAAATAATGTATAAACAGAAAATATATTAAAATATATGTATATATGTGTGTGTGTATAAGGTATATTTAGGCAGAAAAAATTGATCCAAACAAGTTTTAATAACACCAACAAGGTCTATTAAACTTTTCATGTTGTCTTTCCAGCTTCTGACTGTGGTGTTTTACAACAGGATGAAATATATTAAACTCTCAATATATATATATATATATATATATATATATATAATTTCAGATAAAGTTTATCTGTAAAAGGACCTGTGAGAAAATGACCCAAATAATCACTTTCCCAACTGGCAAAGTCTCTCCATATATGCAAGTAACATGTTCACAAGCATCTGGTCCGTGATGTTTTATGCCTAGCTAATCTTGTGAAAAATTTGTATATACCCAACCACTCTTGCCAAATCTCCTAGGTCCAAGACCATGTCTGTAGCAGGCTCCTGGTGGGGGCATGATATAACATGGCCTGTGTGCCACCAATAAGGGATAGATGTCAAAGGAGGCCCACTAATGTTTTTTGAAATAAAAGACGTGAAATATGACAGGTGGAACAAAGATGGACAACAGAACAAGGATATTTAAAATTAATACAAAATTTATTTACATCATATACACAGGTATGTTTGGATTAATGGAACATGAACAAACAATGAATCAAGTGATGCAGGCAGAAGTAAGTAAATGAAGAGATACTGACTGATTAGAAGATTTAGATAATATAACACTGACTAAATGTTAAAAGTAAAGTCCATGTAAGTTAAGTTGGCATGTAAGTCCACGGTTCAAAAATCCAGGTTATATATCCAGTGAAAGTGTTGGAATGTTGCTGGTTAAGTCCAATGATGAATCTTCCATAGTATTTTAACTGAAGTGTACAGAGTTGGTCATTTGAAGTCTGGACAATATGCATGCAGAAATTTCCTAAACCAGGTGAGTTAGGTTGACAGGAAAGCTGGGTGCAGGGCCCAAGTGTAGCTGGAAGTTCAGGGCTGCTATAAGCAGGTCCATTAACACCGAATCAACCAGGTGAATTAGGTTGAGATAGAGATGCCAGAAGTAGCAACCATGGTGTAGCCAGTAGTAGTTTAGGTCAGGATTGCTAAAAGTAAGGATCTGAGATAGCGGGAAAAAAAATAAAGGCTAGGAATGCCAGAAGATAAGAGTCCATGATAGCTGGAAGTAATAAAGGCCAAGAGTGTCAGAAGTAAGAATGGATAGGAAAGGCCAACTAGCATCCAGTTGCCAGAACAAAAATAGATGGGCATGTAACTCAATACATAACCTGTCCATGCCCCTGGTCACAAAGACCAGGTATCTACATTTCACCTTCTCCTCATCTTCCCTCTTTGTTCAGCAAGAAGCTGCTGGGTTATATGATAAGTGAGTAAAACATTAACTGGGCCTTTTACCTATTTAATATTTATTAAAAATAAATCACAGTTGCTATAAAGTATAAAAATGTACACAAAGATTATTCAGACTAAGTTTGTAATACTGAAACAACTAAAAAGACATTAAGTTTATTATAAATCTAAATGAACTTGCTATATTAAATTGAAGAGAGTGTGGCAACACAATGAAGAAACGGTGAAGATCATGAAGACATATAATGTCTGCCCTTGATCATGTGAATGGTGTAGTGAAGGGGCTACGATATATCTTTCTTAAATTAAGGTGTTAGGGCAGCCATATTTCTTTTTCTTTACCTTCGCTCATTTTGCACGCCAGGCATATATGTGCTCACTTTGCCACACAGGATAAGTCATCTTCTCTTCGACAAAGACAATATAAATAAAGACAAAATGAGAACTTAGATGAAATGTTTTATCATCTGAAGGACTTTATCAAGGTAAAATGACCTAATGATTATTTATGAGCGTTATTAAATTTAAACATTTTTGAAAACCGATAACATTTTTGCTCCTGTATATAATTACTTGTTACAAAATAAGATCCTTGCATTTGCTTTGATAAAGTTCCCCAGAGGAAGTCCCCCAGAGAAGCAGCAGAAATGTGATACTACAAAAGACTGCTGAGAAAACAGTTGACTGAACAAGGAAGTTCTAGGGAAAATGCAAACAAAAAAGCTCTTATACTTAAAATTACAGAGAGACAATTGAAATTTCTGGGGCATATAATTGGAAAAGACAGCTTAGAGAATTTGACACTCAGATGGACAGAGGAAAACAGCAGATAACCTACCTAATAATATTGTGTAAGTTATCAGCAGAGCAGTGATATGGGGAGATAGCAAAAGATAAAACTCAAGAGCTACAAAAGACAGGAAGTTGTGGAGAACCATGATCGTCAATGTCATGAAGTGGCATCACACATGTTGAACACAAGATATGTTGTCCTAGCTGTATTTTGGTCCAAAAACCAAAATATTAACTTGAATCTGTTCTTAAACAACCTCGTCAGATTGAGATTTTTATATAGATGCCATACATGGTGTTAAACCCATTCAGAAATATCTAAACTGTCAGTGATCACTTTCTCAGATCAATGAGTGAAAATAGCTTTTTTGTGCAGAGGAAGCATATAGGTCTTAGTGAGGATGATCATCTTTGAACTTCATGGACTGCCGCTGTAGAATCACAAAGAAGTTTACAAAATAACAGAAACCACATCACTTGATTCTAACAACAGCAAAAACTAAAATGGATTTCACGTGTAACTCAAAAAGTGACCACAGTTAGTGGGCTTAAAAAACCTATTTTCCTGAAAAATTCTTTTAATAGAGAGATTTTATAAATTTCAACGGAAATCAGCAATGACTGCTTGGTCAATGAATGCAAAATGTTTTCTTATAAGGAAATGGCTAATATTACCATTAGAAATGAAGAGAACAGATACTATATTTTGATCCCAACCTAGTGGCCGGGGAGTGAAGAAAAGTGTAACTTGAGTAGCACTGGATGCTTGGTCAATGAATGTGAAATGTTTCTTTATTCCTAATATTACCATAAGAGAAAAACTGAATAATTAAGCTTTTGCTTCACTTCTGTAGTGTGCTTCCAGTTGTAAATAAAAACCATTTCAGTTATCTGAGAGTATTAATTTCCTGTAATTGGATTGTAATTGAAGGCATGTTAAATGTAATCTCCCCTCTAAGCAAATTTTATAGACTTCACTGCTGTTATTTGCATCATGGGAAAAGAAATGTCTTAATTCCGTTTTCCTGACTGTATTTGCGAGAATTTCACTTGCCTTGGCTTAGTTTGTCTTTCTCTGTCATTGATCATTAGAAGAAACAACAAAATTGATGCTGGCAAGGATGCAGTGATGCAATGGATACAATGATAAATATATATAAAACCATAAGGCCTCAAGCTGGTAAAGTAAGAAGTCGCTGTTGAGCAAAGATGTAAGTAGGAATTAATTGCACCTCTATGTAAAGGAAACAAATAAAATAAATAAACAGTTTTATTTATGTTTTGTTACATCAAGAATGATGGCGGTAAGAAAAAGAAAATGTAAAATAAAAAATACCATCAAATTACGATGTTAAAGTTGTGAATCTCTCAACATCTGTTTCTATCATTATCTACAATATGCATATACGTGTAGATATATATTCTGTGAGCTGCCAGGTTAATTCAACAATATTTGTTCGTCAACGAAAAAGAGTTCAGTCACTGGGAGGATTAGCATTAACAATCTCTGTAATAGTTATCTGAAAGATAAAAAAAGTATTGTTAACAGCTCTCCCCCTTTTCTCTTTTCATGTAGACAGTTTCTATATCAGTATATCTTTTTTTTTTATGGAAGAAAGAATCTAGGCTTATATACATGATCCAGAATCTTGTTAGAAGAGACAACTCTCTTAGTCAAGCCATCTGCAACTTGGCTTGAGCTGGGAATCCACTCAAATTTCATGGATAATTGCAGTTTCAATTCTGAGCCTCTTATCCCGTATCTGAGTGATCAAGAATATATAGGGCTGTATTGTCAGTTTTAAATATTACTGGAAGATTTTCCAGCTTGTCTTCGATACATAGAATTCCTAGAAGATATTTTCTGTAAAAAGTACACATGTCCATCATATCAACTATAGCAAACATCTCTGCTGCCTGTGTAGTTTTTTGTAACTAATGTTCACCTAGTACAAGGCCCAAGGACCACTCAAGGCAGAAAGTTACCATGTAGAGTTATATTAGCATAAGAAAGGTCACGATAACAGGAAAGATAGACATCTAATTCTAGACTTGAAGAGGTGTTAGGAGTATAGAATTGAAGTAGACTTTAGAAGGGAGCAGAAAACCAATCCTAAACAGGAAACAAGAGATGAACCTCTACTCCTGTTCAAAAGACTGAGGAGGAGTGTGAACCGGATGATAGGTGTGACACTGCCAGGTTACTTGAACAATATTTGTTAGCCAAGGATGAAGGGTTCAATCTTGTGAGGATTAGCATTAACAATCTCTGTAATAGTTATCTGAAAGACAGAAGAGGAATGTATCTTAAGCCTTTTGGCATTCAATGACATCAAATACAATTCTTCATCGCAAAAGCCTTAAAGTCATAGTAAAATTACTTTGAGTATTTGGTAATTAGCATATAGCAACAGGAGAAAAATGCTAAGAGCCACAAGAGATAGAAAGTTGTGGAAAGCCATGATCATCTATGTCCTGAAGTGATGTCGCATATAGAAGAAGTGAGAATAAAGATGTGTAGGTAGTGTAATGGTTACCTGTGCAGAAAGTGGAATCATCATGCTAAGTTCAAATTCTGGGTTAGTATGTTGCATTTACTTTCACACATGCCTTTAAAAAGATAAATCAGTCTCTTCTCCCTCCATGTATGGGTTAAATAGCAGTGTAGTTTGGGTGGCAACCAATCTAAGAGAAAGATAATTTTGAATTCAAACTGTGAATGCTCATCTCAATATAAGCAAACATTGTTTAAGATTAGTTACAATATTTACACTCTTACTATTGTTCTCGTCCTTTTTATAATCATAGCATTTTAGCCATAGTTCCCTCGACTTTCATCAGGTGTTTGTCAATCTGAGTAACCTTCAAGCAATTTTCAAACTCAACTCATTATTTAATATACAGGGTGGATTGTTTTCATTCTGCTGACTATGTCTAGGGAAATTCAGACAGAAATTGTCTAAGACCCCTGGGATATCTTGAGCCTTCCTTTTTGGGTCCCTAAGCTGGGAAGTGTTCTGCACACTGTGATCTGAAGCCATGTTGAAATGGCCAAAAATGCATTCCAGAAGCTAAGCAAAGTATTAAGAAACAGGAAAAAAGAGTCCTGAAGTGTTATGTAATATCTGTCCTCCTGTATGGCAGCAAATGATGATGATGAAGAGACATGAAGCAACAGAAATGTGGTTCTACAGAAAGATGCTGAGGATACCACTGACCGAACATTTGAGGGACAATGAGTTTTGGAGAAAATGGAAACAAAAAGGAAACTTACACTTAACATCAGGAAGAGGCAGTTGAAATTTCTGGATCATGTAATGAGGCAGGAAGGCCTGGAAAATCTGACACTCATAGGACAGATTGAGGAACAGAGGAAAGCAGTGCATAACATACATGATGGGCTTGAGCAAGTGCATAGTAGAACAGGGTTTGGGAAAAATAACAAAAAGACAAAATTTATTAAGAGCTAGAAGGGACAAGAAGATGTGGAGGGCCATGATCACCTACATCATGAAGAGACATGTCACGTAAAAGAAGTACACTTCCCTTTCTAATTGGCCTAGCTTTCATGTTTACTTATATTTTTGACTGGTTTTCTCGATTAATTTTTTTTCAAAGCTGAAGAATAGATTGATTAAAAATGATGCCATAAAAACAACAAAATTGATGAAAAAACAAAAAAAAATTTTGCAGTCAACTTTTATTTACAAAATCAGGAAAATTTTTCGAATACCAAACTCCCTGGCAGGAGTTCTATCCTGTCCAGTTTTATGCCCTGCCTTCCAAAAAATATGATTTATATTTTTAACATTAATATTTCTCTTTAGATATGTTAATTCAATTTAGTATTTCATGGAGAGGCTGATTTGTTTGATATATATCTTAAAACCTGCCTGAAATATATTTCCTATTTTAAGAATATTTTTTTTTTCACCCAAGGTATGTGTTAATAATCTATTTGTGGATGTTTATCATTTTAACGCCAACATTTTTGTTCGACAAGAATGGAATTCACTTTTTAGAGAAACCAAAGCCCGGAATTGGCTTCTGCGTCTTTTTCTTTTTTTTTATATATTTCAGCTCCCCAAAAGTCTTTGACTCTTTTTAGTCTTACATATGCAACCCCCCACCCCCTTCTTAATGCTACATTACAAAAGAGGTGACTTGAAACACTTCCTGCAAATATTTTGTTTCAGAGCCAATTTCATAAAATGTCTCTAAAAAAAAAAAGAAGAAAAATAAGACTTAAATGTAAACTTCTCATTTTCTCATTTTTTAAAATTAATATTTTCCCCTTTAAGAGCAGTACTAGATTGGCAGAAAGGTCTCATCATTTTACAGTTGAAATGGCTAGATGTAACTAAGTTCTATGCTAACAGTTTCTTCTCTCGGACTTCACGCTTGTGGAACTCTCTTCCGGCTTCTTGCTTTTCATTCAACTTTGATCTTCAAAAATCTAAATGCAATGTCAGTCTTTATTTTCAGTTCTCTCTCCTTAATAATATATTCTTTTCCCTGTTATTCCTTCACACTCGGTAAACCTTTACATCTTAGGGGCTTTATTGCCATGCTTGGGGTGAAATGGTTAAAAATTTTTCCTGTGATCTCAGATAATATTTGCACTAATAGGAATAGATAGATTCACCCATCATCTGGTTCACGCTTCTCCCCAGTCTTTTGAACAGGAGTAGAGTTCTGTCACATGTTTTCTGTTTAGGTTTGGGTTTCTGGTCACTTCTAAAGTTTTCTCATTTTCTTTCACCCCCATTAACCTCCTGCATCTTAGCTGCATTATTGCCTTACTTGGAGTGAAATGATTAATATAATGAGATTAATATAATAATATAATGAGATGAGCATTCACATGGTTTAAACTCAGAGTTTTCCTTCTCCTAGGCTGGTGGCTGTAATATCCCAGCAACAGAAGGGAGATAACCCATAGAGACACAAGAGTTAGGTCCCCTCCAGACATCCGGTGAATCTTAATCAGCAGCTACACAGCAAGAGGGAATAGGAGGCTACCATCACCGGAGGGACAATCAAGAACCATCCTAAAATCCTAACAAGGCATTAATCGACGCCTAGCAAGCATTGATAGCCTCTTGCACAGAACATTACAGTGGCCACTCAAGCTTAGAATTCCATTCTATCCTGCTATTTAATCTATATCTGGGTGGAGAAATGACAGGTTCATGCCTTTTTGGGTATGAAAATGAACACAGCAGACTAGCCTGAAATTTGAACTCAGCTCTCTGATTTCACTTTTTGCCTTAATGGCCATTACACTACCTGCAAATTCTTATTCCTCACGGAATTTAAAGGTACACCTCTCAAAAATCTAGATGACCAGAGCCTGGCGGCTGATTTCTCCTTTGATCAAGCTCTAACCACCCAGTGACAGAAAAACTGGCTTGTAACATTCAGTATCATCATCAACAGCCTGGCAGCTGATCACCTCTCGAAATCTAACTGCCCAGTGACAGAAAAAATGCTTGTAACATTCAATATTGCCAAAACCAAGTTAATATCATCATCAATACTGGCAGCTGATCTCCTCTCAAAATCTAACTGCCCAGTGACAGAAAAAATGCTTGTAACATTCAACATTGCCAAAACCAAGTTAATATCATCATCAATACTGGCAGCTGATCACCTCTCAAAATCTAACTGCCCAGTGACAGAAATAATGCTTGTAACATTCAATATTGCCAAAACCAAGTTAATATCATCATCAATACTGGCAGCTGATCACCTCTCGAAATCTAACTGCCCAGTGACAGAAAAAATGCTTGTAACATTCAATATTGCCAAAACCAAGTTAATATCATCATCAATACTGGCAGCTGATCACCTCTCGAAATCTAACTGCCCAGTGACAGAAAAAATGCTTGTAACATTCAATATTGCCAAAACCAAGTTAATATCATCATCAATACTGGCAGCTGATCTCCTCTCAAAATATAACTGCCCAGTGACAGAAAAAATGCTTGTAACATTCAATATTGCCAAAACCAAGTTAATATCATCATCAATACTGGCAGCTGATCTCCTCTCAAAATCTAACTGCCTAGTGACAGAAAAAATGCTTATAACAAATATTGCCAAAACCAAGTTAATATCATCATCAATACTGGCAGCTGATCTCCTCTCAAAATCTAACTGCCCAGTGACAGAAAAAAATGCTTCAACATTCAACATTACAAAACCAAGTTAATATCATCATCAATACTGGCAGCTGATCACCTCTCAAAATCTAACTGCCCAGTGACAGAAATAATGCTTGTAACATTCAATATGACAAACCAAGTTAATATCATCATCAATACTGGCAGCTGATCACCTCTCGAAATCTAACTGCCCAGTGACAGAAAAAATGCTTGTAACATTCAATATTGCCAAAACCAAGTTAATATCATCATCAATACTGGCAGCTGATCACCTCTCAAAATCTAACTGCCCAGTGACAGAAAAAATGCTTGTAACATTCAATATTGCCAAAACCAAGTTAATATCATCATCAATACTGGCAGCTGATCTCCTCTCAAAATATAACTGCCCAGTGACAGAAAAAAAAATGCTTTGTAACATTCAATATTGCCAAAACCAAGTTAATATCATCATCAATACTGGCAGCTGATCTCCTCTCAAAATCTAACTGCCTAGTGACAGAAAAAATGCTTGTAACATTCAATATTGCCAAAACCAAGTTAATATCATCATCAATACTGGCAGCTGATCTCCTCTCAAAATCTAACTGCCCAGTGACAGAAAAAATGCTTGTAACATTCAACATTGCCAAAACCAAGTTAATATCATCATCAATACTGGCAGCTGATCACCTCTCAAAATCTAACTGCCCAGTGACAGAAAAAATGCTTGTAACATTCAATATTGCCAAAACCAAGTTAATATCATCATCAATACTGGCAGCTGATCTCCTCTCAAAATCTAACTGCCCAGTGACAGAAAAAATGCTTGTAACATTCAATATTGCCAAAACCAAGTTAATATCATCATCAATACTGGCAGCTGATCTCCTCTCAAAATCTAACTGCCCAGTGACAGAAAAAAATGCTTGTAACATTCAATATTGCCAAAACCAAGTTAATATCATCATCAATACTGGCAGCTGATCTCCTCTCAAAATCTAACTGCCCAGTGACAGAAAAAAATGCTTGTAACATTCAATATTGCCAAAACCAAGTTAATATCATCATCAATACTGGCAGCTGATCTCCTCTCAAAATCTAACTGCCCAGTGACAGAAAAAATGCTTGTAACATTCAATATTGCCAAAACCAAGTTAATATCATCATCAATACTGGCAGCTGATCTCCTCTCAAAATCTAACTGCCCAGTGACAGAAAAAATGCTTGTAACATTCAACATTGCCAAAACCAAGTTAATATCATCATCAATACTGGCAGCTGATCTCCTCTCAAAATCTAACTGCCTAGTGACAGAAAAAATGCTTGTAACATTCAATATTGCCAAAACCAAGTTAATATCATCATCAATACTGGCAGCTGATCTCCTCTCAAAATCTAACTGCCCAGTGACAGAAAAAAATGTTTGTAAAAAATTGCCAAAACCAAGTTAATATCATCATCAATACTGGCAGCTGATCACCTCTCAAAATCTAACTGCCCAGTGACAGAAAAAAATGCTTGTAACATTCAATAAACAAAAGTTAATATCATCATCAATACTGGCAGCTGATCTCCTCTCAAAATCTAACTGCCCAGTGACAGAAAAAAATGCTTGTAACATTCAATATTGCCAAAACCAAGTTAATATCATCATCAATACTGGCAGCTGATCTCCTCTCAAAATCTAACTGCCCAGTGACAAAAAAATGCTTGTAACATTCAATATTGCCAAAACCAAGTTAATATCATCATCAATACTGGCAGCTGATCTCCTCTCAAAATCTAACTGCCCAGTGACAGAAAAAATGCTTGTAACATTCAATATTGCCAAAACCAAGTTAATATCATCATCAATACTGCAGCTGATCTGATCAAAATCTAACTGCCCAGTGACAGAAAAAATGCTTGTAACATTCAATATTGCCAAAACCAAGTTAATATCATCATCAATACTGGCAGCTGATCATCTCTCAGTGACAGAAAAACTGGCTTTTTACATTCAATAACTTCAAAACCAAGTTAACAGCATTCTATCATCGCCAAGCATAGCTTGAATTTTTTCCAATCATGATGAATGGTTGTACTCTCAGTGAGGTGCTCCTTCCTTTGAACGTCTATTGGGACTGAAGTTCATCCTGGATCTCATGTGTTCCCCTTGAGATATGATTCATACGCTCCATATCTAAAGATGTGCTGCTCCAGGAAATACCTGTCTCCCACCCCCACCCCCGCCATACTTTATATTTACAAGTGACAAATTAGACCAAATATGGAGTATTGTTTCCATATTTGGCTTGGAGCTGCTCAATCCTCACTTTCCAGTTCAGAAGTATTTACATGGCATTGTGGGTAATGGATTATTTTCAACCTACCACCTTTTTCCAAAGATGAAACATCACTAGCCTATCACTACTCTTTCTTTTCGTGTTGTTGCTTGGTTGATTTGGTTTAACAGCTTATCAACACCTCTACCTGTTGTTTAATACCAAAAATCTAAATATTTAGAACACAATTTTATGTTTTCAATCTATTTTGAACGCAATTGTATGCCTTCAACTACTAATAAAATAAATTAGTCATTTTGCTATAAAATGTATTGCTAGTCATTTTGCTTTAAAAATGTATTATTGGTCATTTTTTTTATATAAAAATGTATTGCTGGTATTTTTACTATAAAAATGTACTTTTCAGTGTATTTGTTTTTGGTTGGGTCGTTAACAGGTGCTACCACCCTGGGTCAGGGTGGACCTGGGAACAATAGCAATAAGAGGTGATTCTATGCTCCAATCTCCCAATCAGAGGCCTTGCTGACGGATGTAGTTTATAATCAAACCTTGGACTATTTTTCCATGTTCAGACAGGCTAGATATTCTTAATTCTACCAGTTCAGACCTTTACAGCCGAAAGATGCCATGCCATATACAGGGCTAAATCGTTGTCCCCTTTAATATTCCATTCATAAGAAGAGAGTTTGATTCAAACAGATTCTTAGGAGATCTGCTACTTCAACAAACTTCCAAGGGGTTGCTTCCCTAAACACTACAATCCTAACCCCTTAAAGTCTAGAGTCAACTATTATTTATGCTACATATTCTCATGATCTGCACTTACTTCCTCCTTTTAAAATGATCTCATTCAGTGACACTCGTAGCAAATACCAAATAATGAAACCAATCCAACTGTTATAACTTTTCAGATGAAGTACCATATTTGATATCATACAACAACTCCAAGTTTTTTCATGAAAACTTTATAAATCTCCACCCAACATAAATTTGACATGTGAAGAAACTTACTAAAAGGCTTAGAAGACATTTCCTTGTTCACTGTATTTAATGAAAACATATCTAAACAAAGGATTTCTCTATTTAATATATATTTATAAATTTGAAATGTAAAAGAAGAGAGAACCTTTTTCTAGAAAAATTTAAAAAATTGGGAATGACTGAAAGTGCTCTGAAAATATTGGACTATTAATGTTCAAATTATGTCTGTAAACTAGAAAAAGGGTTTGAATAGCAAAAATTTTTTAAAAATCTTGAGCTTTTGTTTGTCTTCAACTAAACGTGAATAAATTCTAAAAGATCTGTTAAAATATACCTAGTTTTATATATATATATATATATATATATATATATATATATATATATATACTTTATTTTAGGATATTACATTGAAAAACATGTCAAAATCACTACACAATTGCAGACATTTCACATTGATTGGTTATTGTTATTAACACCTTACATAAAGAGTCTTTAGTCAGCAGTTGCATATTAATTTACCAAGTAAGTCTATATATTGAAATTATTTACTGGTTTCTTAAAGAAGCTATTTATTTATCGAGTATAATTTTTTTATGTAGGAAATTTACAAAGCATATAACTTGTCTAGCATTTTGTTAGATTACCACTTCATTTTTTCTTAGTGAATGACATTGTCTAATGCATAATATGTATCCATTTATATCTGCTCCTTTTTAACGTCTGTTGCTGCCATTGATTTCAAATCTATAGGTCATGACCCATTTATGAAAAATAATTTCTTAATTTTTGCTTCTTGTCTTAGTTTAAATTTAACATAGGTCATATTCAATTGGTTGATCTGAATAAAAATCACAAACCTTTTAACCACTCCCCTTTTTTCTTCTTTTCATAAAAAGAGGCTGTATTTTGCTTTTAAATCTAAATAAATCATTCACTTGCCAGTAATTTACAATAGCATGATGAGATGCATTGAAACACAACTGCAATTGTGTAGCAATTTTGACATGTTTTTGGTGTAATATCCTAAAACAAAGAATATTGCTCTACTTTGTATTGAGCCCTCTTTTAAATTAAATGCTATGAACATTGGAATTGTACTCTTTATTCTCATCTTATATAGGCAGCATATTTTCATTCAAGTATCTTTAGTTGAATAATTTAGATGTATTATGTCTATTTATATTTTAGTTTTAATTCTTTCAAGTACAAAAAGTAATTTCTTGGTGGCTGTAAAAAATTAATTAAGAAAAATTCTAAAATTTTCTTTCAAATAATTTTTATTTTCCCAAGCACTTTCAATCTCACCTGAGCCTAGTTTCATTATCTATGGTTGTGTTATGCATTAACACCATAAATTCAAAATGGTTTTACCATCGTTGAAGGGAGGTAACTTATGTAATTTTTGTAAAAGATGTTTTTAATTGTAGTATTTTAATTTAGTATATTTTTTTGGTAAGGTGAATAAAAATATATATATATATATATATATATATATGTATATATATATATATATATATATATATATATATATATATATATATATATATATATATATATATATATATATATATATATATATATATATATATATATATACACACACACACACACACACACACACACAGAGGGTGAGGCAAAAGTTACACACCACAGGATAATCTATTAAAAGTATAATTACACATGAAAATTTTATTTACTAGATATTTGTTATATATGCTGTTCAAATTAGAACCTATGGTGTGTGACATTTGCCTCTCTCTCTCTCTCTATATATATATATATATATATATATATATATAGTACTTAGACTTTACTGTTGTCTGACTAACTGTTTTTACATATATATTCTATGTTTTTGGATATATTTCATATACCTTGAATTGTATACTGTATTTTTTAGTGTCTACATATTTTGCCTATATATATATATATATATATATATATATATATATATATATATATATATATATAGCACAATTTTAAAACCAGTGGATATGAGTTGCTATTTAAACCTTTGCTAATAAACAAAGAAATTTTTTTAAAGGAAAGGCATGCTTGAAAAGATGGCTAAGTTTATATGTTATGCTGTTTTGGTATTTTGGGGATTGGTTAAATTTTTGAGGTGTACCAAGTTGAGGTATTTGGGGCAGGTGATGAGGAAGGCTCAGGGGTGATAAGTGAGTGTAAAGCCAGAATCTTTGCCACATGGTGTATCACACTTCCAGGGTGAATAGGAAGGAAGCAAGTTGAAAAGAAAAAAAGATTTTCAATTTCTTGATATGAAGCTGAAAAAAATGATTTACAGGAAATAATGAATTTCTTGTTCTTCTTCTTCTATGTACTGTGTCCCTTCAGGGCATGGGCAATCATGGCTCTCCACAATTTCCTGTCAAAGGGTCAAGAATAGCAAGTCAAAGACTTATCCAGTTAAGAATAATAAAATCAATAATAGCAAATCAAAGATGTACTCACATAAGAATAATAAAATTCTGGTACAGCAAATCAAACATGTACCCACTAAAAATAGTTTTTCATAATAAGGAATGTTGGATTAAAAAATCTGTTTAAAAAGTTACTATTGTTTATGTTTCAAATACAAAAAATGTTCATGCTTTAAAAAGGTAATTTGAATTTTGCCCTATCAAGATGGTCTCCTGTGGCCAAATTGATAGTAGCACACTTTGTCTATAGGAATGCTTTTCCTGATGAAAAGAGAGGTACTGGTTTGATTGTTGTTAGGAGAAACAATGTTTATTTAGTAAAACTTGTCGATCTAGTCCATTTGTTATTAAATTCATAGTTTATAAAAAATAAAATCAGGTATGGAAATAACATTGATAATAATAAGAAACAATGTCAGATTAAAAAAAAATTCCATTTATATATATATATATATATATATATATATATATATACACACAAGTATAGGATTGATGTATACAGAATAAATTCCAATAACCAACAATTACTATTCTTAAAAGAGGGCTCAACACAGAGTAGAGTGAATATAATTATTTATTTAAAAATTATAACATAAATATGTTATAAAATAATATTTATGTTATAATTTTTAAATAAATAATTATATATATATATATATATATATATATATTCACTAATATGTACTTATAGCTCCATTTCATAACATTGAGCACAGTATTTATAACACCTGAGAAATAAATATACTTACAATCAACACTCCTTTTTTTATAATGACTGAATAAGTTGAAAATACTTGAACAAAACAAGAAAAACATGAACTTTGAATGTTTTATTCATAATTTTAATCGTATTATACAATATCTCATTCAGAAATTGGAAAAAATATTTTTAAAAAATTATCAAGATAAACCAAGACTTAAACAGGTTAAGATTGTAGTGGTTGGGAAAATATCCTCTTGGGAGTCATTTCCATAGAGCAGTGGTTTGAAGGGAGAAGTTGCAAAGTGGAACTTAATTCTCACCAATGGAATACAGAAGAAATGAGGGTGATTTACTCCAATGTGTATAGCATGGTGGGTCTAGGCATGAAGTTTAGAACTAAGGGATGTAGTTCCTCTGAGTACTTTCCATGTAAGTAGCGGTGAGAGGCTTGTGACATTTTATCTGTAAGAGAAGGGTTGCAGGGGGAAAGTAATTTGTCACACACATGGACACAGGGACCTTTTTTTAACTCTATCGAGACTGAAAAATGAGAACTGAGAGTCTCCTACTCTAGTATGACAGAAGTACCCCATTTTCTGCCTGATCTGGATCTTCTGAGTACTCTCATCTCAGTCTGTTAAAGAAAGATTATTTTATTAAATATGTGTTGAGAGTTTTATAATTATTTTATGTTATATGCCAGTTTTAAATGTCACATTATCATGTGTTTGTGATGCACTTTTTTTTAAAATATATTTAATGTTTTTCCTACATTGAATAAGATTTTATTAATGTTAAGTCATTTATTTTTTATGGTTAATGCTTATAATATTTGTAGTCATGTTTTTACTATTTATACAGCATAATATATTTATATTATTTATAAGCTGTTGTTTTGTTTGGAGATGTGTGATTTAACAAAGCTATTATCAGATAAATGGTAAATTAATCTACAAGATAATGTGGTAATTATGCAACCATTGGATGAGTTATTTGAATTTTTATTATTATTAAAGAAACATTTGACAAGTAAGCAAGAAGATTTACATTAGTCAGTGTTATAATCAAACAAGAACATATAAATAAATGTAATTTCAATAACTGTAATAAAATTTAAATCTGCAATATATATACATTTTTACAACAGTAAAGATGTATGTAAATTGATTTAGGTGGATGTATCTTTTCATAGTCTTGTTCTTTTATGTGTTGTATCCCTTCAGGACATGGGTGATTATGGCTCTCCACAAGTGCCATTCCTTTGTAGCTCTTAGTAGTGTTTTTTTTTTTTTTTACTGTTACTCCCACTCCCTGTTCTGCCATCTTTTTTACACAAGCTTGTTCGATAGATTACTCACTGTTTCCTTCATTTCCTCTTCAATGTGTCCTGTAAGTGTCAAGTTCCCCAATCTTTTTTTCTCACCAAGTTTCCCAGAAATTATCTATTTCTTTCTGATACTAAGTATAAATGTCCTTTTTACTTCTATTTTCCTTAAAACTACCTTGTTGCTCACATGGTCCGTCCATGGTATTTTCAACATCCTTCTGTAGAATCACATATCTGTGGCCTGATCTGTGAAGAAATTGTCCACCATTCACTGCCATATTGGAGGACTGATTTTTTTTTTCTAAGCATTTCACTCCAAGCATGGTGGGAGTCCCACTAGCACGCAAGGGGTTACAGAGAATGAGAGAGTAAAGAGGGGTGTTTGAGGAAAGAATAAAGAGAGATCAAGATCAAGGCAGCAGAAGATGTCAATTGACATTACATTTGAATATTTGAAGATTATAGCTGTCAGGGAAGAAAGTAAGAGGAAGGGAGTTCTACTGTTGGGAAGTGTGAGAGAAGATGTAGAAGAGGTAGTTAGATTTAACAGTTTCGATAGTGAGAGGGTGGGACTGAGATGCCAACCTAGTAACATGCTTAAATTCATGCAGTTGCGGTATCAGTGAAAGTAGCTTGTCAGACCAGTTACCATGAAAATATCTGATGAAAAAACAGAGGGAAGCCATATCACATCTGTGAGAAAATGACAGGAGTCAAGATGCCAGGTCAGGACCTATCGCATTGCATATCCGACTTTGGATTTTGTTGAGAACATCAAGATGAACAGCAGGGGTACCAGACCATATATGGCAACAGTATTTAATGCAAGGATGAATGGTAGATTTGTAGATTTAAAGAATGGACTTAGATGAGTGAAACCTTCTGGTGTGACAAACTTTCCTTATGGTAGATGAAGCTACTGATTCAGTGTAGTTCCACCTCAGGTCAGTGGAAAACGTGAGACCAAGAAGGTGCAGAGAAATGCTTTTGTACAGTTGAGCCATGCTAATAGGAGGCAGGAAGGTTTCTCTATGGTGGGCAAATGAGAGCAGGTTCATTTTGGAGGCATTAAAGTTTACAAGCCATTTCCTACAAGTTGTGTTGACTCGCCTTCACATAGGCCACACCTACATCACCCACCATCATTTACTGAAGGGCACAGAATCCCCAATATGTACTACATGACAAAAAAGATTCACATTTAAACATATACTGCTTGAGTGTACAAACTTGAATTGAGTGCAGAAACAATATTATCAAACAAGTAATTTGAAGAAACTCTTTATGGAAATAACACCATCTAGGATACTAGTTTTTATAAAAGCAATTGGAATGTGCTCAAAAATATGAGTGGCCAAATAGTAACACACACACACACACACACACATATATATATATATTCTACCAAACTATGGTAAAATCCATTCCAAAACAGCATCGGCATTAAATGACCCACTGAGGTTGATATGCCGTAAAACAAAATAACCAACCAACCAACCAACACCCTACCCAAGTTAAGCACAGATGGGGAGGTCCTTTTCAAGACCAACAGCCAGGTTAACTTCGTTAGCAATTCCGGATTTACTATTGAGACAGGAGTAAATGGTAGTGTTGTCTGCCTAGATGCCTACTTGAGAACTGATGACATCAGGAAGATCATTGAGAGATGATCAGAAACAGTTTAAGACTCAAAATAGAGCCTTGGGCAACACCAGCATTCATATGAAAAGAACTGGAGGAGAACCCATTTAGAACAACCTTCATTTCATGGTTTGACAGGAATGATTGGGTTAAATCAAATAATCATCCTGTAATACCGTATCCATCTCTGAAGCTTATGAAGAAGGTCAGTGTGCCAATCCTTATCAAATGCCTTAGAAATATATAGAGCCTCAGCATGAGCTTTGTCATTATTATCAAGTGCTTGGTACACAAATTGAGTTATGGCTGTAAGCACGTCGGTGTTAGAGCAGGAAAGGTGGAAACCATATTGTTTGTTAGAGAGTAGATCATGGAATGTAAGGTGATTAACCACTTCGGCATTGATTAAAGCCATGAAGACTTTGCCAAAGTGTAGTAGAAGACTGATAGGATGGTAATTAGATAGATCAGAAGAGTATCAAGAGTTCTTAAAAACAGGGACAACAGATGAGGGCTTCCAACATGCTGGAAAGCAAGAGTCAGCGAGGCAACAGTTATATAGTTTGGGAGAGAACTGGAGCCAGCTCAGGAGCACATTTCTTTAGGACTACGACTGGTATCCCGTCACCACCATTTACTTTATGAAAGTCTAATTTAGAGATGATGTCTTATACCATCGATGGGGTTATGCTCATCTCACTCAATAGAGCCTCAGTTCTAGGGGGAAAATCAGGTGTGGGTACTCCAGATCAGACAAGTGTTGAGTTGGATGAGAATTTCCGAGCAAAGAATTCAACCTTATCAGCTGAGGAAGTTATGACTTTGAATTGATTGAATAGAGGAGGGATTGTAGATTTGCTGTTGTTTGGCACACTCTTGCAGAGCCGCCAATAATCTTTAGAACTAAACTTGCAAGATGCAATATGTTGTTTCATTCTATCAGCAAATAGTAATCTTGCTTCATTGAGGACACGCTTGCACTCATTATGAACAGAGACAAAGGGACATCTGTTGCAATCAGACATGTTGCTTCAGTACAGGCAGAAGTAATTCCTATGGGTTATAGCAGCTGAGCAATCAACTGAAAACCAAGGAGATGAGTGCGATAAATATAACTTTATATTTTCTTGCTGGGATGAAAGCCCAGTGCCAGCTTTTCACCAGGAGGAGACCTCTGATGCACATTTTTGAATGGGGTGATTAAAAATCACATCCCAAGGGACGTCGCAAAGCAAATCATGGAATGAGTCCTAGTCATTTTAATTGATCACAGAAAGATATTCTGTTAGTAGGAGGTTCTTGGCTGGAGGTGGAATGGAAGATGTTAATAGACACTATGGCATGATCAGAGTTGCCAAGAGGGCAGAGCTGCACAGCACAACAAGAATCAGGGATGGAGGCAAAACAGAGATCAAGAAGTGAAGTGTTACTGTCAGGATTACAGGGGAAATATGTAGAAATTTCAACCACGTGCATGAGTGATTGAGTAATTGGAAAGTTAAGTGTTTGGATGCGAGCAAGGCCAGTTACAGAGTGTTTAAGCCACATGATATGGTAGGCGTTAAAGTCACTGAATATGAATATGTGTGCAAAACGGGTGTAGAGAGATTTCCTTGTCTATATTATCGGGAATGCTATCGAGTACACCACAGTCTTGAGAGGAGGGAGAACGATAGAGAAAGAAGAGATAGCTTACTGAATTGAGGAGATAGACAGAGACACATATACTGAAGATTCAAGAGAGAGTTCCCTAGCCAGGGGTAGATGATCATGGACATAAAGTCCCAGGCCATGCATGTGGATTTTAGAGTCCTTACTAAGATGAGGAAAGTAGCTGGGAATAAAGAAATCAAAGGAGGGAATTGACAAGTTAAGGTTACTCCCACAGCAATTCAATACTCCTTTCTTTGTTTCTCATGAAATTTTCCTTAATGGGGCTTACAGCCACATCATGCTGAAACCCGAGTTTTCATACAATCACTGGTTAAGCAACATCGAACCTGGTTCAGTTCCTAGATGGTGACAGCTTGGGAATATCTGGTGGTGTAAGCTTGGATGTGTGGGTGGTGTAACAAATAATGGTTAATTGGAGAGCTGAGTTCCAATTCCAGTTGGGTTCATTATATTCAATAATGAGCAAATACCCTTGGGAAAAGGTATAAATCTATCTCTTCTCCCCCAGCTGTGGGTTAATTAGTAAGACATATCACTAAATCATCATTATCTTACCCCAATCTTACAATCTAAAAATATCTGCTGGCTTTAAATAGCCTGTAAAGGGTTGATAAGCTGTAAAAAATATTTCTTAATATATTTTTGGGAGACACCGTTCACTGTTCCAGTGCAAGTTCAGGTTTTGGTATCACATTTTCTGTTATCTGTTAAAACACTTCCAAGATTTGTTCAGGTGATTATGGCTCTCCACAACTGCCTGTCCTTCATAGCTCTTAGAAATATTTGTCTTTTTACTATCTCTCCCACTCCCTGATATGTTAATCATTTACACAATTCTGTTCGGTAGGTTACTGACAGTTTCCCTCTTCCTCTTTTGTTATCAATATGTCTTGTGAGTGTTGAACTTGCTGTGACTTCTTTCCTCATTATGTATCTTTTTTCTTGATTCTTAGCATGCGTCCTTTTCATTTCCGTTTTCTTTAAAACCTTGTCATTGCTAACATGCTCCATCCATGGTATTCTCAGCATCCTTCTGTAGAACTACATCTTTGTTGCCTTAAGTATCCTCTTCATCCGTGAGGAAGACATCCATCATTCACTGATATATGGGAGTATTGATATTGCATAACTGTTCCAAGCTTTACATCATAGTCTTATTACTTGAAATTTGCACTGAAATCGACAAATGATGGTTAGAGAAATTTCACTCAATTGCGAATCTTTTGACCCATCAGGGTCGTAGAGACACCACATGTGCTGCAGTCGCAGTAGAAGTGGTGCTTCTTGGGCAAGATAGCATGGCGGAGCCCAAACATCTCCAGGCCAGTTTTGAATTCTGATTTACCTTCTTGGTTGCCACCCAAGGCTTTAGAACCCAGTCTGTCCTGCCATTTACCCCATGGGAGGAGAAGAAGAGGATTCATATCTTTCCTAAGGGTATTAGCACATAAGTGAATGTAATGGATCAGACTGGAATTCCAACTCAGCTCTCCAATTCCTCAATCCATTACTCCACCGTGCCTCCTTTTTAGTAAAAATTGTCACAAATGTTATAATTCAGTTTACAAGTGAAACTGAAATACAAGCATGATGACCTTGAGAAGCTGTTTTAGTTGACAAGTCTTTTAATCTTAAGCTACTTCACTTATCTCTCTGGGGAAATCTGGTCGTTTGGCATTTATGAAAATGAGACAGCATTTTTGAGTTAACAATGACTTGCTGTAAAGTATTTTATTTTAGTTTCAACAGTTACAAACGTGAAATTTATTGAATTTATGCAAACTAACAGTGATCAACTGAAAATTCTTTTTTTATAACGTGTCATCTTTTGTCTATATTTCTGAGTTGAGGTATTGTAACTACACCATTTACATTGTTCAAACTGTTGTCCACGTTTTTACTGTCACATTCATGATGTTATAACCATTGTACACTCCAGCCTTCTTTTATTTTTTTTTAAAAGCATTACGCCCCGATCAAGGTGTGAAGCCACTAGGATGCAGGGGGTTGCAGAATATTTGGAGCGAGAGCAGATAGGAGTGATAGAAGAAAGGATGAGGAGAGGGATAGAGGATAGATTAAGGTAACTGGAGATGTCGATTGACATTACATTTGAATAGCTAGAGATTATAGCTCTCAGGGAAACAGTAATAGGGAAGGGTATTCCACAGGCAAGAGGTGTGAGATATGAAGCTATTGGAGTAGAAGAGACGGCTACATTTAAAAGTTTCTACAGTAAAAGGGTGAGAGCGGGATGCCAGCCTCGTAGGGCGCTTGAATTCATGAAGTCTGGGAACCAGTGAAAGCAGCTCATCAGAGCAATTACCATGAAAGTATTTGTAAAAAAGACTGAGAGAGGCGACGGCGCGTCTGTGAGAGATTTGTTGGAGTTTCTAACCGAACCCTTTATTTAGTCTACAGGGGTAGATTGTTCTAATTTCACATTCCATGCCTTTGGATATCTTAGTTTTAGTTAACTCACCTTGATAATTCTCCAAGTTTTTGTTCTCTCTGCTGAGACCAGGATTGAACTCTTAACTCTTTGGCTCAAGTCACTTTTTGGATCATAGTGGCATCTCATCAAGTGTTAGATTTTACTCATGCCTGATGAGATATGTTGGTACACAAACATACATAATGCCTACTAGACACAGACACACATACACACATGACGTATCTTCACTATCATCCAAATCCTGTATAGACACACTAGAATTATGATTCACTTACGCACATAAATTATACACACATAGGACACATATAAATATGAATATATAATTTTGTGTATAACAGTGGAGTAAACTCTCTCTGAAAAGAACTCATTTGTCATTCCTTCCCTTTCCAGCCCTTTCATTTAGTCCATTAAATAAAGTGTTATTTTATCATGAACATGATAATGCCCATAATGAGGGAAATGCAAATGGTAGAATAAACCTTTCTTATATAGCTCACTCATTATCTGGGTCAACCTGACATGACATGATATTATTAAACTCCATTAACACATTGGCTTTTAAGCATCATTCCCCCTGTTGTCCCAACACTATATTTTAATTTTGGTGCAAGCGACTTCGAGCCAAGTTCGAATTCCAGTTGAATCCATTATAGTCACTTACATGCTAATAACCTTGGGAAAGGTATGAATCCTCTTCTTCTCCCCCCAACTATGGGTAAATAGCAGGACAAACTAGGTTCTGTAACCTTGGATGGCAACTGGTCTACTGCAGAAAAAAATGGACACCTACTGCAGGAAAAAAGTCTACTTTGTCAGTCATGTATTGAAAGATATATGATCACCTAAGCACGTATCACACATGGCACATAACTTACTGACAAGTGACTTTGTTCTAATATTTTTTCATATATGAGGCAAGGATATCACAGGTAGTATTTATTAACCCTGACTTACTGGTGTGTTGTTCGGTACCTGAATTCATTTTACAACCCAGAGTCCCACATGACCCACCCATGGGTTGTCAGAAAATTCCCAATATACAATTATTATATTGACATTAACTCTTACTTTCTATATATAAAAATATTTAAATTTTTTGAAAAAGGTGTAGTTGTAGTATATCATGATCTTATAAGCAATCAATCATAGCATCCCACCCCCAACAATCATCATAGAAAAGAAACTGGAAAATGACCCTCTGGTGGGTCGTATGGGAGCCAACATATAAAGTATATCCAGTATGTGTCAAAATCTCCAAGCCCTCTTTCTGTATTACAGATATTTTAACTGTTTCTTTCTAAATCCAAATGTCCTTTTTATTTTCATTTTTCTTAAACCTTCCCTGTTGCTCACATTTTCAGTCCATGGTATTCTCAGCATCTTTCTGTCAAACCATATAACTGTTGCTTTAAGTCTCTTCATCTGTGAAGAGATTTTCCAGCATCTGGAGATATCAATTGACATTACATCTGAATAATTGGAGATTATAGCTATCAAGGAAACAAGTTATAGAAAGGGAATTTCACAGATGGGAGGTGCGAGACATGAAGCTATTGAAGTAGAAGAGGTAGCTACATTTAACCGTTTTGACAGTGAAAGGGTGGGATCATGATGTCAGTGTACACTTAAATTCATGCAGTCTGGGAACTAGCAAAAGTAGCCCATTGGAGCAGTTACTGTGAAAGTATTTGTAGAAAAGACAGAGGGAGGCATCAGCAAGTCTGTGAGAGAGCGACTGTAGACAAGATGCCAGATCAGGACCCACCACATTGCTTATCTGTCTCTGGATCTTGTTGAGAACCTTAAGGCGAACAGTGGGGGCACCAGGCCATATATGGCAGCAGTATTCCATGCAAGGGCGAATGGTTGATTTATAGATTTGAAGGATGTACTCTGGTGAGAAAAAACTTTTGGAGCAACACAGGGAACCAACTTTCCTTGCAGTGGATGAAGCAATTGATTCAATGTAATTGTTCCATCTCAGGTCAGCAGACAGTGTGAGACCAAGCAGTTGCAAAGAGTTGCTCTCGTGGCGTTGAGCATCAGACATTCTAATGGGTGGTAAGGATGGTTCCCTTTGGAGAGTAATAGAGAACAGTTTTGTTTTAGAGGCATCTCATCAGGTGTTAGATTTTACTTATGCCGGATGAGATGTGTTGATACATATCGAAAAATGAATGCATTTATGTAGTGTTGTTTCTACATGTTTGAATATAATATCCTATAATAAAGTATATATATATATATATATATATGCCATGTAGGAGGATTGATATTATATAACAGATCAGCACTCTTTTCTTTGCTTCTAATGAAATATTCCTATTTCTTAATTCTATGGATGTCAGATTCAGTATTTGTACTTATTGAAATCAGAGGAAGTTTTTTTTAAGTCAAAACTTTGTTTATCACAGAAAAAGGATGAATTCTACTGTTTTCCTATTTTGCCAAATTATCTTTTAGAGGAACAATTACCATTTGTATCTGTTCAGTTACACTGGAGGCTATAATTAGGTAATAATTTCTCTTTTATTAATAATGTCTGGGAAAAAATTGTGTATTTTGAAAACATGATTTCACAGATGATATTTTTCCTTGGAAAATTACCAGGAAAAAAAAATAAAATTTATTTTCTTTCTCTTTGTCACTGTTAATTGATATAATACAGTTACAAACTGTGCTGGAAAGTTCTCAGCCCAATCAAGAAAGGATGAAGAAAATTTCTTAAGTTTGGGAAATGAATCAGCATGCTACCATTTCTGTGACCCCCACCCCATTTATTATACATGACCGGTGCTGCTGAAAATGTATATTGACACATCTGAATAATGAAAAGAACAATTCTCTGTAGGTTACCTGGATTGATGTAGATCTGATGAAGGCCGGAATGCACAATGGCTGAAACATGATAGCAACAACAAAGATGAGGACAGTAGTTTGAATATAAACAGAGTAAATAATAAGTTCGCATCCTATAAATTCAGACTGAAATAACAAAGGTATTCTAAAATAGACATTTCTTAGTACATTTCAGTATGTTAATAAAAAAATATAAAAAATTATTTAAGTAAAAAATGGAATACAACTATAGTTTCCAAAGTCAAAAAAACCCGAGAACATTTGAAAATTACTAAGAGCAAAGAGTCTGTCACATGGGATGTAAGATTTTTACATTTATTTTTGATAGTTCAAAGATAGAAAAAGGTATTAAACTAATAGAGAGAGAGAGTATAAAGAGAAATAACTACATTCTTCACGTATGCATATAGACACATGCACACACACACACACACACACACACATACACACACACAATGAAAGAAGAAAAAGGTCAGCCTTACACCAATAAAAAGTGCATAAATTATTTTTTAACTTAACATAAAAAATAAAAAACAAGAATAATAAGCAGTCAGTTGCTGCTATCTCCTGTTGTGTCGATATGCTGACCATGACACCAAGGTCGCACATAGTACACAACCCTGACCACATTGTCCATGGCCCGGTAATTCATGGTCTGATGGAACATGTCCTAGGGTTGCTAGTACTAACATTTTACCTAGACTATTGGGTATTATAAGATTGTTTTTAGTTAATCCAACAACTGGTTCGGTAAACTTTTATAATTTTAATAAATTCAAATCCGAGATGCCCTTAAAAAAAACAAGCCACATCCACAGCAATTTTTGTCTTCAATATTTTTTTTTTCTTAAATTATGAACCAGAAATATTACGTTTTTCTTAATAAGGTGACCTTGAGGATTTGTCGAGAATTTAACAGTTCAGGTGAGATAAGAAAAACAATATGGAGTTGTTTGATTCTTACTAACTAAAAGTTGTTATTTTTTCTAACTTTTTATAGTTAGAGGAGTCTCATGACTTTGTTACCAAGTGATCCCTGATGTAATTATAAGGGAAAGAAAATGTATTTTTCCCCCCTTATATTTACTTTATACAAAACGGTCACATTATGTCACGGAATGAAATTTTATTTCACAACTTAAGTCCTCCTTTTCCTTGACCTGGCCAGTTTCTAGTTTTTTTTGGGGGTTTTTTGAGGCAGGTGAAATTTTCCAAGAAAAAATTTGACTAGAGCCCTATGCAGATATATTTTCAAAGAAAAGAGGTAAATGAAAAGCATTTCAACAAATGTTATAAGTTTATTTCAATCTTGCAACATTTATGTCTATCGGAAATGAAAGGTGTAGAGGACTGAGTGGGTTCGAGTGCTGTTGAATTAGAAACACATGCCATTTATTTCCTGCTAGAAGGTCCAACTACAAGAAAATGCTGGACTCAAATTGAGTCCAACCAAAGATGTAAAGAAAACAAACAAGACTGATATATATATGTCAACAAATATATGTATTAAACAACAAACTTTACAAGAGACAAAGACATCAACATTTGTGTTTGCGCATGAACATAAAGAGTTTGTATTTTGGTGAATGTTCGTATGTACCTGTATGTGTGTTTCGTGGCATTTTCCCATAAGTGGGCAAACCACAGATTTCTACGAGAGATTACATTTTTAAATGTGTCCGCTGAAATGCAAAGTAGAAAGAGAACAAGGCAAGAAGTTGCCCAGGAAGAGAAGAGAAAGCAGCAAGCTTGTGTCTGCTATTTATAATTAATGTAATCACATGACAGGCTCACAGAAAATGGCAGGAAACTTGACTTGACCACACACTGGAAAAATATTTGAACATGGGTGGATTGCAACACTCACTTGTGTGTTTAAAAAGCTGATATTTCCTGAAAATATTTATTAAGCTGAGTAGGCTCTCTGATCCACTTTTTGCATAAAATTGTACAAAATTCAGCATTGATAAGAAAGTGGTAGTGGGATGCTAAAAAGGAACGTCATGTGTATACACACACATTAGTAATAATACATTTCATTTTAAAACAGCAATACTTAAATAGACTGATTCCCTCTAAAAAGAAAGAAAACTACGCTATATACAGTAGCAGCCATAATATAAGGAATAGAAACAACAAAGACACAAATATGTGTATTACTTAAAAAGTAATGCATGATTAGCAATTAAATTTTTACTGAATAAAGATTAGAGTGTAGTGCATAAATATTATACAAAGTTACAGAAATTTGCCTAATAGTTTTTTTTTTAAATAAAGATAAAATGGAACAAAGGAAATAAGCTACTGGACAAAAGTTAAGGAACGATGTTAATAATTTGCATAAACTTATAATTTACATTGTTAAAAAACTCGATGGAAATTTTCAACAATAAGTAAAAGTTCATTTATCATTAGGACTTTATTTTTAAGCAATATGGCAAATTCTACACACAAAACGCTCTCTTTTGAAGAAAAAAAACTCATTATTGCTATCAAGAAAAAAAGTCAATTCCCGAAATTTCTGATATTGTTCATAGGTTCAAAGTGTCGTTCATCGTGTAATTAGTAGGTATAAAACTGATAAAGCATTAGATGCAAAACCAAAAACCGGCAGACCTCCAAAAACATTGCAAAGAGAAGATCAAAGAATTGTTAGAATATCTACAAAAAACTGTTTTGAAACTGCTACATCAATTGCCCATAAATTTAATGAAGAGACAGATAATAAGATCTCAAGGAAAACGGTTGCTCGCAGGTTAAAAATGCAGGATTGCATGCCCGTATTCCAGCTTTGAAGCCTCTCATTTCAAAGCAAAACCAAAGGGCATGCCTGGAGTATGCGAGAGAACATGTTGTTTGGACTGACGCACAATGGGATACAGTTCATTTCAGTGACGAGTCCAAGTTTACTATATTTGGTTCTGAGGGCAAAACTTACATACACCGTAAAACAGGTGAAAGACTGTCTTCTCAATGTGTCAAGAAAACCATTAAGTTTGGTGGTGGCAGTGTGATGGTGTGGGGAATGATTTCATCTGCAGGAGTTGGCCCTATCATCCGCGTACATGGAAATATCAATGCTGAGATTTACAAAAGGCTTCTTCAGCAACACGTGGTACCAAGATTACACCACAATCTTTATGAATCTCCTATTTTCATGTGGGACAATGCACCTTGCCACAAGGCTCAGAAGGTTATGGGTTTATTTGAAGAAGAAGGAATCGCCCTAATGAAGTGGCCAGCCCAGAGCCCCGACCTGAATCCAATAGAAAATGTTTGGAAGATAATTGGAGAAAGAGCTCAGAAAGAAACTTGAAACACCAGGATCACTTATGGGAGTTATTGAAAGACGAATGGGAGGGAATTACTGCTGATATTTGCAAGAAATTGATTAGATCATGTGGTCGACGATGCAGAGAAGTCATTGAAAATAAGGGGATGTTTACCAAATATTAAATTTTGTTGATATTTTGTTCACAATTAAGTATTAACAAGATCGTTCCTTAACTTTTGTCCAGTAGCTTATTTCCTTTGTTCCATTTAATCTTTATTTTAAAAAAAAAAAACTATTATGTAAATTTTGGTAACTTTGTATAATATTTATGCATTACGCCCTAATCTTTATTCGGTAAAAATTTCATTGCTAATCATTCATTACTTTTTAAGTAATACACATATTTATGTCTTTGTTGTTTCCATTCCTTATATTATGGCTGCTACTGTATGTCAAAAAAATTGGAATGAGTTTGACGTTGTATTAACATTGTAAACAGGACCCCTCGACAAATAAATTAATAGAAAAATTAATATTTTTTGATTCTGACAAATCGCTTGAGTAGAGGAAGTTCTGAATGCCAGGCAACAAAAAGTAGTCATGAAAATATTTTTTTATCTATGAGAAATTACTAATTAATATTCATGTTGGAAAGTAAAGCATCATTTTGATATTTTTACTGTACATATTTTTTTTTTGTTTCAATAGTTATTTAGATTTTATGCTGAAAAAGCTTTATATTTTATACAGTAATACAACAATCTTGTTCTTTCCACAACTTATTCTGAGCTGATAATGTAATGTTTGATTTCTTTTTTTTGAAAATGTTCCAACGCAGTCTATCATTGCTAATAATTTTAGTCATCAAATCTATGTTATTTGTCAATAAAAATATTTGATTTTAAAGCATTTTGTTTATTTTTATCAATTTTTTTTAAAGATTTTGCATTAATATTCTATTTACAAGTAAAAAAAACATAAATTTTGCAAATTCTGAAAAAATTGCCACAGTGCCCTCATTTTTAAGGAGTGAACCAAGGCAATTTTAGCCTGTCCCTATCTTAGACTAAACTCTTCCCTGGATATAACATCAATAAGCAAAGTGATAAATTTTGTATTTGTACTTATCCTATCTATCTATCTATCTATATATATATATATATATATATATATATATATATATATATATATATATTTGGTTGATAGATGTGAGTTTGTGACCCTGGGTTTCACGCTTTAGCGATCGTCAGACAAACTGATTAATGTTTTAAAAAATTTGGGTTTATGTAGATTGCGTGTATTGGTGTTATTGTGGAAGTGGTGGGGGAAATTTCGTCGTTTTGTCATTCATCGTACTAACGCAAACATCGATGTATGCAGACACATATACATATACATACTTGGTCGTCCGTCGGGACTCATACATATATATAAACATATGTAGACAGTTTCGGCTATGACACATGTATGTGTACGGGTGGTGTTATGTCTATACATACGCATTTGTATGTTGAAATGTTGAAATTTAAACATTGGAAGTGTGGCGGAAATGTCTCGTTATTGTCTCTATTAGCTCTATCTCTGATATTGAGCGCTTTCTAATAAGTACCGCGCATATAATATATAAATAATTATACATATATATATATTTATTTATATTTATATTCACTTTTCACACATATATATATATATATATATATATATATATAAAACTATGAAAACCTTGTAAAATATCATGAACAATACAAATATATGTATAACCCCCTTTCTTCCTGTACATGTCTCCTAGGCCCAATTGGTCTTGTCTCATTTTTTCTCCATGTGCAGCTGCTCAGTGTGAACCCCACTTGTTCAAATATCTCGATCTTTACATGGCTTTGGGATAAGGATATATACAGCTTCCAAAATGGTTTAGGGATTGGTGCCAGTATAAGTTGTCAATTGTCTAGTCTTGATTCTTCAAGTGTTGTGATTCTTATTGACAAAGAAAGTTGTTTTTCTTCTTTTAGTCAATAAGTTGTGGTAAACTTCTTGTTAATGACTGGGCTAACTGGAAATAAAGTCAATCTCTCACCAAAGAAATAATAATACAGGTTTTGGTTAAATATAGACGATTTAATGAAAGTGAATGAAATAATTTACAATCATATGTATTTGGCATCTATTAACACAAAAAGATCAGAAGGCAGCAACTTGGAATCTCAATCTATGTGTTCAGCAGGGTTCAATCCAAGTGAATATTGGGCTCCTTCCTTGTACAAGTGTGCAACTGCATGTGTGTCTGACGACTCATCCTTCTCTGTCCTCCCAGCTCATCTCTGGTGTCCAAGTCTGTCTCCTGTGTATCCTCAAGCTGAATTTATACATAGTTCTCTGCCCGCATATCAAACTGTTTACACGCCAAAATAGCTCAATCGTTTAAACTTTTTTTTAATTTCCATTGTTTAAAGTCAGGATTAAAAGACTAAATCCTATGTTTTGCTTTTACACCATTTCATTCAGAGCTACTGCTCCATAACCAAAACATATTCGGGTGATATACGTTTCAAAAATGAAATCAAAAAACACAGGCTCTGGCCTCTCAGCAAATATTCCTGTCTGGGGAAATTAATAAACTTCAATAACACACACCAATCCATTCCAAATCATCACCTTGAAATTTAAAAACTACAATTTCTTCCAGTAACAAGTTACCTTGTTATATATGCACTATATTTAGCACGAATAATGTAACATACTTTAGACAAAGTGAATACTTTAAACTAAACAAGATAACCAAAGACACATAATGAGGAAAGAGAGTTTAAAAAATTTGATACTGACAGGACAGATTGAAGGCAAAACAGACAAAGGAAAACAATGCATAACCTACCTAGCAAGCTTGACAGTGGAACAAAGTTTTGGAGAGATAATAAAAAGACAAAGTTTATTAAGAGTGACAAAGGACAGAAAATTGTGGAGAGCCATGATCACCTACATCCTGAATGGACATGACACAAAAGGAAAACACCAAAAGAAAAAATAAGTAAAATAAAAATAATAAATAACCAAATAAAATAAACTGACAAATTATATAAATAAAAAACAAATTAATAACCTACACATGCATGAATCAACACAAGTAAATTTAATAATAATAATCAACATCAAATAATTAACAAGTAAATACAAAATACAAATACTAAATAATCAATCATAAATTAACAACCAACACTATACAGGGTGGTCTGTGAGTTTTGTCACCCCTACCAAAAAGTAATGAAAACAATAGAAGAACAAGTAATACAGTAATACAAAGCACATGTACTGGATTCAGTTTTATTCACATTCACTGACGCTGTCATACATCAAGATCTGTATGACCACCATCATTTTCATGGCACACAATGATGCAGTGCCATGTCCTGTGTGATATTTTACGAGGCTGTGCTTTGTTGATTGTTGCAAAGGCTCTTTGAACAGCGTCCTTCAACTGATGGGTATTCTGGTATCATTCATGTGAAACTCCCCACTTGAAAATATCCCAAAGAGCATTGAAATCGAAAATTATATTATGTAAAGGCAACAAGACTTTTGGACCACCCTGTACAATAGCTACAAATAACTGCATTCAGATCTACAATTATTGATATTCAATAGCTTTTAGAATGATTTGAAATATAACTATTACTGCCTAACCAATAACCCCTAAGATAATACAATAAAATGAAAACATGTGACCTTGCTACCCACAATGCCCCACTGACCAGCATATATAGTCTAGCCATAACACACCACAACACACATGGCCTGAAGATTGCATTCAAGCATGAAACAAACTGTTGCTGCTCAGTGTTGACCTCAATGTCCCCTTTTATATTTACATACGCTCTCTCCCTGATATTGAGCACTTTAGCTCATAAATTTAGCATACCTTAAAGCTATATTTTTGTCATATATAATGTCAATGAATGGATTCTTCCTTTGCAAATGAGAGATGAGGATCTCAGTAAATTCCAAGTTTTTATTGAACCTACAAGTGAATTGTTTTAACGTGGTCACTTGCATGTTTTTCATTTCCTAGTTGTATGTTGGCTATAGGCTACTGTAAGATCATCATCCAACCTTTGTCAGCCCTCTCCAGACTGGTTTGAATTCAGAGTTTTCCCTCTCCTAAATTGGTTGCCAACTGAGGCTATAGGTCTTGCTATTTTCCTATAGCTCAATAAAGAAGACATGGATTCATAACTTTCCCAACAACATTTGCGTTTCACTGAATATAACAAACCCTACTGGAATTGGAACTTGGCTTTCTGATTTCCAATTCCAAGCCATTATTCATTACACCACCTGCACATCCAAGCACACAGGACCTGGTAACCGCAAACGGTTATCCATCTAAGTACTAGCCAGGCATTGCTTAACTTTGGATGTAAGCTTTATATATATATATATATATATATATATATATATATAGTGTATTTAGGCAGCATTTTTTCGTTCATAAATGTTTCATTAAATAATATAGGCAAGTGTTGTCTATTTATTTTATTAGCTTATCAGACTTTATGAAAAGAATTTACATAAAATAAATAGATAACACTTGTCTATATTATTTAATGAAACATTTATGAATATATATATATATATATATATATATATATATATGGACATTGATTTCAACACCCAGCAGTGACAATGTTTCATATTTAAGCTCAAATGTGAGGCCACACAAACACACACACACACACGTGCATATATATATATATATAATACTTCCGATCTTTGAATTTCAACATACAAATGCGTATGTATATAAACAACAGCACACATATGTCAAGTCCCATACTGTCCACATATGTTTATGTTTGTATGAGCCCCAGTGGACAAGCGAGTGTGTATGTGTCTCTGTGTACCTCAACGGGTGTACGGACATGCATTTATGTTTGCGTTAACATGTGTGACATCACAACAACGATCCCCCCCACTTCCATAACACCAATACATGCAATCTACATAAATCCAAAATTTTTAAAAATTAATCAGTTTGTCTGATGATCGCAAAAGCGTGAAACCCAGGGTCACAAACTCACATCAGTCCAACCAAATATATATATATATATATATATATATATGTGTGTGTGTGTATACAATTAATTTTCTTGTAACTTGATCTTGACATCACAGTACACAGGAATCTTTCAATTGTCATTATACCCCTTTTTTAAGCAAATCCGTACCTCTATACTCTGCTGTTCAGCTATCTCTGAGCAAGGTGATCATGCAATTAAGATGCAAGGGCTTACTTGGGGTGAAAGAAAATGAGAAGACTTTAGGAGAAGAAACCGGAAACCCAATCCTAAAAAGAAACAAGGGATAAACCTCTACTCCTGTTCAAGAGACTTGGAAGAAGTGCTCTTGTTTTACAAATCATAGGTAATCAGTTGAAACCCAATCCTAAACAGAAACAAGGTATAATCCTCTATTCCTGTTCAAAAGAGTGTGAATTGAATTAAAGGCAATCCTATTTACTAGTCTTGAAGAAAAATAATTAGTAAATGAAATTTCAGAGTTCAGGCAGAGATATTAGAAGTATAGAGTTGAAATAAACCTGATCCTAAACTGGGAACAAGGGATAAACCTCTACTCCTGTTCAAGAGACTTGGAAGAAGTGCTCTTGTTTTACAAATCATCAGTTGATTTCCTACTGGCAAGTTAAAAATGTGGAAAATCTTCTAGTCATAAATTTGAAATTGATCTTCTCTTCAGATCTCCAAACCTGGGAATAAAATGTCAAAATTAAATAATCTTGCCAGTTGAAACATTTTTTTTTCCAAAACCTATAGCAAAGAATTTAAATTCTCCATGTGTGGGCTTTAGGAGATTGTCTACACCCAGTGGTGGAATCCTACTGATTCGCACAAACTGATTCTTAAACTTATAAAAGCTTAGCAAATTTCTTAAAATTATAAAAGTTTGCCAAACCAGTTGTTGGATTATCTAAAAATTGTCTTATATATTAATAGCCAATAGTCTAGGTAAAATGTTAGTACTAACAGGCCATAGACATATTCCATCAGACTGTGGACCATGAATTACAGGACCCTGGACCATGTGGTCAAGTCTCTGTACCATGTGCTACCAGACCATGGACATATTTTATTGGGCCCTGGACTATGAGTTACTAGACAATGGACCATATTGTATTGGGTCATCGTCTATATGATACTGAGCTGTGGGCCACATGCTATTGGGTTATCAAATTCTACCAGGCCATGGATTATATTGTATTGGGCCACCGACCATGTGGTCAGGGCACTGAAAAATGTGTTACCAGACTGTAGACCATAAGTTACCTGTTCTACTGGGCTGTGGACCATGTGCTTCTTGGACTATATTGTACCAGGCCATCCACCATGTGGTACGGGCTGTGGACCATGTACTACCAAGACGTGTATATGTTGTACTGAGCCTTGAAGCATGAGATACTGGGCCCTGGACAATATTGTACCAGGCCAACTCTAATAGACACATGCCCCAACCATTTTGAAATTAAAAATGTCATAAATCTTCTAGTCATAATTTTGATAGGTCTTTCATTGGATCTTTGGGACTGCAGCAGTTCAGTTTGAATGTAGCTAAGAAACCATAACACAGTTGATGACACTAGGGTCAAAAAGCATCATACTGATGAGAATAGAATTTTAATTCGGAAATATCTCGATAAATAACTGTTTTGTATTATCAAAATGGCTTAATTCTTTTTAATACTATAAAGTGATTTGTTTCCATTGAAATAGATTGAAAAGAAAATAAGCAGAATAGGTTCCTAGCAATTACCTGCCTTTATAGAGTCAGTTCCTGGAAATCTGTGATGCCATTATTGCTTATGACCAACCTACAGTATAAAAACTGAAGATCTGTCCAATGGCTGGATGTGGAGAAGAAGCTGAAACATCAAGTGAAAATTTTTCAAAATAATCTCCATGGAAATTTTCACTCAAAACCAAAAATGCCAAATTTGGTAAATAGAAAAACATAGCATTTAGGTACATGATACATCAATTTTCATGTTGCAAAAGAAATATTACTCAAGCTGAATCAGTTAAGTATGGACATTATTTCATCCGGCCTCTTCACCTAAACTCATTGCTATGGATGACCATTTATTCAAGTGCCAAAACCAATTCTTTCCAAGCAACTTTTTAAACCAGGATTAACTTAAAGAAGCTTTCAATTAGATTTTTGAATAATTCTTTTGAATTAGAATGAGTGAATTGTGAAATCAATGACTTGAGGGCAAAGGGGAATATTTTGATTGTATAATTGACATATTTTTTATAATTTATTTTGTTTGAATAAACCTGCAATTCCATGTTAAGGAACATGATAATTAACTACTTGAAAACACATGTCATAAAGACTGAGATAAAGGAAATAATCCAATGTATTAGGAAA
>CAHIKZ030004549.1:1050000-1082500 GCA_903632075.3 Acanthosepion pharaonis
CTAAAGGTAATAATCATCAATCAGTATTAAGAATTTATAAGACAATAATGATATTTTTTTTTAAATCATTTCACCCCAAGTAAGGCAGTAAAGCCACTAAATCACAAGGGGTTACTGAGTTGGAAAGAATAAGGAAAAAAGAGAAACATTATTAAGGACTGAGAATGATAGATGAGTAATCAAGAAGACATTAGATAATGATTGACATTGCATTTAAATTTTTGAAGATCAAATTTGGCTGGAAAACATGGAGCTGGAAGAGAGTTCCATGAGGGAGAAGTGTGAGAAAAGAAGCTGTTAATATAGAAGTTACAGTTATGACTAGCCAGGGTCAGCATGTACTACCCCGAATCTCTGACTGGGTGGGAGCTCCAGATTGTTATTTATCTTATCAACGTTTGCTTTTTTCTACCTACATTTATATGCATTACAAATTAAACTAAGCATAACTGACTATTAAAAGATGAAAAATATTTAAGGATTTTAAATGTCATTCTGGAGTCTTTTTTTTTTTTGTTCAAATCCATGAATTTGTTTTGCTCAGGCTAAGACTCGGAAAAATACTATATGAAATTTTTATTATTTTTATCCATAATGCTGAATGTTTAATAATGGATAATTAAATTACACAACTTTTTTAATAAGAAAAATCACAAGTTGATGTTAAAAATTACTGCAAAACATTGTTGATTTATTTAAGATGGAATGATCTATCATGAAATGTCTCTAATTTGTATTTAGATACATTGTATCTATTTTCAATTTTTCTAGTTGAATTGTTCACCTATATTGCATATGATATATTATTGTACATAATTAGTTTACAATAAAATTTCTATTTCTATGAATATTACCTTAAGAATATTGAGATGTAGTATAGTGGGGACACTGTATCATAGATTTGGCAGGGTGCGGCATGAGAGCCTTACACCCATCCTCAGTATTGTTACATATTACATTGTTACATATCCATCTGTATTGTTACATATTACATTGTACTGTTTGCAAAGAAAAAATTTTAAAATCCATATAAATTAAGTTTTGGCAAAATGAATAAATGAGATTAAAATTTTAGTGGATACATTATTAAAATATATTTTATTTAATTATTCAATTTCAGACAAAATAAAGGCCTCTTTTTGTTACAAATTATGGATAAAATATGATATTACTACTGAGTGGTTCCCAACGTAAAAATTTAATTAACTTATAATTTATAATTAAGAAAGATACAACTTAGTATTTAAAACAAATATCAAATTATTAATCTGAAAATTTTCAGCTTTTAAGCATGTATAGTTATTGGATTTTGAATTCTAAAAATTTCAATCCATTTTAGAATGTCTATTCTAGAATCATAATTAATATTTTATTGTTAGTTGTCTTGATTAAATATGGAGATATCATCTAATTTCTTTCTTGATAATAACTAAAGCCAGTCAAAAGTGTGGGACTTTAACAAGAACTCACACAAACTGTAAACAATTCATTTACACCTTTAACAACATCTTTTATATTCCATGCCACTTCAGGACTTGGGTGCTCATGACTTTCTGCAATTTCCTATCCTTGTTATCATAGAACTCACAGCTGCATCTACCCAATTCAACTTTAAATTGTTGAGACTAAAATACAAGGTAACCAAAAAAGTTCTGTCCGTTTTTAAAGGAAAAAAATAAAATGCTTCACAGTATGTGTAACTTATATTTAGTCTTTGAAGTAATTGTCATCGGCATCCAGCACCTTCTGCCAATGTGTCTCCAGCTGTTCAATGCCCTTGCGGTAGAACTCGGGGGTTTTGACGCAAAGAAATCTGTGAGGGCTTTACGCAAGTCTGCTTCATTGGTGAAGTATTTCCCATGAAGATGATTATCCAGGGAGTGAAGAGGTGGTAATCGGATGGCGCAAGGTCAGGTGAATAAGGTGGATGGCACAAAGTCTCCCACCCAAGTTGATGTATGGTATCCCTGACCACTCGCGCAACATGCGGCCTGGCGTTGTCATGGAGGAAAAGCACACATTTGCGATTCACCAGTGCTGGCTCCTTTTGGTGCAATGTCTGTTGCACATGTTTCAATTGCTGCGAGTATAGGTCTCCAGTGACTGTTTGGCCTGTTGGTAGCAGTTCATAATGAACCACTTGACGACCTGTCCACCAGACACAAAGCATAATCTTGCATGGGTGCATAGGTGGTCTTGCGGTGTGAGGGACAGCATCCTGAGGAGACAATCAATGTCTGGAATGCTGGGGAGTTTCATACAGAACCCACTTTTCATCACTGGTAAGCACTCAATTGAATAAGGATGTGGTACGGTGGCGAGAAAGCAGCGATACGCAGGCTGCCACTCATTGTTCCTTGTGGACCTCCAACAGTGTTTGCGGAAAGCACTTGCTCAATTTGCACGTCTTACCTAGGCGGTGCAGGTGAAGTCTGTTTCATCGGAAACGTTGAACTGTCTTGCAAGTTCACTACACGTTAGACTACTGTCCTCTTCAATGGCCGCCTTCAGGACTCTGTCATTCAAGACCTGTGGTTGTCCACTGTGAGGCTTGTCATGGAGAGATAAATCTCCCAACTTGAATTTTCAAAACCAATGCCTTGCAGTACGTTCATCCACAGCACTATCCCCAAACGCTTGACTTGATGCAGCTGCTGATAAGCCCACTTTGAAGTCATAAAGCAAACAGCCCTGAATGAGATCTCTAGATACTTCCATCCTTCTCGCAGCTGTCCGGCTTATAAATGTTGGCCGGGCATGGTGCGCGTGTTTTTTATAACGTCTGATGTTCCTTCTTCCGGCTGTCTGAATTTGAAAACAATTGCTACACGCATTTCATATATATTTCAACTTCATTCAATGACTAATCAAAAAACAGACAGAAATTTTTTGGTTACCTTGTACAATAGAAAAACTAATGTTCCATAATCATTAGACAATATTTAAATCATTTTAAGCAGTATTGAAACAAATTGAATCAGTGTTGTTAAAAGGTAAGCAATTTATTTTCAGTTGCATTTTATTTTATACTAGCAGTAGAGCCTGGCTTTGCCCGGGGATGTAAGAGATAGATCAAGTATCGACCATCATAAAGACTGAAAAATAAAATTGACAAAGATTATTGTTTAAGGTTGACGGACATGCATGTCTTAATTAGTTTTTTTTTTTTTTTATGAATTGGTCAAACCCAAACCCAAACTCAAACAAAAACATTGTTTTCAATCATTATGAGTCTATCGATTGAATAGAATTTTATTATAAACAATTGTCTTGTAAATGGAATTTTTAAAGCATTCTGAATGTAAAAATAAAGAAAAAAGTGTGCAAGACAATAAGAAACACTACCAAAAAAAAAAAAAGTGAAGTTTTGTTGAAATCAGTTGAAAAATGTAGGAAATCCGATCCCCATATATAAATGAACACACACACCCACAAACAACCTGGGTTTTATAATAAGTATAACTCGATATGAGTTGTCCTCCTTTCATTCTTGACAGCGATGCCTCTTAATCATGTTTTCAAATTGATTTTGTGCAAAAACAATTATGTTCTTCCCATTTTTGGCACTGTCAGAACCACCGCAATGCAATTTTACGTAGTCCTGTGAAGTTTTGTTGAAATCGGTTGAAAAATGTAGGAAATCCAATCCAATATATAAACGTACACACACACACACACACACACACACACACACAACCTGGGTTTTATAATAAGTATGATTATCACATTTCAGCGATTATACTTGCCAGCTTTCTTTCAGGTCATCTGCCAAACCAGGAAATAAATACTGGACATATGTATTAATAGTAAAGTAATTTGGAAAAATACATAGAAACAGAAATTATTTCAAGAAGCAAAGCTACTTTTTATCAACTATTGTTGATATAGTGAATTCAATCTTTACTGATCACTTTCTTGAATTGTTGGGATAAGCTTAGTTTAGTGAAATTTTTTTAGATTTTTATAGCAATCATTTAAGATTTCAAGGACAGTATAGTTTTGTTCAAGTCACTGTAGCAAAAAATGTCATCTTTATGATTTAAATACTATGAGAACAATATAAATATAGAATGCCTATATTTTATAGACAGAATAAAGGCATTTGATTAGACCTAACACAAAGACTTATGTGAACTGTTAGGAAAGCTTGATTTATTTGTGAAAGATGTCATAATAATCCAGAACTTAAAATGGTAGCAATTCACCTGTGGACATGGATCGAAAATGAATTGTGCAAGTACACAAAAATGGGAAAGGATATAAGAAAAGGATGCATTTTCTCTCTGGATTTATTTAACTTACACAGAGAGAACTAGAAGTGCTACCACGATTTATTTTTGGTGGGCACAATCTTAACAAAATAAGATATGTTCCTACATATATTAGTAGAAAATACAAACATAATGACCTCATCCACATGTAAAAAATGATTTAAAATAATGGAAGTTTTAAAAAAAAAAAAAGAAAAGGCCATCACTTAATAATATTAACTATGAACATGGCCACAATGTACTGTGTTCGAACAATGAAACATCTCTATAGCAATAAAAACATACACACAACCCACACACCCAATTAAAAAGCAAAAATAAAATCATCCTTGATAATGGCTAAAAGTATAGCTGAAAGCATTCAGAATTATAGAATATTTGGGCAGTTTCTACACACTTTGTGTCCAAAAATGAAACACTTGTTCAAATACAAAAAAAATTAAATAAAAAGCTTAATCATAGTGCCTTGTCTGTCATTTTTAATGAAACATGTATAAATGAAGGCTTGTTGCCTAAATACACTATATATATATAGAGAGAGAGAGAGACACACACACACACATAAATACATCTATAAATATATATACATTTACAAACATTTAGATATAGACACATACACACACACACACACACACACACACACATATATATATATATATATATATATATATATAAAGATAAAAAGGAAACTTTTAATGACAAAAGAAAAATTTATCTTAGCCAACATGTTTCATCCTCTGAGGGACTTTATTTATAAATTTAAGAAACGCTCATAAATATTCATCAGGTTAACTGAAAAGTTTGCATATGTTATGGAGGATCCTAAGTGACATAATTTAATGTCTATAAATGACTATAAGATTTTGAATTTTTTTAATGCAAATTAATATTTAAATTATTTTAGTTTGAGATTAATTTATGTGTTATATATTTTAAAGAACCTGAAGTTGTGAATTTAATAGTTTTCTTTTAATTTAACTTTTTTATAGTCATTTATGTTGACTTGGAAAAAAGTAATTCTTTTAGGAATGGAGATATTTGAAAAAACTGGGGTGCAAATTTATATTTTATATTAATAATAATTTCCAATTTACCTTAGATGAGTAACTGCTACTACTACCCTAGGCCTTTTCCTTAACAAAATAACACAACATGACTATAAGCAGCTAAATATATAAACCAGCTCAACAAAAAGACCTAAACTCCTGAACCTTTCTTTCTCCAACAATCATGGTATTTGTACTTCTGCAGTGTGGAATTGTTCCTCTTTGAAAAGTTTCCGGACATTCTATCTCTCTGTGAAACTAATCTTAATTCTACAGTCCTCTTCTCTGATTTCTTGAATTCTGGCTATGTTCAACTTTTTTTTTTTATGCATGCCCTGGGAGTTTATGTTCATGAACATCTCCTGCTGGTGAGGGAACTCTCTTATGAATCTCCAGAATATTCTTACATGTGTCTCTGTCTCTCTCTACTAAACCCAGTCAGTTATCTCTTCTTTCTCTCCTGTTCCCCTTCCTCTCATGCTAGATAGTATTTCTGATAATATAGACAAGGCCATCTCCTTACACCTGTTTGCAAATATATTTGTGCTTAGTGACTTTAATGCCCACCATGCCAAGTGGCTTAAGCATTCCGTCTCTGTCCTTGTTGACATCCAAACCCTGAACTTCTCAATAACTCAATTATGACTTCCCAATGCATTTCCCTAGTAATCCTGTTGGACACGCTTCTCTTCTAGATCTCTTTTTTTACCTCTATCCCTGACTCATGTCGTACTATGCAGCGCTGCCCTCTTGGCAACTCTGATCATGTGGTAGTGTCTGTAAACATCTCTGTCCACTCCTCCACCAGCCAAGAACCTTCTACCAACAGAATATCTTTCTGTTATCAACGAGTGGATTGGGACTCTTCTGTGATTTCCTCCATGACATCACTTGGAATAACATTTGTTGAAGTCAAATGACTTACCTGCTAACATGGCTGCCTTCTTGTATCTCCTTGAAATTCTACCTCATCTATAGGAGAGTACCTAATGCAGCAGGTGGGTTAGTCCACTTTGCTGGAATGGACCTGCCCAACACATTTGCACGAGTGGACTCTATTCACCCATATATCTCTCCATTAAATGACTCAGGGCTAGAAGGCAACTTCAAGTGACTACACTAGTTTACTTGTGTGTCAGACCACTTTCAAGCTAACCAATATTCAACAACGTTTTTAATCATCCTGTTCAAAAATGCATGTCTGAGGTCTTCGGGTGAAAGCTGGCATCAATGTTTTCATTCCAGCAAGGAAATACCAAGTTAAATCGTGTTCATCTCCTTGATTCCCAGCTACATGCTCAGTCACTCTAACCAACAGGAATCACATCTTCCAGCTGTACCAGAGGGACACATCTGATTGCAACAGATGCCTTTTCATCTCTGTCCATACTGAGTGCAAGCTTGTCCTCAAAGAAGCAAAGTTACTGTTTGCTGATAGAATGAAACAATGCATAGCATCTCACAAGTTCAGTTCTAGAGATTATTGATGGCTCTGCAAGAGTGTGCTAAACAACAGCAAATCCTCAATCCCTCGGAAATTTGCTTCCAACTCAACTAACTTGGAGTACCTCCACCTGATTTTTCCTACTAGAACAGAGGCTCTACTAAGTGATATGTGCATAACGCTGTTACTGGTCTCAGACATCATTTCTAAATGAAAACCCCCATAAAGCAAGTGGAGGTGACAAGGTTCCAGCTGTCATCCTAAAGAAATGTGTTTCCAATCTGGCTCTAGTTCTCTCCAAACTTTACAACTATTGCCTCACTGCTTCAAGCTTTTCAGCTTGTTGGAAGCCTTCATCTGTTTTTTAAAACTCAGAAGAACCTTCTGATCCCTCTATCACCCTATCCATCTCTTACCACTCTTCCACAAAATATTTAATCAATACTGAAGTGATTAAGTATCTTACTTCTCATGACTTACTCTCTGACAAACAATATGGATTTCATTTTGCCTGGTCTACTGCTGATGTTCTAATAGTCATCACTGAACATGCGTATCAAGCTCTTGATAATAATGGCAAAGCTTGAGCTGTAACTCTAGATAGCTCAAAGGTGTTTTAAGGGTTTGGTATGCTGGTCTTCTACATAAGCTCCAAGGCTGTGATATTACTAGACGATTGTTTGATTCAATCCAATTCTTTCTATCAAATCTTGAAATAAATGTTGTTTTGAATGTGCTCTCTTCTAGATCCTTTTGCACAAACTTGAGTGCTCCCCAAGGCACTATCCTGAGTGCTACACTGTTTCTGATCTTCATCAATGATCTTCCTTATGTCATCAGTTCCGAACTAGGAATTTATGCAGATGACACTACCATTTACTCCTGTCTCAATAGCAAATCCATCAGAGCTGACAAAGTTAACCTGGCCAGTGTTCTTGAAAGTAAAAGTGGGGTAGTGTTGAGGAAATATGATATCAGTCAGTAGTCTGATCCAATGTTTAATGTACAATAAATTAAACTAAAACTTCACATAAACACACTAATGCATAGACATATATATGAACACACAGTTGAGATACATACAAATGTTATTAAAAAAACACATCTGGCTAGAGACTTTTAAAATTATATATTTTAGAATAAAGGAATCATTTTGTAATTTAAGTTATACCACCAATCGTATATTTTGTTAAAGATTGTAATGAGTCCAATAAATATTGATGACCTAGAGTCACCAGTGAGGTGTGTGTATATATATATATAATATATATATATATATATATATATATATGGTGTAACAGCAAAATTGTCCATCTCACAAAATGTTTGATATCTAAAAAATCACTAAACTAATAGATTTTTTTTAGACAAATGATTAACCATCTTGACACTATTTATTAAAAGAATTGATATGATAAATGGTGTCAAGATGGCTAAGCATCTTATCTAAAAACCCGGAAAAAAACTCAATTAGTTTAGTAGATTTTTAGATATTAAACATTTTGTGGGATGGACAATTTTGCAGTTACACCTGGTATATACATATTATATATACATACATATATATATATATATATACACACACACACACACATCTCAATGGTGACTCTAGGTCATCAATGCTTATTAGGCTCATTACAATCTTTAACAAGGTATACTATTGGTATAACTAAAATGGTATGCTAAAATGATTCCTTTACTCTAACTAAAATATATATTTTTAAAAAATCTCTGTGCATGAAATTAAAAAAAATACACATTTTGGTATTTTAATATTGATTGTAATAATTCAATAAAAATAAACATTTATTTAAAAATATTTTTCCAGACATGTCAGAAAAAAAAAGAATGAGGACAAAGTCTTTGATATTTTTGTATGTTTATTACTCCTTTTTTCATTTTTTGTATTGTTTTATAGCCTGGTTATCAAGTTCCGGATGGTATAGTGTGTGTTTGGATATATGCTTTAGTGTGTTTATGTATCTCCCTGTGAATTTTTAGTTTAATTTGTTGTACAAGTTTATGATTAGTACTCCTCACTGATATCATATTTTCTCAACACTATCCCAGTCATCCCCAACCCTCTAGTTGAAAAGTTAAGACTGCCACTTTCTCTGGATTTTTTCTGAATTTAAGTTAGGCTAAATTTAATTTGTCCTATCTCAAAAGATACATTCCGCTAAAAAGCCTTATACTGTATATAATAAATTATTTAAAATGAACATTTGAAATAAATAACTTGAAATTGTTCTTTGAAAAACAGGGCATACAAGTCATTAGAGATTTTTAAAAGATTTTTTATAAAATTAAAGCAAGAAAAACATTGCCTATTAAGCATGTCTCCAACTTGAAAGGGCTCAGATGTAAACAGCCTAACCAGCCATGTTAAATTTCTTTCATTTTTTTTTTTATTTACTTTCTTTCTTTGTTTTTTTCTTTCTTATTTCTTTCTTCTTTATTAGGAACAATATCATTGAAATATATTTCAGTCAATATTTTGAGGTATGGAGTTAAAACAATAAATCTTGGATCCATCTGAAATCAAGAATAAAAATGACACACGACAAAATATTTTTGTTGCTTTGAAATAGATATACTTGAATGTTGAGTCACTCAAGCTTAACCTGACAAGCCTGACCCCTGGAGTCACCACTGATATATATATTAAAATTTATAACATATGTATGTTATAAAATCACTACAAAATTTGCAATTTTGTTTCAACACTTCTGGTGTCTTCTCAAGTGATGATGTTGAATGCAAAATAAATGGTTTTAAGAATTCAAAAGCCAACCCACCCCCCTCAGAAGGGAAAACTATATTAAGTAACCTATGATAACCAATCAGAATACAAGTATATGGTAATTCAAAATAACATGACAACATACCCTAAGTACAATCTATTAGGGCATTAAAGTTAAGATTAGATTAAATTAGAAATCAATATAAAAATTAAATTTTAAGTTAACATTTAAATTTAAAATTAAAAATTACAACTATTATCCTCATCTTTGTCACCATATTTATTACATTTTGGCCATTATACGCTCCTGCCTTCTTCAGGTAGTTGGAATGTTGAACTTAACTCTTTATTTCGTTCGCTGGAATAGACTGTTCTAGTTCTATGTGCCATGTTTAGTGGATGTCAGTTATCTCCTGTTAATTTCTCTCTCCAAGTTCTCCACTGGCTTAACCGAGTATTGAACTCACACTCTTTGTGTCCTGTCATTGGATCTAACCAATGCCTTTATCCACTGTGCCAGTTCAATACTCGGTTAAGGCAGTGGCGAACTTAGAGAGGGGAATTAAGAGGAGATAACTAATAACTGACATCCATTAGACATGGCATGTGGAACTAGAACAGTCTACCCCAGTGAGCAAAATAAAGGCTTCAGTTCAACATTCCAACTACCTGAAGAAGTCTGGAGCATACAACAGCCGAAACATTGTAATAAATACGGCAACAAAGATGAGGACAGTAGTCTGAATAATGTAGTGTACATAATACCTCATCTCAGAAATATAGACAGGTAAAAATTTCAAATGTCAAATTCTAAAGTTAACTGAGCAACAAGTTTAATATTATTTCAAGATTATTCAGAAATGAAACTAGAAGAAAAAATATATTTTAATAATGTGTACATATGATGGTTTCTGAAATAAAAACAGACTATCATTATTGTTTTGTCTGTGTATTGTTTAATATATTGTAATGTAATTGTCATCTTTGATAATGACATATATATATATATATTCAAATTTAAAGCATATGCATGTTATAAAATCACTGCAAATGTTACAATTTCATTTCAACACTACTGGTGTCTTATCAAGTGATGATGTTGAGTGGAAAATAAACATTTTTAAGAGTTCAAAAGCCAACTAAACCCCGTCAATAGTGGAAACTATATTACGTAACCTATGATGACCAATCAGAATACAAGTATATGGTAATTCCAAATAACATGACAATATACTCTAAGTACAATTTATTAGTGCATTAAAGTTAAGATTAGATTAAATTAGAAATCAATATAAAAATTAAATTTTAACAGTTGAATTTAAAATTAAAAATTTCAAATGTCAAATTATAAATTTAACCGAGCATCAAGTTTAATATTATTTCAAGATTATTCAGAAATGAAACTCGGAGAAAAAACATATTTTTTTGTTCTTAGCGATGTGCCAATTTATCAGTTAAATTTGACACTGATGAAAAAAGTATCTCCGATTGCTACATATATTAGATACATGGAAGTCAGAATTCAAATAAGGAAGTAGGTGGGGAAGGGAATTTTTAAATGACAGGGCAAACACATTCACATCATAATACACAAACACGTATATATAAGCAAATATATGAGTACGCAAATACAAGGACTTATATTCACGCAGGAAATAGAGGAAGGAAAAATTCAAAAAAATAAAAATAAAGAAAAAAAAAAGAAAAAGAAAACAAACATATATATATAAAAAAAAACATGCAAAATAAAATTATGTCAGACATATATATATATATATATATATATATATATATATACAGGTAAAAGCATATACAAGCAATCACATATACATACAAATATACGAATAATCAAACTCACTAAAACTTAAGCATAAATGCAGTAATAAATCTTCATAAACCAACCATCAATATTTTACATACACAAACAAACATATAGATAAATAGAGGATCAAATAAATGTAAGAAGTGCATATACATGTATGTGTATGATATACACATATCAGGCTACAGTCAATGCGAAGAAAAAAAGACATATATACACACACATACACATACATATACATAAATATGAACAACCAAACTCACATGTGCAAACAAAATATGCTCACAAGCATACAAATAAAACACCCACATATATACAAATATAATTATATATATATACAAGCAGACACATACCCACAAATACATATATATGCATACACACACACACATATATATACATACAAATATACTCATATACATACATGCATATACACATATATATACGAACAAACAACGCACATGCACAAACATATGTACATATGTATATGCACACATATAAACAACCACAGATACATATAGAGGCACATGTATGTATAGATAACAAGAACAAATTCTGAGTCCATGTAAAATTAATGCATAAACAGTCACAAATATTCCATATCAAATTAACAATTTCAGATTAAAATGCTAGTAAATAAGGGTAGGTTATGATTAATGTTGGCAGTCAGGTAGCAATAAAAAAAGTAAATAAATAAAGAACCAATAAATAATAATAAACTTCAAATACCATTATATTATCATTCATAATATTATTACTGATATTGCAACGTAAAGAGTGAACTATGTCTACATTTAGCAGTTAGTTCATTCCTTTGGTTTAAGACATTAATCCTGTCCATAAATCTAATCACTTCGAATTTTTTATTGAGACAAAGATAACATGGTGCATATAGAGAATTACAGGTTCGAGACCTCCTAAGTAGTTTCCATTTAACTGTAGGAGTTTTGTTTTTCTCTTTTAAACTCCAAAAGCACTTTGACAATGAAGTACTATTTTTATAAGTACTATTGTTGAAGGATAGTGCATGTTGGTACCATCTGGTTTTAAACAAGTTTTTAGTGTGTTCAATGTATAATTGTTTAATACTCTGGTTTTCAATTGTAGAAATAGTATTAAAATAAACCAGGGAACTAGCTAAGCAATTATTTTTTAGTGACCAATCATTGAAATTCCTACTGTTACATTTTCCGGTATTAGTATTATTATAATTATTATCATTTACTGCACCATTGCTATACGTCTTGCTTTTTGAATTTTTATATTTGTTGAAGACTTTATTATTGTGTTTTTTAATGATTTTCTCAAGGTTGTCTGCACAACAATAGATTAATTTGAGTGTATTTTTATTAAATATTTTACTAAGTGGATCAGTGTTAGAAAAATGTTTATTAATAAGGTTTAGGAATTTTTGCCCTAATTTAGTTTTAACAAATATATATATATATGTGTGTGTGTGCACTTAAATGGCAAATCAAATGTTTATTTGTATATCTGCACTTACCCATTATTTCATTTTTATTATTTAGTAGTTAATATTTTGTTTTTTTTTAACTGACTTGGTGGTATCTTAATTATGGAAGTTTATAACTGAATTTATTTATTGTTGTTTGAAATATATAAAGATAGAGAGAGAAGGAGAATGTAAATTTTTTCTTAATTTCTCAAACATTAATAAAATTAATAAATATACTGTTTACTCAAATACCACTATCCACTAAAAATTTTTTAAAGGAATAGGAATATATATATATATATATATATATATATATATATATATATATATATATATATATGTTTAAATGGCAAAGTAAATATTTATTTATATGTCTGCACACTAACCCTTCATTTAATTTTTCTTTTAAATTTGTTTTTGTTTCTAAAAGTAATTATTTGTAACTTCTCTAAGAATAGTTTTACAGTTTTTGCTGTATGGGATATATTTCTCATTTGATTTTAGTGGAGATATTGTTTTCTTTTTGGGTTCATATGTATTTTGGTAATGTTTTGTTGTTAGCATATTTGTTTCTGTCACAGGACATTTTGTGGTTATATCATTTTCCTTTAGGATTTTTTCTGTAGGACCTGTATAAACTTTTTCCTTTGTGTTAGTATTATTTGTTATGGCAGCTTTGTATACTATGATATTGGTTAAACATTTATTATTAAGTAGGCACATATGTATACACACACACACACACACACAAACACACACACACTTGTTCAATGAGTATGACCATTACTGACAACTTTGATCACTGTTTTTATTTCTCATTTAAATGACACTGGCTCTTGACACAAGTAAATATCTAACAGTGCTTATTGCAGATATGGAAAACTAAGTTGTTCTGTATAGGGTTTCACTATTTTTGTAAGGTTATGGGTTTTCATGTAACAGGTGAGACCATAATGGTTTCTACAGGTTTTCTGACACACCCTGCATGTTATTTCCAGGGTAGTACTGATCTTAATTTATCAAAGGTCTACCAATAGGACTCTTCTTGTGGCTTGCAACATTCATCACATGTACATTGATGCATTACTGGATCAATCATTTCCCCTTTCCTAGTTGCAAGCTTTGCACAACTCATTGTATGTTTTTGGAAGGTTTTAGAACCTTCAAGAATTGAACACCTCCACTTATTTCAATCACAAGCAGCTGTTTCCCACTCAAGATATTCTCTGTGGCAGACTGTAAGAAATTCTTTAAACAGTCTTTGAAGCACTTCCTTTTATGCTGGGGTTGAGTGCTGTAGAACATTTGCATGACTATTTGACTGTTGTCAAAGTGAATGACATGTTTTGTTCAATAAAGCCTGCAGCAATGAATATTCAGTTCGATGCTGGGTGCACTGGTGTTTTAAAGAACCACCATGTATGACATTTGGGGGTATTCAGTGGATTCCAAGAATTGATCTGAAAGAGCACTGGTGAAATCTCTCCATAACATTTGTCTACACAACCCATGTATCCCAAAAGTACAACAGGCCTGTCAGCACACAGGCATTATAGACTGCCAGTTCATCCTCAAAAGTGCAGTGTTTGTTTATCGTGCTTATATATATATATATATATATATAGTTGGATTGATGTGAGTTTGTGACCCTAGGTTTCATGCTCTTTGCAATCATCAGACAAACCAGAGTTTGTCTGCCAATCACAAAGTGTGTGAAACCCAGGCTCACAAACTCACATCAATCCAACTAAATATGTTAGCTCTATCACTGATGATATTGAGTGCTTTCCAATAAGTACCATGCATATATAAATAATATATATAAAAATTGCATATATATATATATATATATATATAGTGCATGTGGGCAGCAATCCCTCTTTTATACAAGGTACTGCATTTAAGTTTAATATAACAATCAGTACATTTGAGTTAAAAATACTTGAATAAAATCATCCTTGATAATGGCTAAAAGTACAGCTGAAAGTGGTCAGACATAATTTCTACATAATTTATGTCTAGAATAGAAGAAAATTTTCTGGATATGTCATATAGAAATTGTCCTAATGTTTTATATGTCCGAGCGCTTTCGGCTGTACTTTCAGCCATTATCAAGGATGATTTTATTCTAGTACTTTTAAGTGAATGTATTGATTGTTTTATTTACATATCTAGAGTTATAGGAATGTTTTATTTTTCAAATACAGTCAGCACATTGTGGCCATGTTCATAGATGATATGACTGAGTATTGGTTTTTTCTTTTTTATTAATAATGCTTCCATTATTTTTAGCCTTTTTATATATCGATGAGGTTATTATATTTGTATTGTCAAGGAGTGTGTTGCAGATGGGGTTTGGTAGGTCTCCATGTGTATTTAAATAATTCCTTATTGAGTTATGATCAGGGAAATCTTCTTGTTAGGCATGTTCTAGATAATAAAGATGGTCTGTGGAAAGCCATTATCACCTATGTCTGAAAAGGACATGGACTTAAAAAAACAAAAAGGACCCTGTAGTTTCAAGTTTTAAATCTCTGTTGGGTTTGTAGATGCTGCTTGGGTTTATACGTTGAGGTTATTAACTGTAATTGCATGTTCTAAGAGCATTCATCTACTATACATTTAATGATTCAAGAAAAAACGAGACTCTAATTGTGCATCATCAATAAAATATGTATTGAAACAATAATGTACAAAACAATCATGCAATGGTGTTGTAGTGAAAGAGATAATCAGGTACCCCGAAAAAAAACTTTGTGTTTTGTGTGCGATCTGCCGAAGAAAAATTACCAAAAAGTAGTCAGCAATAATCTACATCAATGACTAGAAGCTATGCTAATGTTCTTCCCTCCCCTGAATGACGTGACCAATCAGAAAATTCTCTCAGTGAACAGAAGTCATTGTTTTTCGCTTATAAAAGGAGATGATTTTTTGAGCGGTGAGACAAACACGTATTGTTGTTGGCGAGAAGTGAATGTTGGATTTGTGTCCCCATTTTGTTGTCTCTACGGTTTGTGTTGGACTGTTACGTCGGACTATCGTGTGAACTGCGATTTGGCTACAAGTGTTGCGGCCGAGAAACAAGAAATCTATTGCTGTTGTTACGATCAGTTGACAGTCTTTTCTTTACCTCAACAGGTGTGTTGTAATTAAGGGAGAAAAAGTTATTTCTCTTCCACTGTATTTCGATTAAGATTGAATGTTCAAAAGAATTTCTCTTGAGTAAGAATGTTCAGGATTCTATGTTGAATAGAGTCTGGTGTTAGAATAGAATACAGTTAATTTAGAAGTGTGTTGTTTTGAGTAAGTAAGAAAGAGTTCTGGTTCATGAACTTGGCTTCGTCACAGAGAGGAAGAATGTGTAATGTAATACAAAAATCTGTGTCTGTGTGTGCATTGTGAGTAAAGTCGTGGATCTGTGTAGACAGGCATAATAGCTGGATTCTACTGAAGACTTGCAAGAAAGTCGGTAAGTGTTGTTGGCAATGATCTTTAACGTCTGACCGCGTGGTTAAGACAGGAGCTCTTGAAGATTACATCTTGGCAGCAAGGAAAAAGATGAATGAAGAGAAACACGAGGGAGCTTATTCGTGTTTTGTTTATATAAGGTTGTGTATCACGTGATCGGCTCTGAAGCTTGTGCATGGGAAAATTATTCCTCGTGCTCCGGCGATTTGATTGGTCAGAATTGACCAATCAGCAAGCTAGTTAGCCAATGAATGCTTGCCGTATGACATGTATGTATGTATGTATGTACGTGTGTGTAATGGCGATGATGATCACTACAGGTTTTCAGAACATTTCTCTCACCACTACATGCAGATGAAGAGTTTTTTTTTGTATTTTTGATGACCATTTTTCATCTGTTAAATAATTCAAAAGATGCACTTGACTTAAATTTCATTATTTTTAAACTTTCTGTGTGAGACAATCTGCCAACTCCTAGTTTATGAACATGGCTTCAAAATTAAAATATACTGAATTCACATACCTTTGACACTTCTGGCCACTTCAATGTTGTGTAAATAAATGGTTAGCAACTCTGTCTCACTAGATCAGTAGTAGAGAGTTCGATCCTCACTGGGTGCCCCACATTTTCGGCCTTGTGCCACATCTAAGCTAAGCTTTGTAAATCGCCACATACATTTTTGACACAAATAGAAAAAGAAGTTAGTTATTCTTATTTTAAATAGTAAATGTATAGAATCCGACGGTGTGCTGAAATATTTTCGGTCTGGCCTAATTCTCTCTCACAATCTGAAACATTGCTTGGTTGGGCCGAAAACTTTTCAGTTTCCGGCCTTATAAAAAAAAAAAAAATAAATAAAAACATATGGATGGAACACTTATTCAGTCAAATTTTTAAAATAGATTTATTTCAATTCAACAAGAGACTAAGCTTGATCTTTAACTGAAAAGAAGTCTTATTTTTTTTTTAAATCGGTTTAAAAATCAGAACCTCTGCACTGGATAGATGAGGTTCGTTAATAGTTGTTTAATGTTTATTGTTACAGAAGAAATTTTCTTTTTTTCTGACTTTTCTTTCGCAACAATCAGACTTTTATTATTACTAATTAAACTGTATTTCCTTCGTCAACTAAAAAAAAAAAATTGATTTGAAATAACGCTCAATTTTCTTCCTAACATAAACTTTTTTGTGACAAAACTCAGTTTGAGTTAACATTTTTTTCCTCGTTCCTCTATCAACCTACTGACCTACGATTCTGTATTTTATTTACGCAGAGTCGTCTGACCACCTCGTCTTAGTGTTAGTTAGTAGTTTTCCAGTTTAAGTGTAAGTTTTTATTTATTTATTTTTCCCATTTCTTATCACATTTTGGTGGTATCAGTATTTTGGATTAATGGTAAAATACTAGGAAAGCGCCAACGAAGGTATGTATCTGTACTGTAGTATAAAAAAGGTGTAAAAAGTTGGGAAAACTGTTGAGTAGATTGTATACTATACGTGTGGATAAAAACTTGTTTTGTTTTTTGTTTTTTCAGTTTAATCCTCATTATTGTAACGAGTGTGTGTGTGTGTTACACCTGACCTGAAGTTATTTTTACTTTTACCTAAACGGAGTTGGGTTACCTGCCTTATGTGGGCGGTCACACACATACAAAAAAAAAAAGGGGCAAATTATTATTAATAATTATTATTCTAAGTTTCGCCTTCTTTTTCAACATCACTGGTTTATTTAATTTTGTTTCAAATCAAAATTTGGTCAATTTCCAGATATGTTGTATCAATTGTCTTTTCTCGGTGACAAATTTATCTAGAAAGGTTAAAAAAAAAAAAAACTTTAGTTTAAAAATTGTTTGTGGTACTTTAACTTTAGAAAGACAGTCGGGACTTTTTAAAAATTTTATTATAGGTTTTTTTTTAGTTTTTACGTTCAGGTTCTTGTAAAAATGTTTTATAACCGTGAATCCAACCAACAATCCTTCCTTTTCAGGGCTGACACGCACAAATAAATAAATAAATAAAGTGAATATGGATGAGTTATAATATGACATCTGTAACGGACACCGGGACAGACCCGGCTGAACCGAGACGTGCGGTAAGCGTATTTACTAAAAAGCACTTTCTGCTATAAATTAAAATAATAATAATAATAATAATAACAACCCCCCACCACTTTTTTTGCGTTGGGAGGGCGAGGAAGAAGAAATGTAGACTTTTCAATTTAAGAGTGTACATTTCTTCTTCTTAAAACTAAAAGTGTACATTTCCTCTTAGTCGCCAAAAGTGGTTTTATTAATTTATAAAGTTTTATTTTTTTAGTGTCTATGTTTTTAATTTTAGTTTCTTTTATGAGGCTTTTTAAATACTTTAGACTTTTAAAAATTAAAATTTGCTATTTTTGTGGCTATGGGTTAAAAAATGTTACTTTCTTTTTAATAAGCTTTAAAAGTAAAACTCACAACTTTTTTTTTTTATCAACAGTTGCTTGCGTTTAAGAGAAAGTTATTTAGTGCGATGTACGAGTGTAAAAAAAAAAAAAACAGTAAAACTTGTTAGTGTAAAGTTCGATACAAAGAAGTCTTTTATTATTATTTAAAAAAAAAAAAAAAAGCTGCTTAACGACACCTGAAAGAATTACCTGACTAGTATAGGTTACTATTGTTTAATAATTTTCCATAAAACAGTCAATCAATACTCACAATGAACACCGACAGACAAAAATCGATATCGAGAAAAAAAAAAAATCCTCTAGTGAGTGAGTAGTGTTTTTGTGTAGTAAAAAAAAAAAAGTAATGGTTAATTAATTGAAAGGCGGTAAAAAGCATAAATAAACAGAGCGATTTAAAGAAAATGGAATAAACCACTCAAACTTTTTTTTTCCTTATTTTGGGAGTGTTGAAAAAAATTGGCTAATAAATTAATTCAAATACTACGTAAGTATGTTTTTTTTTTGTACTTCTTGCAGCTGACAACTTTTGATCTGTCAAGCAATTTTTATTTAACCTTAATTTTTTTTTTTCAATCCCCTAGGAGAAATGTTTTCAGAGCATATTTTTAAATGTAGTCTTTTACTTTATTACTCTAAGTAAAAAAAAAAAAAAAAATCTCGAATTTCGTTTGTGTGTGAATTCGAAAAAAAAGTAATGTTCATTTATTTTTTTGTGTGTGTGTTTCATTGCTTCTCCTGTTTAAAAAGACGTTTCTTTCTCCCTCAATACGGTAATTTCTAAGTATTGACTCTTTCCTTCTTCCACTTCCTCCGCTCTCTGGCTATTAATAATAATAATAATCACTCTTAGCTTCTTAATAAAACGTTTTTTTTTCTTATTTTCCTTTTTCCTCTCTAGTAAAAAAAAGAAAAAAAAACTTTTTTTTTTTATTATTCCTCCTTCTCCTCGTTTTTCTGTTCTGTCATTCCCAACAGGTTCATTTCCAACCTTTCTTGTAATAATTTTCATTTTTCATTCACACCGGGTTTTCCCTCGTTTACATTATTTTCCTATTGCCTTTCTTTATCTTCCCTTTTCTTCTTTCTTCTTCTTCTCTTCCTCAACATGTCGACACCAAGTATCTGTGAAAGTTGTTGTCGTAGCTTACCTGTAACTTCCTATATTTCTTCTTTGCTTATTCCACAGGTAAGACTCTCTTCGATGATTATTATTTTTATTTTTTTTACTTATCATGGATTGTTTTTATTTTATTTATCTAATCTCGTACAGAATATTTACTTTTGAATATATATATTTTTTTCTTTTCTTTTTTTTTTTTTTTTTTTTTACTTACGTTCAAAATGTTAATTACTTAATTAGCTTCCAGGTAGATAAGTTTTTTGCAGGTGAGTTTCGTCTTGAAAATATGCAATTTCTTACGAAGTCTTTAATAGTGTCTTCTAGATGTAATTTTTTTTTTCCTTTTTAATCTTTTGTTTGTTTTTGTGGTGTGGTAATGGTATAAAAAAAAATGAGTTTTTTTTTTTTTATAAACTTTTTTTTTTTTTTTTTTAAGAATGAATGTTTTACTTTTGGTTTGATATGCATCCATTCTCAAAGAAAAGGAAATTCTGATTATTTACCATTCTTCACAATTATGTCATTTTTTTATTTATGTGAATATTTTTTTTTATGGTCTCTCAGAGTAAAGTTGAAAAAGTGTGACACACTGACATTCACATTTATTTAGATAGATAGATAGATTTTCACACATTTACTCAAAAAGCATCTTTCTAAGTAAAACTATGAAGCCAAAGTACCTAAAATCTAATGAAATATTGGATTACTTGAAAAGTTAAAATATTTTCCTAAATTTTAAAAATTACTGGGTAATCAAAAAATCTATATAGATAAGGTGTTCAAGTTGTATTAGTCAAGTAATTTTTACAATTATACACCCTTTACTTTTAGCTAAATATGTCAACAACTAATAAAAACACCCACATCCATGTTAAAAAATGCTTTTCTGCAGTATTTTAAAAAGTAATAGTTTTAATTCAAATTAATTAAACATTAAATCAGTTAATCTTCCTCAATGTTTCAAAAACAGTATATTTTATTTTTTTTATTTATGTGAATATTTTTTTTTGTTTTTGTTACTTCTTTTTGTCAGTTTGTTTGACTGTTTCTTTTCGTTTACATGGTTTTTCTCTTCTCTTGTTTACATTTCGAAAACCTTACGAAAGTCAACACATTCGAAAACCTTTTTTTGTTTTTTTACGAGTGTTTAGTTTTAAAATGACAATAAGGTTCGTAGTCTACTTTTGAGTATTTTAGTTTAAAAAAACTCATCTTATTTTTCAACCACATGATGAGTTTAAAAAAAATTATTAATCTGTTCAGTTTTATTTACTTGTATGAAATATTAATAAATTTATTCATATTGTTAGGACTGTCACCCCCTTCGCTTTCTACGTAGACCAGCTTTTACATAAGTTAATTTTTTAATTAAGTGAAAAATGATTTTAGGTATTTCTTACTTAACTCCACCCACATTTTTTTTTTGTAAAGGGCGGTAACTCTAGTTGCCAATATTTCGTTTTTACGTACAGAAAAAGTGTGCATACACACAAATGTCAATTTAAGATTAACTTTCGTTGGACTTTAAAAAATAAAAATTGTTCTAATAAAATGAAACCAGATATTAAAGAAAAAAAATGTTTACCTTAGAAAAGAAAAAATACTTGCTGTCAATTTATGATGAGAACAGATTATTTGTTCAAATTTTCGCTTTACACTAGCAAAAGTACTAATTATTATTTTAAAAACATTGACGATGTATGCTGACGTAAAACAACCCTTAATGTTGACGTGATAATTTCATTATTGATTGTCTATATTCACCAGGTAAAGTTAAACCTTCCTCCAAATTAGTGTCTCTTCTTGCCTATTTGCAAGTTTGAAGGTTTACCTCCAAGTCCAAAACAAATCGAGCGTTAAGTGAAAAAAATAAAAATCATACTTGGAGTATTTATTTTAGCTTTAATTCCAAAATTTAATATTTCCAATAAGCAAAATACTTTTCTGTATTTCAAACCGAATTGAAATTGATTGGAATGTTTTTTTTTAATCGTTAAAATCTGCCATATTAACAAATCTGTCAACAGTCAACTCAATATAATTCTGTTTATTAAAAATTCATTCAAAAATAAAATATACTGTTTTTGAAACATTGAGGAAGATTAACTGATTTAATGTTTAATTAATTTGAATTAAAACTATTACTTTTTAAAATACTGCAGAAAAGCATTTTTTAACATGGATGTGGGTGTTTTTATTAGTTGTTGACATATTTAGCTAAAAGTAAAGGGTGTATAATTGTAAAAATTACTTGACTAATACAACTTGAACACCTTATCTATATAGATTTTTTGATTACCCAGTAATTTTTAAAATTTAGGAAAATATTTTAACTTTTCAAGTAATCCAATATTTCATTAGATTTTAGGTACTTTGGCTTCATAGTTTTACTTAGAAAGATGCTTTTTGAGTAAATGTGTGAAAATCTATCTATCTATCTATCTAAATAAATGTGAATGTCAGTGTGTCACACTTTTTCAACTTTACTCTGAGAGACCATAGCCCAAAATATCATACCATTTTAGAATCAGGCTGACTCTGTGAGCAAATTAAAAACATTCCGGGCTGGATCTGGACCCACAATACTGAAATTTTGGATTCCCAAATTTTCATTACTGTGATTGTTTTCAGTGATTTTATATATATATATATATATATATATATATATATATATATATAAAAGGCTTAAACACTAATATTCCATGGTCATAATTTATTCCATTGGAATCGTAAATTCATCAGACCTACAAATTCAAAAAGAAAACAGGAAAGAACAACTCCAGAAATAAAAATAGGATTTAGAGAGAGTGTAAGTATCAGAGTGTGAGACGAATGTTAGTGTTAAAGAGAGGGATAACAGACGAGAGAAGGTGTGAGATTAAAACTTAACAGAGAAGGATTTTTTTAATAGAGTGGAAGGGGGAAATATGAATGTTGTCAGATGTCTAATACATTAAAGATACATTATATTTACCACTCATATTATCTATCTATCTATCTCTCTCTCTCTCTCTCTCTATATATATATATATATATATATATATATATATATATATGTGTGATATTTTTGCAACAAATTTTTTTTTTTGATAACAATTTTTATAACTTCAAAATAAATTTGGAATGAATTGAAATTAATTGCAAATGTCATCCATGAATTAAAAATAATTGTTTATGCAGAAAGTAAGGACCTACATACATCAAATTGTCTTTAAATCAAGTAGTGGCAGAAGAATTATTGTTGAACTTTTAAAAGGTAAGCTTAAATATTAATGCAATACTTAAATTCAGTGATCAATTTTGAGTTCTTCTGTATTTTATTGTTGCCTATTGCATACAGCATTTTTATTTTATGATCCAGGGCAGATTTTCTGTAAGTGCAGATGCTGTTTGCCCCCAAAATTTGATGACTTGAATTCTCCAAGGACTTGTACTTATAGCTAATATAAACATTAAGCACTACAAAATTAATTTCTCAATTTTATAAAATTAAATAAGTGGAGGGTAAAGGATGTATAATAATAATAAAAAAAATTCTAAAATAATCGTATTCATTTGTCAATAAGTCTTAAAAGTTAAAAATTAAAAGAAGGTTTAACATCCATTAACAAAATAAAACTTGTACATTTTTCATAACTTTTCCTGTCTCCTGTAAAAGTACCATGTTGCGTGCACAATCCCTCATTCTGTACAATTACATTTCACATAGAGGGATAGGGTAAGGACATTTCCTGATGCTTGTAGCATGCCAAAAATGCAAGTGCTGAGCAAACTAGACAGTTGTTGTCCCTACCCAAGGATGCATGTGGGTTCCTTCTGACCTTGTGTCACATTTTGAGGAAGCGGACATACCTTTAAAAATTTTGGAGGGGGACAAGTGATTGAATAGACACCTGTCATGATTTAGCATTTTAGAATTACTAAAAATATCTCCATAAAATTCAAGTTTAGAAGAAAAAGATCAGTTCCTTAAAACTATGTACCTTCAAAGATTTGCTAAAAAATGAGCATACATAATGAAAAAAATGTCCCAAACTTAATAAAAACAAAGTTTTATTGTCAAAATCTTTGTTATTATTAAGAGGAAAGATCAAAGAAATTTTTTTTTAATTTTTTTTAGAAGCTCAACTCTTTGCAGTGAAAAACTCATTGATTTGGAAATTCTTGCAAAAATCAGATCATTTGGGGATTTTATATGAAACTTTCAGGACTTATTCAGAAAGAAATTAAATTATTTTTTAAATGTTTCTTTTTTAGAAACTCTTGGTAGAAATATATATATATATATATATATATATATATATACCTCCAAAGATTCACTAAATGTGTATGAGCATATACAATTACAATAAAAAAACGCTTCAAACTTAATAAAAAAACAATTTTACTGTCAAAATCTTTTATTATTAAAACGAAAGATCAAAGGATTTTTTGAATATTAAAATAAGTTCTTTAATCTTTTTTAGAACCTTTGAAATTTTGGTTAAGAATTTTGTTTTTTTTTGTGTTAACAGTGGACCATAAATCAGTATGGGGAAATTTAAGCATCTTTTTATGGTGAAAAATACATATATTTGCAAATTATTACAAAATTCAGACAATTGTCAGATTTTAATGAAACTTTTAGCTTGTTACTCATTCTCAAGTCCACCCATCTATCTGGGTGGCTAGCAAATCCATATTACAGATTCGACTCAACCCACAGTCTATTGTGGTTTATACTGCAACTGTGTTGAATGGAACCAAGATACAGTTTCTGGGAGAGAGTGCATTATCTAGCATGCTCAATTTTTTGAATAAACCATTGGTCATGATGACACGTGACTTTATGCTCGGACAACAATTGATGGCTTCCAAATGGTTCCATCTACCCAATTCTCACTTACAAAGTTTGGGTTAGCCTATGGTATGGTTTTCAGGCACTTTCCAAGGGTCTATGTGCTGAGATTGCCTTAGCATTCTGAATTAATCAAGAAGAAACCTCCCTGGCAAATTGATCATGCTGAGATTTAACCCCCCACTGGGTCTCATGGACAGAAAGCGAACATTATGACCAATTTATATATATTATATATATATATATATATATATATATATATATATATATATATATATATAATCACCCCAAGCAAGGCAATAAAAACAAGTGTGAAAGAAAAATATTGTTAAAGAGCAAGAGCAATGAAACAAGAGTAATTGAGAAGACAATAGATAAAGATTGACATTGCATTTAAATTCATGAAGATCAAATCTGACTGGAAAGCAAGAAGCCAAAAAACATTCCACAAGTGAGAAATGTAACTTAAGATTATATCTAGCCAATTCAACTGTGAAATGATGCAACATTGTTGTCAATCTAGTACTGCGATTAAATTCATAAAGTTTAGGTGCCATAGAGGAAAGTTCAATTATCATAAAAATATTTGTAGAAAAGGCACAGGGAAGCTGAAAGCTGAGACTCCAGGTCAGAACCAATAACATTGCAAATTCTGTTTGAGGTTTTATCAAGGGCCTCTAAATATATGGCAGGAGCACTAAACCATATGTGGCAGCAATATTCAAAGCATGTATGAATGGTAGACCTACATATACACACACACACACACACACACACAAATATATAATCCTTTTGTCAAAAGGCATGAATCCATCTTCCCCCAGTTATGGGTTAAATAACAAGGCAGACTGAGCACTCTTGGGTGGTTACAAGTCCAGGTGCAATTCTCAACTGACTTATTGAACTCTCGTTCATCAAAACTGATATATTGCGGTATTGTAGAGTAAGCCAAGATACACTCAATGGCAATCTACAGCATCTGAGTCAAAATTCACCTTCCAGATGCTGCAACTTCACATATAAGTCCCCGGATGTACTTCTCCACGTATAAGTCCCCGGATGTACTTCTCCACGTATAAGTCCCCGGATGTACTTCTCTCGATAAGTCCCGGATGTACTTCCCCGCATTATAAGTCCCCGGATGTACTTTCCACGATAAGTCCCCGGATGTACTTCTCCACGTGATAAGTCCCCGGATGTACTTCTCCACGATAAGTCCCCGGATGTACTTCTCCACGATAAGTCCCCGGATGTACTTCTCGATAAGTCCACGTATAAGTCCCCCGGATGTACTTCTCCGATAAGTCCCCGGATGTACTTCTCCACGTATAAGTCCCCGATGTACTTCTCCACGATAAGTCCCCGGATGTACTTCTCCACGATAAGTCCCGGATGTACTTCTCCACGATAAGTCCCCGGATGTACTTCCTCCACGATAAGTCCCCCGGATGTACTTCTCCCACGATAAGTCCCCGGATGTACTTCTCCACGTATAAGTCCCCGGATGTACTTCTCCCGTTATAAGTCCCCGGATGTACTTCTCCACGTATAAGTCCCCGGATGTACTTCTCCACGTATAAGTCCCCGGATGTACTTCTCCACGTATAAGTCCCCGGATGTACTTCTCCACGTATAAGTCCCCGGATGTACTTCTCCACGTATAAGTCCCCGGATGTACTTCTCCACGTATAAGTCCCCGGATGTACTTCTCCACGATAAGTCCCCGGATGTACTTCTCCACGATAAGTCCCCGGATGTACTTCTCCACGATAAGTCCCGGATGTACTTCTCCACGTATAAGTCCCCGGATGTACTTCTCCACGTATAAGTCCCCGGATGTACTTCTCCACGTATAAGTCCCCGGATGTACTTCTCCACGTATAAGTCCCCGGATGTACTTCTCCACGTATAAGTCCCCGGATGTACTTCTCCACGTATAAGTCCCGGATGTACTTCTCCACGATAAGTCCCCGGATGTACTTCTCACGATAAGTCCCCGGATGTACTTCTCCACGTATAAGTCCCGGATGTACTTCCACGTATAAGTCCCCGGATGTACTTCTCCGTATAAGTCCCGGATGTACTTCTCCACGATAAGTCCCCGGATGTACTTCTCCACGTATAAGTCCCCGGATGTACTTCTCCACGTATAAGTCCCGGATGTACTTCTCCCGTATAAGTCCCCGGATGTACTTCTCCACGTATAAGTCCCCGGATGTACTTCTCCACGTATAAGTCCCCGGATGTACTTCTCCACGTATAAGTCCCCGGATGTACTTCTCACGTATAAGTCCCCGGATGTACTTCTCCACGATAAGTCCCCGGATGTACTTCTCCACGTATAAGTCCCCGGATGTACTTCTCCACGTATAAGTCCCCGGATGTACTTCTCCACGTATAAGTCCCCGGATGTACTTCTCTGGAGAGGGGAGAGGGGTCTTGCATAATATCAAATACTGTAGGATTATAGTTGGGAGATTGAGTATTTATCCTAATTTACTTTAATCTTACTCATTAAATGTTATATCTAGTTATTTTTTTTTTAACTAAGGTTCACTCAATACAAGGCTGAAGAGCCACTTAAGGCAGAGGGTTACTGAATGAGGAGAGTGATATGAATGCAGGAGGAGGTAGAAGGAAGTGAGGATAATGATTGACCCTTAACTTGAAGGGGTTAAGATTGTAGTGTTCAGGTAAGCATCCATGTTGGAGTCTGTTCCACAAACTAACAATTCTTCCAGGGGTTGGGGAATTCTTTCTTAGAATTGGAATATAGAGAAAACATGAGTGATTCGACTTCATGAATGCAACATGGTGAGTTCTAATTATAAATGCCTGAACTGATGGAAATAAAGAGTGGAGTTCATCTGAACCTCATTCCAGAATGCAGGATTCTGTAAGTGAACTTATAAGTAATGAATTACATTAGATTTTCAAGGCCAGTGTTATGAAATTTTGAATTGAATTCTCAATTGTAGCCCAAGTTAATGACTTGTTTTAGTTCTCAAGTAGGAAAATTCTAAATATCTGTTGCTATGGGTTTTCAAATAGACCTGTCTGACAATCCTTGTATAATTTTAAATTATTTGTATAATTTTTAAGCATTTTTTTTTTTTTTTTTTTTTTAAACCCTTCATGAGTACTGTGGAGTGTTTGAATGGCCAACAAAAAGTTTTTCTGCAATATTTAGCAAGTGGCAAATCAAATTTTTGTGATTAGATAAGTAGCTCCTTGAATACTTTTTGTCAAGTAACTGCAAGGAGTTTTATGCTTTTAGACATAATGTTTGTACAAATTACAAGTAGTTTTATTTGCTTATTGAAAACAACACATTTTTGAACTTTTGAAACATGCGGATTAATTTTTTAATATTGGCCTTTCTTTCATTTTTTATTTTCATTTTACTCATAAAAGCAAACAATATTTAAAAAAAATATGTAACAAGAAAATTAAATGATTTATCAGTAATGTTTCATATAAAGTGTTTGTGTGTGTCCAAGCAACTCCTCTGCTCTCACTGGTCTGATTTCAATGATTCATAGCTCATTCAAAAGCCCTAAAAAAGTTAGGCACAGGGAATGATTTTCGTTAAGCTCAGATTCAGGGTTGTTTGATTATGTTAGTGTAAGTGTAAGCGTTCTCAAAGCAAATTTGTCGCAGATTACTTTCACAACATTGTATTGGTACAATGTTACTCCGAGAGACAATAATGTATCGCCCTCAACTGCGCCAGCCAACATGATTTATCAGTACAAAGTCCGGCTACGAGGCATTGATGCAACGCATTCAACTGAACAGATAAACGAACGTGCGCCGAAATAGCTTGTAAGTGTAAGCGTTCTCAAAGCAAATTTATCGCAGATGACTTTCACAACACAAAGAAAAATCACTAAATACAGACTCGAGTATCGGGGGCAGAAAGAAATGCTGAAAACTCGATTTGCCGGTACTATCTTAAATCACAATGTGTGTAACCAGTCAGGAAAATAACTCACACTTCAACAAACGCCGTAGCCAAAAATGCCCAAATTTTCCTTCCGAGGTACCTGATTATCTCTTTCACTACAGTTAGGTTGAAAATATATATTAATATATTACACTAGCCATTATCGTTGCTTTTCTTGTTCACGGGGAGTAAGTCTTATTTTCCTTTTGTATCCAAAATTACAGCTAGCTTAAAAGCTGCCCAATTGGGCAGCATTAAATACTTTATAGTAATTTACTCAATTTTGATTTTCATATTAAAAAAGTTCTGTTTAGGAATGTTGTCTTATACAATGAAGAAAAGTGTTTGAAATTTGCACTTTACCTGGCCTTCAACAAGTTGGCATCTATTTGTAAAACTTTCCTTAACTATAACAAACCAATTTATGAATGAAATATTCATTTAAAATTTTTGTTTCAAAGATTTCCAGTAGTAAATATATCTTACTTTGCTAAGCAAGAGTGCGCCTGCTAGTATTTTGAATAGGAAGTGTTTGAAAATTCCACGGTACTAATGCTGTGACAATGCCTTGCATTACTAATGGAGAGTTAATTAGTTTATTTTTGTTTCTAAAAATGGCTTAAAATTCTACTAGAGATGATTTTCTAAGTGTAGCTTAGATATGGCACAAGGCCGAAAGTGTGGATCGCCCAGTGAGGATCGAACTCATTACTCTGTTGTAATTGATCTAGTAAGACAAGTTTGCTAACCATTACACCACATTGAAGTGCCTGACTTAAAATTCTACTTGACTTTAGAGGTATACAGAGTCTGGGATCTTTTTTGTGAGCCATGTCTCTTCAGGACATAGGCCATCATGACTCTCCACAATTTGCTTTGTAGATCTTAATAAATTTTGTCTTTTTGTTATCTCTCCTAACCCTTGTTGTGGCATCCATCTATACAAGTAGGTAATGCATTACTTTTCTCTGTTCCTCTTGTCTTTGATCTGTCCTATACTAATAAATAAAATTCAATAATTTCAAGTTAAAATAGGTTATTATATTTATCATGTGAGTAAGATTTAATTTTTCCATGAGAAGTTCTTTTATAACAGGAAAGTAAGCGAATCATTGAAGCAGTAAAAGCTATGAAATCAACAGCAGTAGTAGGCAAGAAATTTAAAGAAAGAATTTGTATATATAAAAAAAAAAAAAACTTTAAAAACCTGTTTGTTCTGGTATTATAAGTTATATAACATCCCATCATCTTGATTCAAGTTAATTTATCATGTTTTAACAATGACTCAACATAAATCAGTGTGTCATCATTGTTTATTTTGCATTCAGTATCTAAAAATTTATCTTTTATTTTGATTTTCAATTGTTTTAGAGAATCTTTTTTGCTATCCATCAGCTTGACTTAGGCTAACGTGTCTATCAATTTATGTAACCTTCAAGGAATTTAAAGCTTAACACTTTATATAATTTATGGTGTAGATTGTTCTCCTTTCACTGTTCATATTTCATCTATATATATATTTATATATTTATATATATATATATATAAAGACTCAATATCTCTAGGCATATATATATATATATATATATATAGCTCCACCCTGACCTGTGGTGGTAGCACCTGTTAAGGTCCCAGCTATGGGCAAATAGTTAACCCCTGAACTGGGGTCAAAACACTATGAAAGTGTAAAAATAGGTTTTAATACTAATAATACATTTTTGGAAAGAAAAAAATATCAGCTATACATTTTTTTGGAAAAAAAAATATTACCAGTAATACACTTTGGAGTGAGGGGGAATTACCAGCAATACATTTTTTTGTAGTGGGGGGGGGGAATTACCAGCAATACATTTTGAAAAAAATATTACCAGAAATAAAAATCTTGTCAGCATTAAATAAACTACTGAGGTTGATGTCATAAAACAAAACAAACCAAATCAATAATTTTAATTTCTGAATTTTATATATTTATGTCACAGACTCTATATACACACCTGAATCCAAGTAGAATTTTAAGCCCTTTTTATAAGCAAAAATAAATTAACCCTGTATTAGTACTCTGGAGTTATCAAACACCGCATTTAAAATACTACAGATACATCTTTTAATTTTTTTCTTATATATTGTTTTGTGTGTTGTTTCTGTATTTTACAGCTTAAATAAAAAATCAAAATAAGAAAATGAATTTATTTTGAAAAATTGAATATGGAAAAATAATTTCAATAAGAAATAAAACTGAGCAGTACTAAAAAAGAACAAGATGAGATATCCCTATACATGGACAATGGAATGAGAACAACCTGCCCTATTGATTAAATAAAGTGTTCAATTTAAAATTTCCTGAAGGCAACCTGGATTGATTACATCCAGAAGCAAAGCTTCTAATTGGGAGATTGGAGGTTTTGAGAACCCAGGAACCACCTCTTAATTGTTGCTGTTCCCATGTCCGCCCTGACCCCAGGTAGTAGTAGTAGTAGTACACGTTAAGGTCACAGCTATAGACAAATGGTGAATCCAAAAACAAAATACTCTGAAAGTATAAAAATACATTTTTATAGTAAAAATACCAGCAATACATTTTTATGTATAAAAAAAAATACCCACAATGACTATTTATGGTAAAAATACCAACAATACATTTTTATCTGTAGTTGAAGACATACAATTGCGTTCAAGATATTTAGATTTTGGTATTAAATAACTTATAGAGATTTTGATATGCCGCTAAACAAAAACAACCAAACCAAACCTGGATTGACAAACATCTGAAAAAGGCCGTAAGCTGAAATTTGATATTAACAACAAAGAAGAGGATATGAGTCTGAATGTAAATGATGTAGATGAGGATTTTATAAGTTGATTAACAACTTTAATTGTTTCATTGGTTCAATTCTTTGTATTTTTTGTAATCCATTTACCCACTATTAGACTGAATAGCAGCTTAGGTTGAGAAATCAGATCAGAGTTCCAATTCCAGTCAGGATTGTTGCATTTTACTTACGTGCAAATTCCCTTGGGTAAGGTATGAATCCATCTCTTTTTCCCAGCTATGGGTTAAGTAGGACATGTATCTGGACAAATCATTGTTATTCTTATAAAAATTGTTAAGGCAATATTAACTAGCAAAAAAAAAAAATTCTTAGAATCTAAGATCTGTTTCAACTTTAAATAAGTAGCAAAGGGTTGATGAGCCATAAAAAAAACTCAATTAGTGAAAAAAAAAAAAAAAATCACTGTTAGACTGATATGTAGATTTGTATATGACATCTTTCAAAATTTTTTTTATAAATAAAAATAATCTTACAAGTAGATTTTTTTTTTTTTTTTACTCCAAGCAAGGTGATAACACTTACTGAGAGTAAAAAAAAAACTGAGAAACATTACTAAGGAGAAAGGACAGTAAAAAGTACGAGGATTCAAGGAGACAGAAGGTGATGATTGAAGATGATAGAAGATTAAATAAATTTAATTTAAATATTCTACAATACGTCTGTAATTATTTGATATTTTCAATGTTTAAAAAATATGTAGTAAGAAAATGCCGTGGTAAGTTTACTGAGAGGGGTTTGGAGATCAAATGGTCAGCTTTAAATAAGTTTTTAATTTCACCCCAAGCAAAAAAGTAACCAAGGAGTTACTAAGAGTAAAAGAATCTGAGAAAAATCCTTAAGGAGAACAAGTCTGAAGAAGTCAGTAAATAATGTTTACCATTGTATTTAAATTTTTGAAGATCATTGTTGACAGGAAATGGATTTAACATCAAAGTACTTTTTTTCTTTTTTTTTTTTCAACCTAGATGGCTTAAACACACTGCACAACAAAAATATAGAATAAAATAATAAATAATAGAACCTATATTCTAATATGTTTTCTGTATGTATGGATGTGTATTTGTACACAAGA
>CAHIKZ030004549.1:1087500-1190000 GCA_903632075.3 Acanthosepion pharaonis
CATCCAATAGCAAGGAACCACAACTGAATTGCTAGTGTTCCCAGGTCCACTCTGACCCGAGGTGGTAGCATCTATTGGGGTCCCAGCTGTGGGCAAATAGTTGACCCCCAAACAGTGGTCAAAACACTGTGGAGGTGTAAAAGTAGGTATTAATACCAGCAATACATTTTTGAGGAAAAAAATTATTACTAGAAATATATTTTTGAGAAAAAAATTTTTTTTTTTACCAGCAATGCTTTTGTGAAGGAAAAATTATTGACATAACTACATTTTTAAAGGGAAATTATTAGAAACAAATATTACCAGCAATACATTTCTTTGGAAAAACCTGCAATAGATTTTTGAAGAAAAATATTACCAGGAATAGATTTTTGGAAAAAAAAAATTATTACCACCGTTAAATAACCCATTGAGGGTGATAAGCTGTAAAACAAACTGTTTCTATGTTATTTTCATAGATACAATTTATTTAAGTAAATGCTTTGTTTTTAATTAAGCAGTATTAATTACATTTACCAGTCTGTGTGTTTCAGAAAATTTGTAGAAAATATCCATTCTCCAACAAGAATTGAACCTGTATTCCTATACAGAAACTGTGATTTGATCTGACGCTACAGAGAAGCATCTGGTTAGCAAAGTTTAATTCTGTTTAATTAAAAACAGAGAATTTACTTCAATAAATTGTATCTATAAAAATAACATATAAACAGAAAATATATTAAATAATTATTGGTCTATTATATATATATATATATATTTTACTAATGTTCATGTACAAGAACTTCAGGTAGAATCTTCTTACAGCCACATCACATTGAAACACTGGTTTTCCGTACATTCACTGTAGTTAAGCAACATCAAGCCTAACCAGTAGCTAGATGGATGATTGCTAGGGAATACCAGGTGCTGTAAACATAGATTTGCAATGGATAATGTTTGGGATTTGTTAATTGGAGAGCTGAGTTCCAATTCCCATTGTGTTTGTTATATTCACTTACATGCAAAATACCTTTGGAAAGTATGACTCCACCTATTCTTCCCCCAGCTATGGGTTAATTAGTAAGACTTGTATTACTAAGCCATTATTATCTTAAAAAAAAAAGAAATTCTTACAATCTAAAAATATCTTCTAAATAACCTGCAAGCAATCAATCTATAAGGGAGATTATCAAGAAAGTTGATATTGTCAATTAAAAAAGACGTTATCAAGAAAGTTGATATTGTCAATTAAAAAAGACGTTATCAAGAAAGTTGATATTGTCAATTAAAAAAGACGTTATCAAGATAGTTGATATTGTAAGGGAGAACCAGTATAAAACTATTTGAGATATATATATAGAACTATTTGAGATATATATATATATATATATATATATATATATAGAACTATTGAGATATATATATATATATATATATATATATATATATATTTATAGAATATATATATATATATATAGAATATATTTGAAGATTTGAGATATATATATATATATATATATATAGAACTATTTGAGATATATATATATATATATATATAGAACTATTTGAGATATATATATATATATATATATATATATATATATATAGAATATTTATATATATATATATATATATATATATATAGAACTATTTGAGATATATATATATATATATATAGAACTATTTGAGATATATATATATATATATATATATATATATATATATATATATATATATATATATATATAGAACTATTTATATATATATATATATATATATATATATATATATATATAGAACTATTTGAGATAGATATATATATATATATATATATATATATATATATATATATATATATATATATATATATATATAATATATATATATATATATATATATATATATATATATATATATATATATATATATATATATATATATATAGAACTATTTGATATATAAAATCAAGAACAGTTTCAGAGGAAAGATGTATGAAATAGTGGAAAAGTTTTTTTTGTGATGCATTTCAACCCTTAGGACTTCATCGGACGACCTAGTTAGTGCGACTATGCGTGCAAGAATGAGAGATTCTGGGAATATTAAACTTTGAAAATTTTTTTTTTCTTTTAAATGTGTTTTGGGTTATGTTTTGTATACAAAACAACAAGCCAAAAACTGGCAGGAAGAAATTTACTCTATCACCTGCAAAGAATATATTCGAGAAAACCTCAAGAAGTTTAAATAAAGATTATGTGAACACAAAAGAGACATTTTAAGAAACGAGACACACATTTCAACCCTTAGGACTTCATCAGACGACCTAGTTAGTGCGACTATGCGTGCAAGAATGAGAGATTCTGGGAATATTAAACTTTGAAAAATTTTTTTTTCTTTTAAATGTGTTTTGGGTTATGTTTTGTATACAAAACAACAAGCCAAAACTGGCAGGAAGAAATTTACTCTATCACCTGCAAAGAATATATTCGAGAAACCTCAAGAAGTTTAAATAAAGATTATGTGAACACAAAAGAGACATTTTAAGAAACGAGACACACAAAATTCATTAGCTGTTCACAATGATGAAACTGGCCATAATATTGATGTAAAAAATGCTACTTTAATTAAAGTAGAAAACAGCTAAGACAAAAATGCTTAGAAAGTGCTTTCATCGCTTGTTCATCGACAGTAAATTTACATCCAGGTTCTTACAACATTTCACCATTCTTGGCAGATCTATTATTACAGTGGAGGATATTTAATAACAAAGATGATGGAAAGAAAAAGAATCTAAATGAAATCTCTGAGTCAATGCATTCTTGAAATGCTTCATGCATTGATTGATTCCATGATCTCATCCTTACCGAAACCTGTTAAACCAATGCTGAACCATTTGGATAAGAATCAATTATTAACTAAGTGTTGAACTAATTCTGTTGAATAAGCAGGCATTTTTAAGTACTGTTGATAAAATTCCCAATAACAGCAGTAATGAAAATTAGAAGAACAGAGCAAGATAATAAAAGAAAGGAACAATGTAAGACAAGGCAGATATAAGACAATGGGAAAATAAATCAATTAAGCCAGCAGAAAAGAAACAGTGTTCATATGCAAAAGGGATACAGTAAGGCCAGGAATTGTCCATTTTTATGGGCTAAGAAATCCCAGCATGCATCTGTAGGATTTGTCTATGAATTTGAGGAGGGAGGATATTTTTCAGTCATTCCCAACAGATTGGAACCAACAAATGTCTCAAATTTATTTTAACTAGCATTGCATCCATTTGAACTCAAAGAAAAATATCAAAGATCCATCAGTTAATAACAACAACCTGTAGAATAAAGAATAAGAAAATTAGCAATTTCTAAATGAAGAGCTTGAGAAAATGGTATAACATTCACTTTTTCATAATTTGTACTGTTTGTTTTGGGCATAAATATAACTTTTTTTTTTTTTTTATACTAAAATTCACACAATACCAGGCATGAGAGCCACTTAAGGTAGAGGATACTGTTAACATGGTTATGACAATTGAGGCGATTGATATGGATGAATGACAAGATGGAAGTGAAGATTATGAAGATAAGGTGGATAGATAACTATTGACCCTTGACTTGAAGAGGTTAAGATTGTAGAGGGTTACTGTTAAAATGGTTATGATGAATGAGGTGTGTGATAGGAATGAAAATGGAGGTGATAGGAAGTGAAGATTATGAGGATAAGGAGGATAGATAATGATTGACCCTTGACTTGAAGAGGTTAAGATTGCAATGTTCATGAAAGTCTCCAAGTGGGAGTTCGTTCCACAAAGTCGCAGTTCTTGGAGAAAAAAGCTGTTGTCGTGGGACTTACTACTTACAAATAGAATAGAGAGGAAATGAAAGTTTTCAAAAAAATTATTAGTACTTAGATGTGGTGATGGTGGGTAATTGGTACTATAAGCAACCTTCTACAATTCAAAAGATGTTTTGGCTTTAAATAACTAACAAAGGGTTGATAAGCCATAAAAAAAATTAGTCAGTCATCTGAACATTAAAATCTCTGTAAAAAAAAAAAAAAAAAAAAAATGCCACTATTTTCTAGGTAATGTAATTTTACATATAATCAATTGATTTCTTTATACACAGTTTGAATTATGGCCATATCATGTTGAAACATTGGTTCCTGTACAATCACTGAAGTTAAGCAACATCGAGCCTAGTCAGAACATAGATGGGTGACCACTTGGAAATACTAGGTGCTGTAAGCTTGGATGTATGCGTGGTTTAATGTACAAGGCCTCAGAATTATTAATCAGAGAGTTGAGTTCTAATTCCTGTTGGGTTTGTTATATTCACTTATGCTCAAAATGCTTTTGCAAAAAGTATTAATCCACCTCTTCTCTCTCCAGCTATGGGTTAACTAGTAAGACTTGTATCACAAAATCATTATTATGTCAAAAGAAAAGAAAAACTCATACAATCTAAAAATATTTTCTGGTTTTAAATAACCTGCAAAGGGTTGATAAGCCATAGAAAATGAATCAATCAATTAATATGCAATCTCAGTAACATTTGGGGACAGTTTCATTTCAAAATAACCTGTTTTTTTTTTTAATAAGATATAAATATCAGTCTGTCTATATTTCTGAGATGAGGTATTATGTACATTATTCAGACTATTGTCCTCATCTTTGTCGCCATATTTATTACAATGTTTCGGCCGTTGTACGCTCCGGCCTTCTTCAGGTGGTTGGAATTTTGAACTGAACCCTTTATTTCACTCACTGGGGTAGGCTGTTCTAGTTCCACATGCCATGTTTGATGGATGTCAGTTATCAGTTATCTCCTGCTAATTTCCCTCTGAAAGTTCTCCACTGCCTTAACCGGGTCTTTGGGTCCTGTCACTGGATCTAACCAACGCCTTTATCCACTGTGCCACGTGTCCTTGAGGGACATGGCACAGTTCAGTTCAAAATTCTAACCACCTGAAGAAGGCCGGAGCGCACAACGGCCGGAACATTGTGATAAATATGGCGACAAAGATGAGGACAATAGTCCGAATAATGTAAATAATATAGATATAAATATGTACAGAGTTTTTTTTCCTGAGAAAATATTATAAAACCTTTGTTCATTCAATAGATCTCGTTTCGCTGACAGTCTTTGTAGGTTTGGTTAATAAATGAGATCACTTAAGAACAACTGAAAAGTGTTTCCAGTGAAATTCTAAATTATATGTCATGTTTAGCAGAGGAGGGGTTTGTAAATCAATATTTGATAATTTTGCGGCAATACACACTTAAAGGTTTTAGGCAGTTTGGATCAAGATTTCTTTTCATGGTTAGACGTAAGGAATTGTAAATATAGGACTATCCTATACTTAAGTAAAATAATAATAATAATAATAATTATTACAGGAAATATCAAATTTTACGGAAACATTGTTGACAATTATGTATTTAGTTAAATAAAAAATAATATAAATTTTGATGCTATTTACGATTTGTTAGATATTTAGGTGGTGTAGTCCATTATTTTATCATGTTCATCAAAACTGCTATTGTTTTGTTTGTTGGTTTATTTCTAATTTCTAATAAAATTTCTATAATAACTTGCTGAATTTATTGCCATCAATTCAGTCAGGTCTCTTAGATCTTTCATTTTCTCCTTTGTTATTGGCAACATTTTAGAAAACTTTGGCTGCAATGCTAAGTTTCCTAAGTTGAACAAACTGGGGCTACTTCATTTACACTTTGTTACCTCTCTTTTCCAGTGTTGTTTTTAGATCGCTTTCTTCCAGTCATTTTGATGCGCAATAGTGAAATTCTGAAATTTAGAATGATCTTATTCCATTTTGAAAATAAAGCCTGTAAAAAGGAATATTTTAAATTAATATATGACCAAAAATAAAATGCTTTTGGCAAAAAACCTTAATGATTTCACTATAATTATGTAACGATATTCCACAAACAAATCTATGGTTTGTTACCTCATCTCATAGCATGGTTACAAACTATAAACCTAAAATGAGCTTGAAATATTGTGTAATCGGCTCTAATTTTTTGTAAAATACTTGGATATGATATCTCTATCTATAAAAGGCAGGATGTGTGTGTTTAACGAATGCACGGCCACAATTTTTGACGGATTTGTACCAAAATTTACATGCCCATGTTCCAAGTCAGTAGGAAGGTTAAGATCAACTTTGCATTTCCCAACTCCCATCGATAGTGGAAATAATCAAATTTTTTCATGCTTCTACGGCACTTTTCATGTAGTTTGCGGCCATTTTCTACTGGCCAGAGTGAGAGCCTATAGCTGGCTGCCACGAATAGGCAGGAAGATTCTATTGGCCAGCGTGAGAGCTAACAGCTGACTGACATGAATGTTAACTAGCATGCTAACATGCAAAAAAAATCGATAGCTGTATTTGTCACAAGTGGGAGAAATTTAAATCTGCATGGCACTTTACTCCAATTGGCTCAATCGCTTGCTTAAACTCAATGTTGATTCTGATTCCGCAGAACTGGGTTGGGTGTGAAAAAGTATTTGTTGTTAACATTCTTTTTTTCATTCGGTTTTTCCAGTTACGAGTCCTTTTTTTAAAGCTGATCGTTTTGTGTTCATTTTGTTTAGTTCTTTTTTCATAACAGATTTAATGTTTAGTATAGAGCTTAGAAAAAATTTGCAGTGTGAGATAGGCAAGAAGTAAGGCATGTAGCAACATCAGCACAACAAAGGGCACTCCTTTAAAGGCAAGGAAGGGCAAAAATATTTTAAGTTAAGTGATAGCAATTGTTGTATGAGTCGTACGATTTTTGAATCTAGCACGAGCAACACCGGGCCATGCTGCTATTAATGAATAATAAAATAATTTTTGATTTTTTTTTTTCTTCTTTGTTTAATATGGCCAAATGCGTCATATAAGCCTTTTACATATGAGAAGGTCATGGTTATATTTAACGATAACATTGTGATAAGTAAATATGCACTTTCATGAATAAATCTGTTTTCTTTTACATTTTCTCTGATATGTAAAGAACAGAATTAATCACAAATATTAGAACTGAACAAGGATTTATTATTTTTTTTTTTCTAATCCTTTCACCTGAAGCACATTGATAATGCCACTAAGATGCAAGGGTTTACTAACCATGAAAGTCAATGAGAAGTCTTCAGGGAGGAGAAAAGATAAATAACAGAATTCAGTATGACAGAAGATGGTAACTGACATTGTATTTAAAGTTTTGAAGATTTTACATGGAATTTCAACTGTAAAAAGATGAGACCTAATGACCAATCTAGTTGTATCCTTAAATTCATGTGGTCAAGGTACTAAAGAGAACTCACTGGAACAATTGCCACAAAAATATTTATAGAAAAGATAGTGGAAAAAGTGCCTGAAGTCATTTTTGTGCTGGTGAGACAGAAAAGTACTAGGAAGAGGAAAAGGTCAAACAATTATGTCCTGACCCCAAAAAGAAGAGGCATTAAGCAAAATCTCATGGGAAAATTAGCTCAGGTGGAGGTGTTGTAATGGAATGCCCCACACTCCCTATCGCTTACATGGACTGACTATATCAGTAGATATATATAGTAAGCACAGGACATACCTGGGGGCTTGCTTTGGGAATTACTAGCCTGCCACCTGATTCCCTGTCTTTCAGTAGTGTATTCTCTTTTACTATAAACCTCTCTTTCTTTCATATATACCCATGTTGCTGTTCCTTTCACTCGAGTACCACCTTTGTCTGTTTGTAACCTTCTTTAAGGATACAAAAGTCAAGATGCCAGGTCAGGATGGATAACATCATAGATCCTTATTTGGATTTGAAATTAATTACTGATGTCCTCATCTTTGTTGTTATCTAAATATTTTGGTTGTTATGCTCTTTAACCTTCTTCAGGCTTCTCTCAATCTTGGTTAATCTTTAGGAAATTTTGAACTGATCCCTTTCTTTAATCTATATGGGTAAATCTAATCTTGGTTTCCATATCTAGGGATAAGTATTTTTTTTTTTTTTTTTGTTTTACGAGATGGTAGCTGAGAAGATGAAAGATTTAGCAGATTTATTTTTTTTACTAATCCATTCTTTTGTTGCCATATTCAAATAGTTTTTCTAAAAGTAGTATAATTAAAGTGAATGAAAAATAAATTAAAAAATGTCTTGCTGAAAATCCTTTCTCATGGAATAACAAAATGGCATAATAGGTCTATGATTACTTCATAGTCCTCAATGTAATTGTGTAATGGAATATCCCACACTTCCTATTGCCTATGTGGATTGACTATATCACTAGATATATATAGTAAGTACACGATATACCTGGGGGCTTGCTTTGGGAATTAGTCTAGAGTTGGAGATTCATCTCCAGTTGTGCTGATCAAACTCTCTGCCTTCAGGCAGAGAGGATCTCCAGACAAGGCTATGTCGAAGGGCAGATTCTCATCTCGGGGAAACAGCTGCCCGATCCTGTTTTATATGGGGAATTTTTGTCCGAGTCTATGGGCTTGGATACCCCACATTAAATTCAGCCTTATGCCACATCTGATCGTGTGGGATGGTTGGTAGATATCTTTGCTTTGGAAATTACTAATTTGCTAACAGATTCCCTATCTTTCAGTAGTGTATTCTTTCATCTATGCCTGTATTGCAATTCCTTTCACTCGGGTACCTCCTTTGTCTGTTTGCAAACTTCTTTAAGGATGCAACAGTAATGTGAAGGGAAAAATTCTAATCAGACACAGTGGCAAATGAGAAGTTTTGTTAATTTCATGGATTCTGATGGTGTTCATGAAAATTTGTTACAGAATGTGGAGGCTGGACCAGAATGGTGAGTGATTGGTCAGAATATCTTGTAAGCATGGAATTCTGACAGTGATAGATTGTCTTTGTCTAAGTTTTGGATATAAGACCAAATCCACACAAAAATGACAAAGAACTGCAAGAATTTTGAAGAGTCAACACACTTTCTGCACCTACATTCCCTTGAGAGGCTAAGCCACACATGGCAGAATACTATGCTAATGAGTTGACAGGTTCTCCCTTCCACTACCTCATAGAATTCATGCTACTGTGTCTGTCTTCCTTGTATAATAGAATGAATAAGAAAAAAAAAAATTTTCATTGATACACTCTATGAAATGGCTTTACTGTCTGAAGGGCTGAAGCCAGTGGCAACACAGAATGCAACAGAATTCTCAATTCATCTGGCATGAATATTTTTTATTTGAAATACATATACTATTATCTTGAATAGTGCAACATACAGATCTGTAAGATAAATTCTCTGCTCAATGCTGTAGGGTAGAAAAGAAGTCTTGCAGGTTGCCATCGTGATTTCTATTATCTTGAATAAAAACTGTAATGGACATATATGTATAAATGGCAGTATGTTTCTTGCTACAAAACTTATTTTATCATGTGGCAGTAAACATGTTAGCATTATTATTTTTCCTCAAGATGGTTCTTTACTTGTCTTGTTATTAATTTAATTAATTATTCTTTGATCTGCCCATTCTTTAGCTGTTATTTGGTGTATTCCATGGAAAAAAAGGGAAAAGTAGAAAAAATAAATTGTTATTAATATCTTAACTGGATATATATAACACTGATAGATAACCTAAGGACGTAAAAGATTCAAAATTATACCTGAAGAGTTCCTCAACATCTACTTTGTTCAGCATATTGAAAGTTACTGTTTTTGTTTGTCTATATAATTGCCACCATTTTATTTAAGAATTGGTCAGTTGGAAACCTTAAGGGTTGAAGATTGGGTCTGTTGGAAACCTTAATGGTTGAAGATTGAGCCAGTTTGGAAACCTCAATGGTTGAAGAATGAGTTGGCTTGAAACCTTGTGAATCAAAGCAACAAAATCATTTGTTAAATTGAGTAAAAAAAAAAAAATACTTTTCATTTTCTGGTGATAACTTTCTCATTTTCTGCCAGATTTATTTTTGCACACTTCAGTTGATGTTTGATGGCTTTTTTAGACTGAAAACGTTAAAGTGTTCTAACTTTGTAAATAAAACAATCTCTATTCCAATTTGCAACATCATAATATGCATTTGGCCTTTATGCTGACCCTAGATGAGCTGACTCTTCAAGGGTGATAACTCTAGCTAGATTAAATGTTATTTGAAAGTTTATTTATTTGCAAGTCATGTAAATTCTCTAAATACAAAGTGACTTGGCATCAAGCATAAATGGCTGGCAATCACAAGAAAAAACAAGATAAAAATAGTGGCTGTGACAAAGAGACTAGAATCAATCAATAATAGATTTGGTAACCTTATTATCTTGGGTGGTGTTCATGAAATTGAGCTCTTCCAGGTATGGGACAGGAGTACAATTTTATTTTATTTTTATTTATTCTTTTTTTAATTTGCACCATTTTTTTTTTTTTGTTTTCTTTGTTGAAGAATGGATCTGCTAAAAACCTGGTGAATGACAATAACAAAACTGATTATGAAATCTATTAAGAAAACATTAATTTTTTTTTTTGTGATAAATTTCTCATTTTCTGCCTGATTTATTTTCCCCAATACCAATTTTTGCACGTTTCATTTGGCATTTGATGGCTTTTAAATCTGAAACTAAAATATTGTTTGATTTTGATAATTTCTTTTTTTTTTTTTTTTTGGCCTTTTTTTAAAAATCTATTTTTCATTGCTGCTCACAACTCAAAAAAAAAAAAACAATCACGTTTTATTTACTCACTCAAGTGGGAATATTTTTGCCCCTTTTTTTCTCATATATATTGCTTAGTTTGCAGATAAAAGTTTAATCACCATTGGAAACAAAAGGTTGAACTGCTGTTTAATATCAGTCATCCTATATGATAATGCTGGATAATTTTCACCCCTCTCTGGTATATATATGTTTTTTTTTTTTTTTAGAATTCTACTATAGACAGAACATGTAATCACTAAAGAAGTTTTAAGGAAAATGGAGCCAAAAAGGACCAACTTATACTTAGAATCAGAAATCAAATTTCTGAGTTGAGGAAAGTGTGCTTGTTGAATTTTACACTCACAAGGTATACTGAAGGCATTGATTGATTTAATTTTTATGTCTTATCAACTCTTTGTGGGTTATTTAAAGTTGAAACATATTTCATATTGTAAGAATCAATCATTTTTTTTTTTTTATGAGTGAATATTGCATTAACAATTTTGGGGAGATAACAATTTTTGGGAGATAATCATTTTCCCAGATACAATCCTATTTAACCCATATCATGGGGGGAATAGATGGAGTCATACTTTTCTCAAGGGTATTTGCATGTAAGTGAATGCAACAAACTCTGTTCTCTAGTTTCTAATTCTGAGCCGCTATCCATTACACTACTCAATAGGGGCGAGGGGGGGCGGAAGTAGCCAATAACCTACCTAATAAGTTCGTATAAATGGATTGAAAGGGATGATGAGTGAACAGACATTTCTTAGACCTGCAAAGGATAGGAAGCTGTAGAGAAATGCATCCAAAGTGCATAAAAGAAAAAAAAAATAAATTAACCTTCACTATTTCCTGTTCATATTTTTTAACCTTGTTTTATTTTTACATAGTTTGTTACTGATACCATTTTAAAGAATAGCCATAATTGATGGCATGTAAGAGCCCCTTTTTCTCCCTAAATTATAGCAGAAACATATTTACCATATCTTGTATGGGAAGTTGAGATATTAGTGTAATATTCAAGGTAAATGGTGATGGTATATACCATCAGATCAGGTCTTATTATGGCATTCTCTGTTTCTTTGAAGATATTATATATTCTGAGATTTCTGTTAGTCCATCTCACCCTCTAAAATAGCCATTTCTTGACCAATCAAAACCAAATTTTTGGCAGAACTACATCTAGGTAATGGGGTACAATTTATACTTGTTTGTGGAGCTTAGTACAAAAAAATTTTACATTTTTTTTTTTTTTTTTAAATTAAGTTATATTATTTAATATACAATATCTTTTAAAACAATTTAATGATTAAAACAAAAATTTATTTAGTAAAAATGCAATATTGTTTTTTTCCATCTCTTATGTTTTTATACATATTTCATTCTGATTGCTTACAATATAATTTAAAAAAAATAATGGCTTATCTCTCTCTTTCTCACTCTATATATATATATATAAAATTCTGTGACTACTGTTAGTCTGTCCATCCATCACACCCTCTAAAATAGCCATACAGTGACCGATTGAAACCAAAACAGGTAAGGGTTACAAAGTAAAGTTGGTTTTACTGGAAGTCGTAGCTTAGTACAATAAATTTTCATTGTTTTTTTTAAATTAAAACTTTTTTTTATTTAACATACAAAATACTCCCACTATTTTAAAAATAATTTAATGATTATGATAACAAATACTTATTTAATAAAAATGCAATATTGTTATTTGCATATCTTTTTCTTTAAGTTTTATATTTCATTGATTGGTTTGCAAAGTTGAATGAAACGTAGAGTTTCTAAAAATTTCAACAAGAAACTGTCAGCAATAACTTCAACAATACTAAGTATTATGAGGATTTAAATATGCATCAGCGTGTTGCAAAAATATTCTAGTATTTTAAAAATTATCGATTATGTTAACAATGATATTGCATTTTCAAGATATGGTTTACAGCAAAAGGAACACGCAAACATGCAGATTACAAATTGGAGATACCAAAATTCAAGCAAGTAGAGACATTTAAATATCTAGGAAGATAGAACAGAGGATAACATATTAGGATAGCAAAAAGTGCCTTCCAAAAGCCAAGCAAAGTATTAAGAAACTGGAAAATTTTGTTAGAAACAAAGAAAAAAAGTACTGAAATGTTGTATAATATCAGTTCTTCTCAGTGTTGCCTATCATCCATTTCACACTTCTCCCTAGTCTTTTGAACAAGAGTAGAGGTTTATCTCTTGTTTCCTGTTTAGGATTGGGTTTCTGGTTCCCTATAAAATCTTTTTTTTTCACTTTTGGTGGCCCCTTACATCTCAGTGGCATTATCACCTTGCTTGGGATGATGCCTCTTGCTCTGTAATTCTCTAACTTGAGTGGCTCTTCAGTTTTCTACAGGATGGACATCATTGTGATAAGAATACATATAGCAGTGAATGTGGGACAATCTTCTCACAGATGAAGAGACTTGAGGCAACAGAAATGCGTATCTACAGAAGGATACTAAGAATGCCATGTACTGAACCTGTGTGCTAGAATCCCTTTTTAGAGAAAATGGACACAAAAAGTACAGAACTAGGATTAGGAAAGATGAATAACGAAGTGGAAAAAGTTTTTGTGTGATGTGTTTCAGTCCTTAGGCCTTCATCAGATTAGGTTCATTTATGTTGATGTAACTAACACATGTGCATGAACGAGACATGCTGGGAATTTTAAATTTATAAAATAATATGAGATATGGTCCATGATAAAAAATTTTCCATCTTGCCTTCAAATATTGCTTCTTTCTGTTATCAATATCTTTCTGAAGGAATGAGTACTGAACAGCTCTTGACTTGACAAAGAATCTCCATTACAAAAAAAGTTCAAATGATGGATAAAAATTTCTGAAGTGAATCAGCCAGAAAGCTTTCAGCACAGGGGTTGACAGCCTTTTCCTGACTATGTGCTGACTTAGGGTTTTAAAATCATTCAATGTGTCAACAGCATACGTATTTTTATACAAGTCAAGGTCATTATACCTCTTCTACAAGATATTTTATATAGTAATATGTAATAATATGTAAACCACATTAATAGAAATAAACTGTTTTTAAAACTTTCTTTTTAAAGTATAGAGGGAGGTGGAGAGCCATGATTGCCTGCATCCTGAAAGGACATGGCACATGAAAAGAATTAAGAGGAGTCCGATGAGTAAGCAAACTGCTAAATATCTTCTTTGCATTGTAGTAGATATTGGTTCGGACTTTGTGGTGTCATGTACAGCTGTGTACCATCAGAAATTGCTTGGTGTGTTATGTGTGGCACATGTGCCATAGGTTGCCGACCTCTGTTTCAGCATCCCTTATATTTATTTGTTCCAGTATCTTCTGCCATCTTTCAGGCAATTTCATTATTCAAACCTCACAGAACATCTTTATTTTTTCTTAAAGAATTATTCAAGAAGCCTTTTAGCAATATTCCAAGGACTTTCATAATAAGGATTCTGTAAAGTATTATCATTTGCCTACAGTCACTACAGTGTTCTGTAACACCAAAAAACAGAACTACCTACTCATTGGGAAGAGTGGTGATTTTTATATCTAAGTCATTGTTATGTCTTCTAGTGACTTCCATAGTCAAAGTTTCAAAGAAAATTACTCCACAACAAGAATAATTGATAATGAAAAGATACAATCATTGGGAAAAACAATGACAAGCTGGACCAATTTTTTTCCTGGTCACTAAACGTGCAGGTTATCATTATCTTGATGAAATATTATATATACATTTTTTCTGTCTGAGTTTCTGGTCTGAGGAGTTATCATTATTTAAATTGTGACTCTTGACCTCATCTTTGTTATTGTTGTCATAATATTTCAGCCATTTTTCCCTTCAGCTTTCGGATGTTTATCACTCCAAGTAACCTTCAGAGAATAAAAACTTTATTTACTCAAAGAGTTTAGATTATCCATGTCAAGGGATATCATGCCTTGTTCTTATTCATTATTGCTCAATTATTACTCACACTGTTTCTACTTAAGTCTAAGTGTGCAATGTCTAGAGATTGAACTCACAATGTCACCAAATTGATAAGCCAAGACTTTAATCCACTAGGCTGTTGCTCCATGGGACAATCCAGAGTTTAGAACTTGGAGCCTTAAATCTAATTATTTTTTTCCTACCTGCTACTAATACTGCTGTTGTGGTGATGCTTGACTGCATTCAGTTTGGTTTCTCTTTTACTACTATTACTACTACTGTTGCTGACTTGCTGTAATTTCTTTACCATTATCTATTAATGGCTCCTATACTGTATTTATTTCTATCCTATGCTTGCTGAGGAGGCTGCCATAACCTAGAATATGCACTGATTCCTTAAGATATTTTAAACTTCTTCAGTGTTCCTCTCTGTTAATTTCACAATGGTTGGTGACCACCTTGTTCCCTCCAAGCATGATTTGCCATGCTTGATTTCACTGACTCATGGCTCTTGCATGTTCTTCCAGCCTTACGTTTAGGAAATGGTTGTATTCATATTTCCTATTTATTACAAAAAGGATCAAGTCAATAGCAAATGAGCTTCCGTTGTTGATCCCCAAAAGGGATCAAGTCAATAGCAAATGGTTTTTCGTTGATCCCCAAAAAAGGGATCAAGTCAATAGCAAATGGTTTTTCCGTTGATCCCCAAAAGGATCAAGTCAATAGCAAATGGCCTTTTCCCGTTGATCCCCAAAAAGGGATCAAGTCAATAGCAAATGGCCTTTTCCCGTTGATCCCCAAAAAGGGATCAAGTCAATAGCAAATGGCCTTTTCCCGTTGATCCCCAAAAAGGGATCAAGTCAATAGCAAATGGTTTTTTCCGTTGATCCCCAAAAAGGGATCAAGTCAATAGCAATGGTTTTTCCCGTTGATCCCCAAAAAAGGATCAAGTCAATAGCAAATGGCCTTTTCCGTTGATCCCCAAAAAGGGGTCAATAGCAAATGGCCTTTTCCCGTTGATCCCCAAAAAGGGATCAAGTCAATAGCAAATGGCCCTTCCTGTTGACTTCAAAAAAAGGGATCAACTTCATTGCAAATGGCCCTTCTCGTTGATTCCAAATAAGAGGCCAATGCTATTGCAAATTGCCTTTCCCTTTGATTCCAAAAAGGGATCAACACATGCCAATCTTTATTTAAGGCCAAGTCATTATGCAAGTCATTGCCAGAAGTGGAAGCCTATCACAAATCTTGTTGTTCCACTGGGAGCGGAAATCTTTAGTTTTGGTTTGGGTTTGCGATAGTTTGCTGCTGTTATCAGCCTAAGGATTTCTTGCCTTTTCCATTTGGAATAACTTTAGCCAATTTAATTGAAGTAAGCATAAGATTTATTCATTTTATTTCTTTTGAACTTGATATATTATTTTATGTTTTCATTGCAATGGCAAACATTTTTTGTGTAAAATTCACTAAAGAAATTTAATTTATTAAACCTGGTTTTGTTACTTGGAAGTTAATTTAATCTTTTTCACATAAAGCTAATATCCTTCTCTATGAAATTTTTATTCATAAAAGCAAATACACTGGTGATCAACTTTATTTTTGTGTAATTTGTATTTTTTTTCTAACAAATGCCAAAAGTATGTTAAATTTTTACCACGCATTAAAAAAACATAGGAACAAATGCAATATTTTTTTACTACAAAATTAATGAAAAATCATTTATTAAGAATGTTATTATGCAATGTCATTATTAAATTCAATAAATTTAATCTGATATTTTTAGATATTGTAAATGAAATGTACAAAACATTAACCCTAATCCTGCTGCTAAACCATACATTCTTAGGAGTTAATTTTTATTTTATTTCTATAATCATAAAATAATATATTTTATAATCGTAAAATAATAAATTATATTTTAATAATATATTTTATAATCGTAAAATAATATATTTTATTTCTATAATCATAAAATATATTTATGACAAATGAAGACAGTATAACAATATTTACTTTATTTCTAAACAATAAAATAAATAATTTACTTTCATGTTTATTTTGTTCCAGAATTCATAGTTCCAATATGGTTACTGTTTCAATAAAACTGTTTTAACATGGATAATTAATTCAAAGATTAAAATGCATATAACATTTTGTATACCCTTCTTAACAGGTTGTGAATTGATGGATCCAAATCTCCATCATATTATATATTAATTGTAATAAGACCTTAGTAAAGAAAAATATACCAAAATAATAAAGGACAACTTTTTTTATCAAATTAAATATGCTTATAACCTCTACTTTTTAAAAATTTCTTAAACTGACTACAGCAGTGAACTACTGGAAATCCAAACCAAAAATAAAATATCTTTGCTCTCAGTGGAATGGTAACATTTGAAATAGGCCTCCAGGTTTGGCCAAGAGATGCATTTTGAATTGGCCTTTAGCAAAGAACACCATTCTCCACAGTAAGGCATTATAATTGCTATTTACTTGGTTTAACTGGGCAAGTTTTTTGTTTTTTTAATTTATAACTCATTTCTTATACCAAAATGTAACATATTTCATTTTACTTGATTTTAAAGAATTAATTTAATCCTATTTTTTTAGTCTTATTACAAATGTTACAAAGTCTCACCCAAGAACGTTAATTTTAATAATGTTTTATATGTTGAATTTTTAATCGACTTTTTTCCAATGGCTTCTTTCTTTGATTCTGTTTTTACATTGAAAAATATATTTATTTAAAAATACTATTATTTGTTACATAAAGTTAACTTAATATTTTTCTCTATGATATTGTTATTCATAACATCAAATATATCGATGATAAAATTTAATATTTTTGAGTAATTTGTTTTTCTTTCTAAAGGGTATTTTAAAATAAGTATGTTGAATTTTAGTTTAGTTTGCCATTAAAAGACATAAAATAGGAACAAATGCAATATTTTTTACTAGGAAATTAATTAAAAATCATTTATTAAGAATGTTATTATGCAAAGTTAATGTCAAAATTAAATTCAATAAATTTAATCCATTGTTGTTAGATATTGTAAATGTTAATCTACTTATAATCATAAAAAAAGTATATTTATGACAAAATAAGTCTGCATAACAATAGTTATTTTAATTCTAAACAATAAGACAAATAAAATAAAAATTTACTTTCATGTTTATTTTGTTTCTTGCCATATTTTTTTTTCCAGAGTTCCTGGTTCCGATATGATTTTTGTTTCATTAAAACTGTTTTAATGTGGATAATTAATTCAAAGATTAAAATGCATTTCGTACACCTTTTAACGGGGGCAAGAAATGATGAATCCAAAGTTATGCCAAATTATATATTAATTTTAATAAGATCATAGTAAAGAAAAAGATATACCAAAATAAAGAAGATTAACTTTTCAAGCCAAATTAGTTATGTGCTTAATCTCTGCTTTTATTTTATTTTTTTTTTAATTTTTAAAACAAACCATAAACCCAAACTGAAACTAGAAATCTTTGCTTCCAATGGAATGATGAGATTTGAGATAGGCCTCCAGTTCTAGCTCTAACTGGCTGTTATACACACCTATTCTATAGTTAATAGACTCTCCCACCTATAATAAGTAGGAGTAGTAATAGTAACAAGGAAGTCGCTCAGGGAGTTGGTCAGTCAGTCGATGTCGGACGACCATTAGTCAGATACTAAAAGTATCAGCGACCACAACTAGATTTCACTGCATCATTACCTATTATATCAAGTTCCTAACGTTTTGTACGTTGAACCTATTTTAGGACTGACTTAGTACAAATACAAGCCTCCACTGTGAAACCACTCTACATAACTGGCCCTATGACTTAACCTTAAATAAAGCTCACCATGGATCAATACCATTGCAAATTTCCTTTCACATTGATTCCAAAAAGGGATCAATACCATTGAAAATGGCCCTTCCCATTGATTCCAAAAATGGATCAACACCATTGAAAATGGCTCAACACCATTGAAAATGGCCCTTCCCATTGATTCCATGATCAGCTGAAAGTTAAGACAAAACTAATGTGGATAGTACTACTATATTTGGTAACAGTTGGTTACTTTTGACATTGACTTTCTGTAATTAAATGTGTAGGTGAAATATAAAGTTCATTTAAATTTATTCTTGCCTGTTTTTCTGCTTCTTACTTGACCAGTCTCCACCCAATATTTTTCCAGCTTCTCTGTTACTCAAGCACCTCTTCATGAAAAAAAAAAACAAACTACTTCCCAGAAAACTGAGCAGTTTCAGACAAACTGGCACCAAAATCTACCAAACTATTTCTCCAGCTTCATTACTGACCCCCACCCCCGCACTTTTGCTTAGCCTATTTTTCTCTCCTTTTCATACCACAAGGCTATGCTGCTATTATACAGCCATTAATAGGAATGACAAAACCATCAATGAACACTTTGCAAATAGAAAAAAGAAAAAAAAAAAAATTTGTAAATGTCTAATAGTGCATTGCTTGGGCCATCTCGTTTGAAAAGAATGTGTAAAAAGGAGAAAATTGGTAAAGTCTATGGTTAGATAAAATTAAATCAACCTATTCAAAAGTGAAAATCTTTTTAAAAAAAAAAAAAAAGTAGAAAAAAAATGAACTATTTTTGCTTCTACTTTTTTCTTGAGTTTAAATTGAATCAAATCTAATTGTCTCAAATCTGAAATACTCAATTATTTAAAATAAATCCTGTTGAGGTTTCTATAAAAATGAGTGTCTTGCTTGTAGTTTATTTTTTTAAATTGTCAAAAGATATTTGCTTTCTTTTCTAGAGTTGTTTTATTTGTAATATTTTTGTGAGCCCAATGTTTTAGTTGAACCATTCTATGGCCTTTTTTGGGAGCATTTGGAATGGATATTTTTCTTCTTCCTGAGAAGCAATTGGTGTGTATTCAGTTTTCACAAGATAATGGCAATAATGATTTTTTTCCAGCTCCTATCAATGAATTTTAACTTTCTTGGGAGCTTTGAAGTAATAAGAATATAATATGTTATTCTACTTTAACAATTGAATACACGGTAAATGATACTCAACATTTGTGGACATACATTTCTGTGGACATAATTACTAGAGGCAGTGATATGTATGTTTTGTGTTGTGGTTTTGTTAAAGTTCTATTTTGGAATACAGTTTGATTTCTTTAAGACATTGTATGATTGTTATATGGATTAATGTCATGAAAGATTTCTTTCTTGTTGGGTGTTTAATTTTGTTTAGCAGCATATCAACCTCTATGGGTTATTTAAATGCTGAAATCTAAATATTCTGAACACAATTTTATGGCTTCAATTACAGATAAAATGTATTGCTGGTCATTTTGCTTTAAAATTGTATGTATTTTTTTATCTAAAAATAAATTGCTGTTATTTTTATACTTTTATAGTATTTTTTTTATTTGGGTGGCTCACTATTTGCCCATAGCTAGGACCCTAACAGGTGTTACCACCCTGGGTGAGGATGGACCTGGGAACAACAGCAACAACTAAGAGGTGGTTCCACATGTCTCAAATTCTCCAATCTCCCGATCAGAGGACTTGCTGCCGGATGTAGTTTATCATCATACCCAAGACTACTGGTAATGTGGAAGACTGACATTTTGATTATGTCATTATTTTTCTTGTTGTTGCTGTTGGAAGTCTTCAAGTGATATTTTTGTTCTTTGGTGAAACTCTGCCATTTCACATTTCACTAGAGTTAGGCAAGAGGTCACTCGATGTTCTGCAACAAATGGTGATAAATTGGTTATTGCAATTTTTAATAAGTTTTATTTAATTTTATATTCGTAATTTTACTATGCATGTATGGCATGTCATTGGAAAAATCCCTGGTTTTTGTAATGAAGGCTGCAGCCTCTTGTATTACTTAAAATTATAGCAATCATAGGGAATGTATTTAGCAATGTCTGTACGAGTTATTGGACTGGACATGTATTTGGTGGATTTGTGTATCATTGAGTGACTCATTAAAGTGCAGGAGACAAGCACAGTGAACTACAATAAAAATATAAAAGAGATATTCATAATAATTTTTATTCAGGGGTTCCCTGTGATATGAAAACTATTTCAACGGTTACACAAGGGTGAAAAAGGTTGAGAAGTACTGGTCTGATGAAAGATTGTCAGCAGTGATTTATTCACTTGAAACCATTTTTTAATCCTTGATCTGAGAAACAGTTATAGCTGATAGTTTAGACATCTCTGGATGTCATGCATGACATCCACATGAGAGTCTAGATCTGACAAAGCTATTTAATGAAATGATTAATATTTTCCAACAAATATTTTGTATCCCTGATGCAGCCTATCCTGTATTCAGTTCCCTTCTCCTTGACTATATTTGTTATACCTAATCCATACACTGAGATATTTGAAGTGTTTAGTAGGTATTTATCCACAGGCCCATATTGTTATAGAATATGACACATGGTCAGGGTGTAATGTGGGAAGCCATTCAATAATTGCCCAAGACCCCTCAGCACTTCCTCTTTTGGGGATGACAAGTAACAACCTCATCTCCTTCCTGAAGGAGAGGTATTGCCTGGGGAGATAGGTACCTCCTGGGGCTTGAGCTAATATTAATTTCAAACTACCTTGGCTAATGCCAGGAAGTTTTTGTTCAAGATTATTCTTATTCCAATTATGAATACCTATGTTGTCAGCATAAAATCTATTTGACTTGAGAAGTTCAATTTCCTGAAAACTGTTTTAAGAAAAAGATTCAGTGAATTCCAAATGTCTGCTCTGTGGAAATGGCTAATTTTATTATTAGGTATATTTACTATATCTTTTTGGATGTTCTCACCTGATTTTTGTTTTGTTTAGGATCAAGTCTAGAGTTAGTCATTACCTTTCCTGCATATTCCCAAGAACTTCACTTTTTGCTCTTTTTTTCTTACGCTCATGCAACAGAAGTGAACAAGAATGTTATAACTGTGTGAGAAAACGGGGAAAAAAAAACGCATTCTTGCGAACCTGAAACAAACGTCTTCTCTTCCGAACGAACACTTTACGACAACAAACGAGCAAAATTGCACCCAAGACTGCTGCTGACAGACGACCGACCGCAACGGCTTTTGTTGCCCAAGAAAAGACACCAAACGACTCACACATCTTCTTCTTGTAGTCCTCGGTCGAGTCCATTATGGTACTCCAAACTGTGCCCGGCGACAACACACACATGCAGTTTGAGGACGCTTCTGCGCATGCTCACTACATAGTGTGCATGTGTGAAAAATTTCAAGTTCAATATGTGCCATGCAGCTTCACTTTACATACTTTAACCGTCCTGGGTAAGACGATAAACTGCATCGTGTCCTGGGTAAGATGATAAACTATGTCCGACAGGAAGGCCTTTGATCAGGAGGGTATGAGGAGCGTGAAACCACCTCATAATGGCTGTTGTTCCCAGGTCCACTCTAACCCGGAGTGGTAACACCTGTTAGGGTCCCAGCTATGGGCAAATAGTTGACCCCACAACCTGACTCAAAACACTATGAAAGTGTAAAAATAGATTTTAATACCAGAAATACTTTTAAAAAAAATTAGTATCAGCAATAAATATTTGATAAAAGAAGATATTACCAGAAATAAAAATCTTGTCAGCATTAAATAACCCATTGAGGTTAATATGCCACAAAACAAAACGAACCAAACCAAACTTATGTACCTTAAGTCCATTACCATACCAAAATTCCCAATACATTTTGAACAGATCTTATACATAATTTGTGTATTTAGGTAGCAAATTCTCTTTTAGGCATGTCTGATTGAATAAATTACAGACATTATGTCTGCTAATTTTTAACAAAATCTGTTCATACTCACGAATAACCTTCCAATGATGGCAGAGGTCTTATTTTGATAGGATTTAGGCATTAATGACCCTTGAATCCTCTGTAGCACAAGTCTCCAATTATCTTGAATGGATCTGGTCATTGGATCAAGCCTGTCTAGTGCTGAGAGTCCAGATACTGCTATGAATAACTATAAATAATTACATGGGTACCATCGAGCTTCTGGGGGTGGGGAATAACCTCATCTATCACAGCCTGTTTGCTGGCTGTCTTCATCCAACAAATGGACAAGCATCATATATATCGAACCCTGCTAAGTGATTTGACATGAAACTCTGAAGTTAGTCAATGAGATAAGTCCATTCAAAATGTGTGTGTCAAAGTCTGACAATTATTTTAAGACATTTTTTATGTTTATACGTTCTATTTTTTGGTAAAAATATTTAAGTCAATGCTCTGTTTATAATAAACAATATTAACGACATTTACCGGCCTGAATGTCCGAGAAATTTTCATAGAAAATGTGTGTGATGTCATTTGTTTACATTTGGATATGCATTGAGCAGATATGAATGTATGAGAGAAAATCATGCTATATGACAGTTCCGTATAGGATACAGGTTTAATTCCTGTCGGATGATACATATTTTCTATGAAAATTTCTCAGACATTCAGGCCGGTAAGTGTCGTTAATACTGTTTATTATAAACAGAGCATTTGCTTAAATATTTGTGTCTATAAAAAGAATGTATAAACATAAAAAAATGTCCTAAAATGTGTGTATGTGTGTGGGTGTGTCTATTTTACTTCAAACATTATTAAAATGGGCACATCTTCTTTTATTTATTAAACTGCATGTATGTATTTCATTTATCAGCCTGTGCATTTGAGAAATCTTAGTTTTCTTTGTTTTTTTTTTTTTTAAAAAAAAAAGTTTTCTCCAGCAACGATCAAACCTGCATTTTTGTAGGGGGAACTGGCATTTGATCTGGTATGTTTTACCACTCAGCCATGAAGGATTTCAGTGTAAGGCTCTTTTCACCTTATTTAAGGAAAACACATTTCCCTCACACTTCATTACTTTTCTCAAAAGCCCATATCTGCTCAGTTAATTTCTTTAGAAATAAATAATGTGATAAAAATATGATTTTAAGGTATCCTGTATTTATGAGTATATTTATCGGTATAATAGACTGAAGATTGTGTACAAGCATGAAACAAACTGTTGCTTCTCGGTGTTGACCTCAGTGTCTACCTATATATAAAGTCATTTTTTTCTATGTGTCCCACATTGGTAAAAATCTAAGAAAAAAAAGTTGAAAATGCAAATGTCATCTTTAAGAATATTTATATACATGAACGTTGCTGGTTTCACAGTTCTATGATTTTCAAATGTGTAATTGAAATAGATTTGTGGCTATGTCATGAGATGTCTCCATGTCAATTTAACTTTTGAAAATCACAGAAGTGTGAAACTGGTATAGTTGCTGTAAATAAATATTCTTATATATATATATGTGGCTTAGGAACATTTCAGTTATTCTTTGAGACTAATATCCTTATCTTTCTTGTTTTTTAGAAGTATTTCAATTTTCAGTGCCAGGAATTTATTTCTGAATTTTTAAGACAAGATGTTATCAATATTAAGTTTACATTAATATATACATACATACATATATATATATATATATATATATATATATATATATATATATATATATAATTAATCCGACAGATATGTAACACTTTAAATGTTATTTTTAGTGCATGCTCATTTTGGACTTTATTTATTAAACACTATGTTTAATTTTCATCTACTGGCTTGAATATTCAAGAAATCTTGTTAAAGAAGAATTAGCACCCTTTGGCAAGAGTGACTTGAACCCATGTCCCTCAGGGTAGAGAGAGCCACCATTTAGTTTAATAAATAAACTGAGCACCTACTTAAATAAAAGTATCCACTAAAAACAATGTTTAAAGTGATACATATTTACACACTAAGTTATTTTTATTGCTGTTTTATGAGCATCCACGTCTTTGTTGTTTTGTAACATGATGAAAAGCACTATTTACATTATTCAAACTATTGTCCTCATCTTTGTCACCATATTTATTACAACGTTTCGGCCGTTGTACATTCTGGTATTCTTCAGGTGGTTGGAATGTTGAACTGAACCCTTTATTTCGCTCACTGCAGTAGACTGTTCTAGTTCCACATGCCATGTTCCTCAAGGACACATGGCACAGTGGATAAAGGCGTTGGTTAGATCCAGTGACAGTACCCAAAGAGTGTGAGTTCAATATCTGGTTAAGGCAGTGAAGAACTTTCAGAGGGGAATTAACAGGAGATAACTGATAACTGACATCCATTAAACATGGCACGTGGAACTAGAACAGTCTACCCCAGTGAGCAAAATAACAACACAATGTTCGACATTCTAACAACCTGAAGAAGTCTGGAGCATACAATGCCCAAAACATTGTAATAAATATGGCGACAAAGATAAGGTCAATAGTCTGAATAATGTAAATAGTGTACATAATACCTCATCTCAGAAATATAGACAGATAACGATGAAAAGCATTTGAGGCTACAGCTGCTAAAATGTTGTGCTGACAAAGATGCTGCCTGTCCAAAAGAAGCAACAAATATTGATAACATCTCGTCTTATAAATTCAGAAATAAATTCCTGGAAATTGGAATACTGCTAAAAAACAAGAAAGATAAGGATATTAGTCTTAAAGAATAACTGAATTGTTCCTAAGCCAAATAATTGAATTATGATGTGTCTGTCCTTTTGTGACGCTCAGTGTATGAAATGTATATGAAAATATAACTACTATTATGGGATAGAGAGACATTAGATTATAAAAAGCAAAAAAGCCGTATTTATTTTATTGACTCTCAGTTGTCTTGTTTAAAGTTTCCGCTGCTAGAAATAACAATCTAAATTTGCTTGGGAGAATTGTTTGTGTTTCTTCCAAATGACTATGAGAAAATAAATTTTTAATTCATGAGAAATCAAAACACTGAATTTAAATCTATAATGACATTTTTTTTATTTTTTATTTTTTTATTAGCTGAACCTCTAAAGTCTTCAAAGACACACAGTAACCTTTTCATTATTCTCTTGTACCTCTGATCTATACATGCAGATCCTTTTATTATCATCATTTACATTGTCATTTTGTGAATTTTCATACCTGTACAACGTGCAAGGGGTCATGTGACAGCAGGATTTCTGGCACTACTTAAACGGACTGGTCCACTTATAAACTACAGCGTCTGGCAGAAATAGCTCCCACATGTTTAAAGATTGACAAAAAGACCAGATTAACTGTTATTAAAAAATATTTGACTGTTGTTTAAACAAATGGTTACAAATTTTATTCATTTCATTCTTAAAAATGATCACCTCCAAATAGTGGACCTCTTAATTGCTGTTGTTCGTAGGTCCACCCTAACCCGGGGTGGTATCACATATCTGTCAGTTATGTGCCATATGTGATACACACTTAGGCAATCATGTATCTTTCGATACATGACTGACAAGGCAAATTTTTTTCCTCACAGTACGTTGCCATTTCTTTCTGCGGTAGACCAGTTGCCATCCAAGGCTATAGGACCCGGTCTGTCCTACTGTTTACTCATATCTGGGGGAAGGAGGAGAGGATTCATACCCTTTCCCAAGGGTATTAGCATGTAAGTGAATGTAATGGATTCAACTGGAATTTGAACTTGGCTCTCCGATTCCTCAATCCGAGCCACTATCTATTACTCCACCATGCCTCCTGGTATCATGTATACAGGCACACATTTAGATATTAGTCCTGGGGATGTTCTCTGATTGGGAGATTGGAGGTTTTGAGGTGTGTGCAACCACTTTGCAACAATAGCTGTTGTTCCCAGGTTCATCTTGATCCAGGTTGGTAGCACATGTTAGGGTCCCAGCTATGGTAAAATAGTGAACCTCCAAACTGAAACAAAACACTATGAAAGTATAAAAATACAAACAATTCATTTTTATATTAAAAAATTACCACCAATACATTTTATCTTAAAATTTTATCGTTTATTTTATATTTTAAAGGTTTACAATTCCATTCAAAATATATTTAATTGAAGCCACAAAATTGTTTAGGATATTTACATTTCAGCATTAAATAACCTATAGAGGTTGATATGTGGCTAAACAAAATCAACCAAACCAATCCAAATGGTGACCTCTATTTGGCATACACTGTTGTAGACAATTTTTAAAAGTTTTTCATCAGCCGGAAGTTCAAGCACTTATTGGTCTTCCAAGTGGCTTTCTATTAAGTGCTGAACCTTTGGTCTTGAAATTTTTAACCCATAGCAGTACTGATTTTCTATCCAGAACAGCATCATTCCCACATAACATGAAATGTCTTAAATGTTTTAACAGCAAATGTACAGTGTTCACCTGTCCAAGCTATGATAGTGCTGAAACAAAATGGTAAGACGTTAGATAGATGAAAACACCACTTTCTGGGGTTAACTGGCATCACACGGGTGACAGTTTAAAATGTGGGAGGTATTTCTGCCAGACATTGTATAAGGAAGATTTATTATTTTAAAAAAAATTTTTTTTTTTTTAACAATTTTTACAGATTAACGTTCATTAGACCGGTGATTCTCAACTGCCATATTGTCACAGTATAGAGATGCATATTGTTGTTACCTAGGGAAGGTTACTGAATAGAATAGTCACATGAAGGTTGGTAATGAATGATAATACTTAGGACACGAACAACACATATAAGATTCACCAGCGACACGTAGAATAAATTTATAACTGATTTATATTATGTCTTAAGTTTTTCCCTTACTATTTTATATTGTTGTATCCTAGGGAAGGTTACTGAATAGAATAATCAAACAAAGGTTGGTAATGAACGATAATACTTAGGACAAGAACAACAAATATAAGATTCACCAGCAGTGCATAGAAGTAGTAGTCAACTACTAGAAGTGAGTTAAGTGAATTCCACAATGAATCTCCAACTGTAGACCAACATACAGTATTTACTACTCTATTTGTGTGAATGGGGACATAACCATTATTGTCCGTATGTATGCTACAATATATATATATATATCTAAAAATATATAGTTGTGTAAAAGTAGTAAATAATAACGGAATTATTCATTTTGTTTCAATTAATTTGCACAATGGTGTAAACACAAACTTTTAAAGAAACAGTAACACTGATAACATTTGTAGCACACACCATATAAATATCTGTAATTCAATCACAAAAAAAAAATACAAATTTGTTATTAAGGTCAACATGTGTCTCAAGTCATTATTGTTGTTATATCATTGTACATTTTTATTCTTTCATTTTCAATATGAAGAAAAGGAAAAGTCTTCTATAAACTACAAATACATATAAGTGGGTAATTTACATTACACAATATATCAACATTCAACCCCATTACAACATTAAGTATCCCATTTTATTTGAGGAGAAGGAAAAACTTTTTATTTTTTTTTTAACATCTGTCTATATTTCTGAGATGAGGTATCATAACTATTTACAATATTTACATTGTTCAGACTGTTGTCCTCATCTTTATCATATTCATGACATTTCAACTGTTGTATGCACTAGCCTTCTGCAGGTGACATACGTTGGAATTTCAAACCAAACCCTTTATTTAGTCCTCTAACATAGACTGTTCTAGTTCCACATGCCATGCCTTTTCTGGATATCTCAGTTTCAGTTATTTCCCTTTAGTAACTCAACTCTCCAAGTGTTTGTTCACCTCTGCTTTGGCCAGGTATTGAACTCACAACTCTTGGGGTCAAGTCACTGGATTACTTCAACCAATGGATTTAACCACTGAGCCAGGTGTTCTTGGGGGATCTTTCACATTTTTTTTAAAATCATTTCACACCAATCAAGGTGGGAATGTCACTAGTATATAGTGGTTACAGAGAGTGAACGTGGGAGAAAATGACTGAATATAAGGGAGACTGAGGAAAAGATAATAGCTGAACGTGCTTCAAGAAGACAGAAGATGGCGACTGACATTGCATTTAAATTTTTGAAGATTGTATTTATCAGGGAAGCAAGGAAACTGGAGTTCCACAGGTGGGAAGTGCTAGAAAAGAAACTGTTGGAGTTGAAGTATTGTTCATCCAATACAAAGCCCAAGAGTCATTCAAGGTAGAGAGTTTCTGAATGAGATTGTTGTCAGAATGAAACGAGAAGTGCTTATTATAAAGATATGTGGGATAGATAAAAGTTAACCCTAAACTTTGAGACATTAAGATTGTAGTGATTGGGGAAGCATCCTCTCTGGGGGAGTCTGTTCTACAAAGTAACAGTTCTGGGGAAGAAGCTGTCCAAGTTGAACTTTATTGTTACCAGTGGATGGGAATGAGGATGAGTTGGCACTGTGTACATGGCATGGCAAGTCCTAGTAATGTATGTTTCAACTGGAGAAACAAAGGAATGTAGATCATCTGAACATGAAAATAGCAACAGAGTAGAAAGAGGTTTTCAATGTTTCATCCGCAGGAAAAGGGTTTTAGGGTGAAAGATAATTCATGGCCCTGAAGGCAACAAGTGAAAATTGGACAGCCCCAGTTTGGAAATTTTGGTTTGATCCGACTCTTGTAAAGATAAAGCATTGCAGGAGTTAAGCATTTTCTGGAATGGTACAAGGAACTAACCATTTTCCTAGCATCCTTAGTTCTAGTTCTCTAAGTGAATTGTTTGATTGATTGCTTTTTTTATGTCTTATCAACTTTTTTGTAGGTTATTTAAAGCCAGAAAATATTTCTAGATTTTAAGGATTTTTGGAGATAATTATTCACTTATTTATCTTTATACCTATCCCAAGGTTATTTGCAAATATAACAAATTTGACTGGAATTTGAAGTAAGTCTTCCAATTTCTAGTTCCAAGACCTTATTCATACCTACACATTCAAGATTACAGCACCCATCTCTGTACTGACCAGGCTTGAAATTGCTTAACTTCAGTGATCATACAAGAACCACTGTTTCAATGTTATAGTTGTAAGCCTAAATGACTTGTCCAACAGAAAGAAATTTGCTCATTTCTAATAAAACGCCTCATTAAATCTATATACAGAATTTCATAAAAAATGACTCTGTGATTTTAATGTTACAAATAAAATACTTCCCTCCTTTAATGTAGAAAACAGATATTAACCGTAATAATTAAAGTGAAAAGTTGGACATAAACTGCTTATTGTCAGCAATTCACATAAAAGAAAATTCAATTTATAGATGAGATTATTAAAGGTGTTTATGACTGTAATTTATGTCACCTGATCATGCTTCCCTGGGAATTACTGATTGCATACAATTGAGGTCAGAGGATGATATTGTTCTATCTAACCAAATATAAAGCTCGCCTGCCTACATTGATGGACAGCATTCAGTTACTGAGGCTTAGTGTGATTATTTAAAGGCCAATGCCATATTACTGATCTTTTCCTTTTATGGAAAAAAAAAGTGTTGATCGGCATTTCTACATAAATTTGAATAAACGTGTGAATTCTCATATCAGTCAATTTATAAATAAATCATGCAGCCTGTGCTTTCCATTTGTCTGAAACTCTGTGAATTTCCTTAAGAGACGGCCTTCTATTCATTATACCAGCATATGAAAAGTAGTCTAATATTTGAAGATAGCTATTCTATCATTGTTCTCAAAAAAATTGTTAATGCAATATTCACTCACCCAAAAATTTATTCTTACAATCCAAAATATATTTTGGCTTTAAATAACCAACAAGAGGTTGATAAGCTATAAAAATAAAAAATAAATAAATCGGTTCTAATATTTGCATATATTTTTAAAAAAATTGTATTGTGCATTTTACATGCTAATAAATGCAGTATTTTGAGGCTATTTTTTTTTCATTTTTTAGTACCTCATTTCATCCAACGGTGGAATTGTACAATTGGCACTGTGACCAGAAATAATCTTTTTCAAAATTTATTTCATATTATGACAGATTAAGCACCCTAGATTATGACAATTAAAAAGAAATATGTGTTAACAATAAAGTTAATAGCAGGGTGTGGGGTATCCAGTTTTTTATGTAAGGTCATTGTAAATTGATCTCCATATGTAAGCCAAAACAAAATATGCTTATACAGCAATAAATGATTTTGAAATTCATAATTTGGAGTGCATAATTGATAATAAAATATGAAAAAGAAATTCAAGTTACAAATTTCAAATTTACATGTTAGAAATTATACTGTGTGAGCATACATGTTTTGGTTATAAAATCACTAATTTAGTACTTTAATTAGTTGTTTAATATGGGCTCGGTATACAATATTATTAATTAAACATTCCCCATTTAGAGAACATTTCTTTCCAATTTAGCAGTTGTATTTTCTATTTTTTTTTTTTTTTTTATCATTTCTGTTGTTGTTAATTTTTTTGTTGTTGTATTTACCTGAAAATTTTGTTTTTAGATATCAAGTTCTCCACATTCACTACACAAGTATAGCTTTAAAGTGATTTCTATTGAATATCTTTGTTAGTGTTGGAGAACTTCTGAAATGTTTATCCATTAGTTTGAGTAAAATACATGTTTCATTTTTTTCATATTGTGGATGAGGGTTTGAACCATAACATGATATAGAAATTTTTTATCCTTACATTTTATTTTTACGTTACATTCCAGATTCTCTTTATGCTTACTGTTTTCCAAGGTTTTTAAATATTTCACTTTCACTTTGTTGAATATGCTTTTGTTGCTTGAGTCAATTACCAACTTGTATTGCACCGATAATGCTTTTAGGTCAAGCACTATGTTTCTTTTGCCCCCAGTGCACAGTGTGCTCTATCTATCTATCTATCTATCTATCTATCTATCTATCTATCTATCTATCTATCTATCTATCTATCTATCTATCTATCTATCTATCTATCTATCTGTCTATCTGTGTGTGTGTGTGTGTGTATGCAAGTTCCATTGAAAACAACAGACAAGGTGCAGTGGTTGAGTTTTTTAGTTTTTTTATATAATTTCTCCTGTTCATATACTTGCTAAAAGTATAGCTGAAAGCACTTGCAAAAAATTTGGACAATTTTTAAAAATCCACATTTCAACCAAAAACGTTTGCAGCTTCTCTTTTTAACATATACATATACACTTTTCTTTTGTTGGAACAAATATAACCTCTTCCCTATATATATAATTTTAACAAAAATAATAACATAAATCACTACAAAAATAGCCATTTTGTTTCAACACTTCTTGCATCTTAAGTGATGGTGATGAATGTAGAATAAAGAGTTTTAAAAGATTTTATACATGCTCTACTCTGTATTGAGCACTTTTGAGAATAGTATTTTCGGTTATTGGAATTTATTCTGTATACATCAATCCTATACTTGTGTGTGTGTGTGTGTGTGTATATATATATATATATATATATATATATATATATATATATATATATATATATATATATATACACACACACATATATACATACATATATGATCTGATTGAAAAGTATTGGGACTGGTGCTATAAAAAAAAAAACTATAACAAATATCAATTCTGCATTTAATCTCCTTCAAAGTAGTCCTCTTTTGAAGCCACACACTTTTTCCAGCATTGTTTCCATTGATGTAAGAATACCTGGAACTTCTCTTTTGGGATAGCAAGCAGCTGCCTCACCAACTGGATCTCCTCAACATCTTGAAAGCTTATTCTTTTCAAATGAGATTTGATTTTTGAAAAGGAAAATGTTGCAATGGGCAAGACTTGTGGAATATGGGGAATGTTGTCCTGAGCCAAAAACTACTGCACAAGCCATGATCAATGATCGAACCTCCCTGGTGTGGTGAGACAACCACACTTTACACACTTTCTTTCCAAGCAGTGCTATAAGCAATGGAATTTTATGAGAATGTTATAGCTTAGTATGCATGCAAGCCAAAATCCAAGGTGAATATGGTGTTTTGTGATTTTATTGTCTACTTTAGTTCTGTTACCATAGCAACAGTCCCAATACTTTTTGATCAGACCTCACAGACCTCATTGAGATATATATATATGATGGCAAAGGTCATATCATTTTGATAGGATTTGAGTAAAAACAACCTTGCCAATATCTTAGATTTGAATCCTCTGCAGCACAGTCTCCAATTCTCTTGAATGGTTCTGGTCATTGGATGAAGGCTTTCAGGTGCTAAGATTCCACATACTGCTATGAATAACTATAAATAATTACATGGTTACCATTGGACTTTTGAGTGGGTAGGGAGTTACTTCATCTACCACAGCATGTTTGCTGGCTTTTCTCATGCAATGAGTGGCAGTCATCATATCCAACAGAGTGATATGACATGAAACTCTGGAGTTGGTCATTGACATAAGCCCATTCAACATTTATTGATTTACTGAATAATAATAATTTATATTTATATATATATATATATATATATATATATATATATATATATACACACACACACACATTAACAGGCCTGGTAATTTTTGATCTGCCTGATGATTGTTATTACATTAAAATCTGAGTAGCAGATTTTAGTAATGATATTATTATATATAAGGATAAATATATAGTCTTAAGGTATGCTATATTTATGAGTTAAAGTGCTCAATATCAGGTATAGAGCATATGTAAATGTAAAAGTGGACATTGTGGTCAACAACCAGCTGCAACAGTCTGTTTCATGTTCAAATACAATTCTCAGTTGAAAATTATGTATATATATATATATATATATATATATATATATATATAATCATCACCAGGTAAGATGAGAATGAATAGAGTACAACTCTAATGTTCGTAACATTAAATTTAAAAGAGGGCTCAATACAAAGTAGAGCAATATTATTTATTTTAGTATATTACACCAAAAACATGTTCAAGCTTGCTACACAATTGCAGTTGTGTTTTGATACCTATCAATGCATCTCATCAGTTGATTGTAATTTATCTGATGAGATGCATTGATGCACATCGAAACATGACTGGAATTGTGTAGCAGTTTTGAACATACTTTCAGTGTAATATCCTAAAATATATATAATTTATACTTGTAAAAGTTTTGTCACTGAGCTGATTGATGTTACCTTCAACATTCCAACTCCAGAGTTTCAGAGATTGATTCTCCAGGAATCACTCCTTCCACTCATCATAGGTTATCAGCAATTGATTGCTTATGCTTTTTTTTTCTTTTTTTTTTTTTCATTTTAATATGCACTTTTCATTGGTGCAAGTTATTTTTTCATTGTATATGTCTGCACCTGTCTGTGCAGAATGTCATGGTTATGTTTTTTTTCACTTTACACTTGCTCCATAAGCATTTCACATTTTTCCTTTCAGTTGTAACCATTTTAGTTTCTGACTTTCTAGATATGGGTTGTCTAATGAATTTTGTCAAATCCAACGAAATTCTGTTTCTCATTTAATGAGATGCTGTTCTGAATTGGAATTGTGGATAAACTATCCATTGTTCATGCTTTGTTCTGTTTTTATTCAAGTCTTTCAACTGGCTTAGTCATTATCAAGAACTGGATGTTTGTATTGTAGTAGACAAGATCATGTTGAAAATTGGCATTTTTGGGAACATGAGAATCCAAAATTAAAAACGTTAGAAATTATCTACACTTTTTCAGCAGTAATCTTTTGAAGATGGAAAAGGTTGTGTGATACTGGATGTACATTTATCATAAAGGTTTCAGAAATTAGTGCACTTTCAATACATTTTGGCCATAATAAGTTATTTCCTCTTTTAATCTAAACTGTCAATCTAGAAAAACAAATAAGAATATAACCTTAATAAAAATAAGACACTGTCACCTCAACCATGGCTACAACTGAAAAGAAGTTCTTTAAACTTAATTTGTTATATCTACGTAAGAAAACAATAAGAGATATCATTAAAACATAACAAAATAATAACATAAAACCTGGAACAGGAATTTGCAAAATAAATAGCCACAAATATTCCAAAAATACATAGGTCCAAGATTTAGAAATTTAGCTGAAAGATTACGTGGACAGAAAAGGAATCTTTCAGAAAAAAAATAATACTTCCATATGCATTAGTTGTTCAATAGTTTGAACCATATTTTTTTTTAACCAAGATCACCCCATACAAGGTAATAAAGCCACTAACACACAGGGTTACTGGATGTGGAAAAATTAGAAACATTGCTTATGAGCAAGATCAAAAGAGTAATTGGGAGGATGGTAGATAATGATTGGCATTTAAATTTTTGAAGATTAAAGTTGGCTGGAAAACATGGAGCTGGAAGGGAGTTCCACAAGTGAGAAGTGTAAGAAAAAAAAAACTGTTAGCATGGAATTTACAGCTACATCTAGCCAACACAACTGTAAATTGATGAGATCTCAATGCCAGCCTTAAATTCAAAAGTCTAGACACCATCGCGAAGAGCTCCTCTGAACAATTACCATGAAAGTATTCACAGAAAAGGCAGAGAGAGGCTGCAGTGGGAAAGTAACTGAAGCTGAGATGCCAGATCAGGATGAGTAATATTGCTGATTCTTCTTTGGACATTATCAAGGATCTATAGATAAATAACAGGAGCACCAGACAATATGTAGCAGCAATATTTTAAGTATGGAGGAATGGTAGACTTATAGATATGTAGGATAGATTCTGGAGAGAAAAATTGTCTTTCACGATACAGAGAATCAACTTTCTTATAGGCTGACTTAGCAATTGCTTAAAGAATACAGTTTTAATTAAAGCTGAAAATATATTGAAAGTGTACTAATCTGGGAATCCTTTGCAATAAATTTCCATCCAGTAGCATACAACATATTTTCCTTTGTCAGAAAATTAGTATTTGATTATACGCAAAATTATGACATGTGGTTGACTTAAAAACAATAATGTTAAAACTAATAATAAAAGCAATAAAAAAAAAAAAAAAAAAAAGAATCTGATCAGCTCAGATAAATCTCTCAATACATCAAATGTTGTGAACATGACAATAAAGACAAGGACAACAGTCCAAACAATGTAAATAGTTACAATATCTCATTTCAGAAATATAGACAGGAGCGGATATCAAGCTAAATTAAATTTAAAACTAAGTGTTTTTGTATCTTTTAATGTTTTGATGTAAAAATAAATCCAGCTACTATTGTATTTTCTGTCCTCCCTTTCCTCCACTTTTTATATATGGTTGATTCTAACAATGCCATTATTATTTTTCAAAAAAGTCTCTTGAGACAAAACACAGCAGTTAAGGTATTTTCTTCCATTTTGTCACCCACTTAGCCTCTATTTGTCTGACACAGACATATGATAGAAATATAGTTTTATGGTATGCTATAGTAATTGTTAAAAGTGCTCAATATCAGAGATAGTATGGGGAATTAAAGTGGGCTTCATATAAGATCCCCACTTGTTGAATGTAGATGTCGTAATAAATAAAGAATGGAACACGACTGATCTCTGATTTATACAAGTTGTATTAAACAATATTACAAATAAGTTCTTGCAAACTTAATGACGTTTGCAACCAAATTTATCTGCTGAAAAAGAGTCAACATTTTCGCAATCTACGGAGTCTGTGGTGATAACGGTGTTGAGCAGGCTGGTTCTGCAAGTGTTCATTTTGTAGGGCTTACCAAGAGTGAGTGTTCTTCAAAAAAAGGTTGAAAAGCTTGCCAATCAGCAACTGTAAGCTGATTGGCTAACCTTAAACTGCCAGGGACAGATAATCATATCTCTTGTTTCTTATAATAGAGTGAGCTTAGATATAAAAATATGAAAGTAGACACTGAGGTCAATACTGAGTGGCGACCTTTTGTTTCATGCTTGATTATAATCTTCAGTCCTGAAGATTGCTTTCAAGTATGAAACACTATTACCATTCAGTGTTGACCTCAATGTCCACTTATATATATAAATGTTGACTCTGTGGTTTTTCAACAAGTGGCTACAGTCTGTTTCATGCTTGAACACAATTTTTCATCTTTGTGTGGTGGTTCAACTATTTATATTTACTAGTCGATCGGGCATTTTGATTAGCAAGGTCAGGTATTTTCAGTTTATTTCATTATCCTAACGGTTATTGGGTAGGCAGTAATGGTTATATTTGAAATTATTCTAAGGCTATAGAGTAGACATTATTGTGGGTCAGAATATGGTTATTGGTAGCTATTGAATAATGCTATTTTAGCTCAATATTATTGATTACTTTGTGTATTTTGTATTTATTCATTATTGGTTTTTGATTAAATTTACTTAATTGTGGTTATGCATGTATTTATAGTTTAATTTGTTTATTTTTTCTTAGTCTATTTTTTCCTTTTGGCGGGGGAGTTGGTTATCTTATTTGTTTAGTTTAAATTACTGGTTTTGTATGAAGTATATTACATTTCTGCATTTTATATATCGCATATATATTTGCATTTTTCTTGCTATTTTACAAGATATTTGTTTTAATTCTCAAATTTTAAATAACACAGTAAAAATTTGTTTTCATGTTTGCATAATGAGATAAGTTCTGATTGTTTATTCAGTAATTTGTGTTTGTCTGGGTGGGGGATTATAGCTATTTTCTCCTCCAGATAGTTTAGTTTTTGAATTTAATGTTGTAGGCTGATGCTACTTTCCTTATTTTCCATGATATTGTTGATGTATTTTCGTTTTAAATTCTCATATATATTTAAAAAGTGTTGTACTCTTTGCATATTTACCATTGGTAAAGAATGTTTCTCTGTTTCCTGGGTTTTTCAATTACTCCTATGTATATTTTTTGTTATGCGCTGTTTTTACATTGGCTTGGTATATTATATTGTTTTGTAAGCAGTTGCTGTTTAAGGGAAACATGCTTTGCTCTGCAGTTACATTTCACTGTTGTGCTTTTTTATTATTTGTGTCATGTTCTTGGCTCTGTAGCTGATTTTTACTATGTTGAATACTTTGTGAAGAATGCTCGATAAGGGGAAAAATACTTGTGGATGAGTTTAATGATGTCATCCAGACTGAAGGTTTGAATGTACTGGCTTTGTTCAAACTGATGATTACACCAGATTATGTACTCTCTCCAAGAAACTGTAACTAAGGTTTGCTCAGCCTAGTTAGAGCATAAACCCCACATGGGCTCTGTGGGTGTTGTGTCTGAACAGGTGTCTACATAAAGGATTAGCTAGCAGCCCAGGCAGACTGGTGGAATATGAAAGGAATGAAGATGATTTATTTCAGTGTACATGGCATGGTAGGTCTCCGCTGTAAAGGCCTGAACTAATGGAACTGAGGAATATAGTTTGTCAGAACATTTTTTCCGTGAAAATAGCTTGTGAGAGGCTTGCAATATTTCATTTGTGGGGAAAGAGGTTGTAGGATAGAAATTAATTCCTCACCCTTCTTAGACGTTTTAAAACTCTGTCAATGTTGAAAATCAGGATTGTCTATCTCCAACTCATATATTGATGTAATGAATATGCATACACCTGGGTTCCCCCTCACAGTAATATGATTGGCTGGTGTCAGCCATAAATATAGACTGATGTGGAGGTATAGGACGATGCTTATTGGCTACCACTACGACGAGGACCAGTCCATTACGGTTACCTGCTAGATTGTCCTACCTGTTTACAGTAGTCAACAACCACTTCGTTACTTCAAACAAATATATCCCTTTCCAGGATATATCAAATATGATTGCAATGCTTTATTTCTGTCTGATCTTAATCTTGATAGAGCATAGCAGGTGGAATCAGATATTTTCTACAGTGGTTCAAGGAACCGATCATATTTCTAGTATCTTTAGTGATTAATCACATAGATGAGTTCCACTTAACATCTGGGGTAAACTTGAGTCCCAGAAGTAAGGATTGTACTTGAGAATATATCTGTACATTTTAGCAGGTAAAAATTCAGGGTCTGCTGATGTGATGATGAAATATTACTAGATTGGTTTTTGGAGGTATCGTCTTTTTACGAGTCCATTTCCTGCCACTCTCATTGAGCTGTTAGGGTAAGATCAAAGCAGAGATTAGCTGCCATGCTATTAGGTATGAAAAAGAAAAATACATATTTATCTCAAAAAAAAAAAAAAAAAAAAAATGAAAAATGAACACATATACAGGTAGATGTCTATAAAGAGGTAGCATAGATTTTTGGAATTTAGAATTTGTTGAAATGATCCCAGTAAATTAAGGGTCAGCAACCCCTAGCCTGTGGGCCACATCCAATCCATGAAGGATTTTTGTCCCACAACTTTAGCACCTGGATACAAATTATTTAATTAATTTGTGGTGTAAGTGACAGAAACATATCAGTTGGAGTTAATCAACTTACAATGCAATGAATTTTTAAAATTAAAATGTAATTGCACTCCATTGACTGACTTCTACAAGAAATATGTTTTGCCAAGCAGAAAATATAAAAGCCTATTGAATGGTATTATTATTTGGAAGTACATATGCTTGTGAATAACCTTCTCGAACAAGGTTGGGTGATGACCACCTGAATGATGTTTTGCTCCTGTTACCAACAAATATTTCACCTGATGTGGAGAAGTTATCGAACAATAAGCAGAAACAAGTGTCTCATTTAATAATTTGCCATTTTTAGCTGTATTTCATTTGTAGTAAGGAATCTGCATTTTTTGTTGATTGTGTTAGTGTTATTCTGTTATTCCTGAAATAAAGAAACTTGTTTAAATAATATAACATAAGCTTTTTCTTTAAACCTACAGACCAAGGCAGTCTTCTGGACATAGCAGTCAGGGGTCGATACAAATCATTATAGTAAATTTGAAATCATGGCCCTCCTCCAAGAGATGGCATAGCTTTCAGACCCTCTCACTCCAAAATGTTGCCAACCCCTGCAGTAAATTATGCAGTCTAATAATATCTGGTTTAATATAATCCTGAACAGTTTAGAATGGTGTTTCATTATTTCCTCAAAATCTAGTACATGTAGATATAGAGACACTTTGATCATGTATTTTTAAAAGATTCTTTTATATATTAGTCAGGTCAATGTTGGAGGATATTGACTGAGATTTGAACTGGAGAGGGATGGGCTTTGCTAGACCTTCTTACCCAAGACAAGCTATACATGAATGAATAACTTTCTGGCTTTCAACCTAGACATCTGCAGGCTTACGGCCACATCATATTGAAACACTGGTTCTATACTGGGACCTCAGAGGGTTAATCAAACAAAAAAAAAAAGGGGAAAGGAAATACACTACAAACTGGATGATAATTGTTGAAACTCACAGGAAAGTAGATTGAAAAATTGAAGGAAATTAAAAAAAATGTGTTGAAAAATTAAATTTCAAAATAATGAAATGAAATCCCGAATGGTTCCAAAGAGAATTAAATCCAGATTAACTAGATAGAATTTAGTATCTGTCTATATTTCTGAGATGAGGTATTATGTACACTATTTACATTATTCAGATTATGTCCTCATCTTTGTCGCCATTTTTATTAAAACGTTTTGGCCGTTGTACACTCCAGCCTTCTTCAGGTTGTTGGAATGTCGAACTGAACCCTTTATTTCACTCACTGGAGTAGACTGTTCTAGTTCCACATGACACAGTGGATAAAGGCATTAGTTAGACCCAGTGACAGGACCCAAAGAGTGTGAGTTCAATACCTGGTTAAGGCAGTGGAAAACTTGGAGAGGGGAATTAACTGACAACTGACATCCATTAAACATTGCACGTAGAACTAGAACAGTCTACCCCAGCAAGTGAAATAAAGGGTTCAGTTCGACATTCCAACCACCTGAAGAAGGCCGAAACATCATAATAAATATGGCAACAAAGATGAGGTCAATAGTCCGAATAATGTAAATAGGGTAGGCAGAATTTAGTAAGATAGAGCAAACCAAGACTACCCATCCTTCCCAACTTCCTGCTAATAAGGAGGGGACAACTAATGTGTCCTCAAAAATGTTGGTCCTGGAAAATAGAAAAACATGTTGTCGATAAAGAAACCCAGGTAGTCACCGAAATAAAATTTAAGATTGTTCTGGACAATGAATCAGGAAAAACATCTGGTCTGAATTAGCCACATCTCTACAAAAATAGAGATTAATGCCTAAATATTAGGGACTGGTTCCTTCATTTTAATTTCGGTGACATTTGTCAAAAAATTTTATGGCTGACATTATTTCAGATTCCTTTGGATACAAGTGATAAATAAAAATTAATTACTAGCCTGGAGTGACTATAGATGGTCAGCTGTGTGGCCTGGTCGATCAAGAAATTAGCTAAAAACAACCAGCTTGAGATAAACTGATAAAGAAATATTAATGGCTGGAAATCCTTTTTTTGCCTACACATTCTGGAAATTTGGATTTGTCACAGAAACAGTGTGCTGGCCCTTGGAGGTGGGTGAGGATGAATGCTGAGAAAGTGGGAGAAGGAAGATAGAGATTAGCATTGCCTATATGGCACAATAGTGCGAGATGAAACATGAATGGAGTTGGAGTTAAGGGGTGGCTTGATACTTTTGACCACTTTGAAATGGGCACTAGAGACCTCCTAAATTTGGAAAATTACTCAAGTAAACACATTTTGAAAATATGGAATTTTAGCAAATGGTTGATGCTATGGGTGGAAGATAACCAAACCCAGATGCTGGTCAACCCCACCCCTTCTGGATGCAGAACTCTATATAAGCTGGAAGTTTGGACAACTTGGAGAGTCCTCATATTACTGCTACTAGAACGTATATCAGGACTCGAGAACACCCACCCAATATGATGTTGTGAAAAGTTTTTTGTCTTTTCATTTTAACAATCATTCTTTCACCTGCTAGTTCTCAAAACTTCATCAAAACGTCTCAAAGGTCTACAGTGAGTTAAGAAAAACTAAGTCTTCTATATGCTCTCTTCAGCATGTGGGAGATCATGGCTCTCCACAATTTCTATCCTTTGTAATTCTTAGTAAGGTTTGTCTTTTTACTATCACTTCTAGTCCCTGCTCTTCAATCCATTTGTCAAAGCTTGTTAGGTAGGTTACTCATTGTTTTTTTTCTGTCCTGTAAGAGAATACTTGGACTCAGTGGAAAGGGCTGAGCAATAACTGAGCAGTACTAAAAATAAGTACTAGACGGCATATCCCTAGCCATGGGAAGTAGAATGAGAACACATTAGATTAGAGATTAAATAAAGGGTTCAGGTTGGAATTTCCTGTCGGTTAACCAGATCAATGTTCACCTGATGAAGGCCAGAGAGAACAACAACTGAAATGTTGTAATAACAGCAACAAAGATGAAGATAATAGTTCCAATGTATATAGTGTAAATAACTTACAGAAAATTCAGACAGATTTTTTTATTTTTTTTTAATTTTATGTGTGATATTTAAGGAAAAATATAAAAATGATTATTTCAAGCTTGTCAAACATTTCCAGTGATTCCCATATCAGATACCATAATTACTTTTCAGGGCACCAGAGAATTTTGAAAATTTTAATAATTCCAGACAATAGTAATTTAGTTCTTTGATATTTCATTCAAAAGATAGGAAGTGACATTTAATTAGCACCTCATGAATCACTCTGTTCATCTTGCATTGAATTTTACAATTTCAACACCAGATTGCATTCCGTTGATAGATATAACTAATATTCACTCGCCTTTTTTTTTTCTTTTTCTTTTTTTTTTAATCTTGCCGTTATTTACCGTTTTATTTTCCATGTACATAAATGACTTAAGATTATCTTCAGCTTCATTGAAGATTGAATCTATTGTATGGGAAAGGATGAAATATAAGTTTTGGGCACTATTTAAAACTAACTCCTCAAGCTTAGTCATTACCTAGATAAGAGACTGCTTATAAATACCAGGTGCTGTAACCATCGATGTGAGGGTAGTGTAATAGATAATGGCTCATAATTGTTAATCAGAGAGGAGGTTCAAATTCTAATCAAGTTTGTTATATTCATTTATTCACAAATAACCTTGGGAAAAGTATGAATCCATCTCTTTTCCCCATAGCTATGGATTAATTAGTAACACTTGTATCACTAAATCATTATTATACAAAGAAAAAATTCTTAAAATCTAAAAAATATCTTCTGGCTTTAAATAACCTGCAAAGTGTTGATAAGCCATAAAAATCAAATCAGTCACCTAAATTAACTTGTTTGCTTCTTTTTTAAACATTTTTTGTAGATTCAGTATACCTTCGTGTGTGACATTTATAAAAATAAAAAAATATTGATTTTTTTTTTTTTTTTTTTTATCATTTTAGAAAGAGGGTCCTGTTTATAATATAAATACATTGTTGAATTGATCCCTGACCTTTTTTTTAAAGATTTGTTTTTATTTGTGAATATCAAGTTTGAAACCTGATTTTTATCATTGGTAACGATATACTACTGTTGTTGTCCTCCCCCCCCAATTCATAATTGGCTGTCAATGATGTAAGCAGTTTCAAACTTGATATTTTTAAATAAGGATAAAGTACAGGTAAATATTTAAAAATATTTTTAAATAAGGATAAAGTACAGGTAAATATTTAAAAACTCTTCTTGTTGTTTTTGTTTGTTTTTTTTTTCTACTGGTTAATTTAAGTGATTGATTTATTTGGTTTCTATGGCATATTAACGTTTTGCAGAAAAAGGTTGATAAACCAGAAAATATTTTTAGATTGTAAGAATTTTTTTGATATAACAATGATTTAGTGATACATGTGTTACTAATTAATCCATAGCCAGGGGTAGAAGGGATGGATTCATATTTTTCTCTAGGGTATTTGTGTAAAAGTGAATATAATGAACCTGATTAGAATTGGAGCTCTCCTCCCCGATTAACAATTCTGAGCCATTATCCCTTGCAGCACCTGGTATTCCCAAACGGTCACCCATCTAGGTACTGAACAGTCTGAATATTGCTTAACTTCAGTGATTGTACAAAGGCCAGTGTTTTGATGTGATATGGCCATAAGCCATCTCTACTGATGTTTAATTGTGTGTGTGTGTGTGTGTATATATATATATATATATATATATATATATATATATATATATATATATATATATAAATATAAATAAAAAAAAGAAAGAACAGTAAGATATAAAATCCGGTGTTCTTATAGATATTTTATTTTTACAAAATAGTGCTCAATGTAAATTTACAGAGCATTAATATTATAAATTAAGCGAAAATAAACATATTTTAAATCAATTAATTTATATATATATATATATATATATATATATATATATATATATACACACACACACACACACACACACACAACATAGCTTTTAAGGTATGTTATCTTTTTGGGAGAAAAGTGCTTATTGTCAGAGCCAGAATGTATGTAAATTTATTTTGTATATTATTACTTTAATATCAAACTATTATTGCTGTCAAAGTGGATTGTTTGTATTAAGATTGTTAAAAATGCTTTTTTTTTCTATATTTTTTCCATATTTTTCTGTATTTTTAGTATATTGATCCATTTTTTTATATTTAGTACACTAGCATATTCTTCAGTTTTGCTTAATGTATACTTCAAATAAAACTGAAAATAAACCAATCTACTAAAAATATATTCATACATAGGATAGGCAGATAGGGTATTGGTTAGTGACACTGAAAGAGAAATCAGAAGGCTGTGTTCAAATATCAGTTGTTTTGTTACTTTAACTTTCTCACAAATACCCATGTGAAAGGTATGAATCTGTCTCCTCTCTCTCTCTCTCCAGTTAAAGGTTAAATGGAAAGTGTCCCCGTTAAAAACCCACAGGCGTTATTTCTAAAGTGTCCCCCGTTAAAATCCCGCAGGCGTTATTTCTAAAGTGTCCCCCGTTAAAATCCCGCAGGCGTTATTTCTAAAGTGTCCCCCGTTAAAATCCCGCAGGCGTTATTTCTAAAGTGTCCCCGTTAAAATCCATGGCGTTATTTCTAAAAGTGTCCCCCGTTAAAATCCGCAGGCGTTATTTCTAAAGTGTCCCCGTTAAAATCCAGCAGGCGTTATTTCTAAAGTGTCCCCGTTAAAATCCAGCAGGCGTTATTTCTAAAAGTGTCCCCGTTAAAATCCATGGCGTTATTTCTAAAGTGTCCCCGTTAAAATTTCTAAAGTGTCCCCGTTAAAAATCCATGGCGTTATTTCTAAAAGTGTCCCCGTTAAAATCCATGGCGTTATTTCTAAAGTGTCCCCGTTAAAATCCATGAGGCGTTATTTCTAAAAGTGTCCCCGTTAAAATCCATGGCGTTATTTCTAAAGTGTCCCCGTTAAAATCCATGGCGTTATTTCTAAAAAGTGTCCCCGTTAAAATCCCGCAGGCGTTATTTCTAAAGTGTCCCCCGTTAAAATCCCGCAGGCGTTATTTCTAAAGTGTCCCCCGTTAAAATCCCGCAGGTGTTATTCCTAAACTATTCTCTGAAAGAAGAGCTTCAATATTTTGAATATTTGTAATTTCATGATGAAATTTATCTGAAGAACATTCTTTTTTCCTGACTGCAATATTGCAAACATAAAATTGTATCCACAAAAAATATTTTAGAAAAACATCTGGTCTTTTTGTTTACTTTGTCATGTAATCCTGTTTTTACTGCAGGTGTCTGCCTCGCCAACATAACAGGATTTTTCTTTGCATTGTCAATTAATCAAATATTGTTTCTTTCTGCAAGCGTGATATTAGTTATTTTCATACTTTCTGTACTAAGGGACAAGGTTTTTATTTTATGGAAATATAAAAATGACTGCATGTCCAAACATAGAAAGGTAGGTGCTGAAAAGTTTTTGGTCTGACCCCTTTCCCAAAATTGGACTAAATGACCAAACGTCAGATTTTTTTTTTTTTAAATATCTTCTTGGTAAGGCTTAGAAGTTTTTAACCTCACCCCCAGTATAGGCGCAGAAAAGCAAGTACACACATAAGTGCAAGAATGCGAGTTTCTGTGCAAACAAAACTTTTCTGTTATTAACAAAGACGAGTAATTCAAGCATTTCAAGTCAGAGAAAAAGATTTTAATATCACAGGTTGGATTTTAGAACTTCCCATCCCTTGACTGATTACGTAGCTCATTCTGGTGATAAGGGAAAAAATGAAATGGATATTACGGCTGTATGTCAGTTTTACCTTATGTAAACAGGAAATAGGCGATCATGGCTCTCCACATCATCAATTCATTTGATTGGTTTGGTTTGTTTTACAGCATATCAACCTCAATTTGTTATTTAATGCCGACAAGATTTTTATTGCTAGTAATATTTTTTTTCTTCAAAAATGTATTTCTGGTAATATTTTTTCAAAAAATGTGTGTCCGGTAATATTTTTTTTCTTCAATAATCTATTGTTGGTAATAAATTTGTTCTTCAATTTCTTATTTTTACACTTCCATAGTTTTTTGACCACAGTTTGGGATTAACTATTTGTCCATAGCTGGGACCCTAACAGGTGCTACCACTAGGAGTCAAGTTGGACCTGAGAACACCAGCAATTAATAGGTGGTTTCACACTCCTCAAAGTCTCCTGAACAGAGGTCTTGCTGTTGGATGTAGTTTATCGTCATGCCCAGGACACACTTCATTCGAATTAGGAGGCACGGTGGAGTAATGGATAGCGGCTTGGATTGAGGAATCGGAGAGCCGAGTTCGAATTCCAGTCGAGTCCATTACATTCACTTACATGCTAACACCCTTGGGAAAGGTGTGAATCCTCTTTCTTCTCCTTCCAGCTATGGGTAAATAGCAGGACAGACTGGGTTCTATAGCCTTGGATAGCAACTGGTCTAGGAGAAGGAAAACTCTGAATTCAAACCTGCTCTTAGAGGAGGGTGAATGGAGTCGCTCTGAGCCTTGGTTGGCAATCCATTTAGTGTTGGTGTCACGATAAAAACACCCTTGATAGCCCTAGCAAAGCATCAAGAATTCAGCTACTTGACAAGATTATGAACTACACCAATCAAAGTATTGGTGAGTTCAATCTCGGCTGAGGCCGCAAGATGATGATCATTCGAATCTATCATACATAGACAAGGTTTCAACTTGTATTTAGTCTTGCCCACTAATTATAGTAAAGTTATTATTTTTTTTTTAGCCCAATACAAGGCTTGAGAGCCACTCAAGGTAGTGGGTTACTGAATGAGAGGTGTGTAGATTATGAAGATAAAGTGGATAGTTAATGATTGACTCTTGAAATGAAGAGGCTAAGTTTGTGCAAAAAGTAAATATTTTTTAGCTGTAAAGAAAAACATGAAGTTTAACCATCGAGTTATCTAGATGCATGACCATTTAGGAATATCAGGTGCTGTAAGCTTGGATGTGTGGGTGGTGTAATGGATAAGGATTTGGAATTGTTAATCAGAGTGCCAAGTTCCAATTCCTGTTGGGTTTGTTATATTTACAAATAGCCTTGGGAAAGCTATAAATCCACCTTAGTAAGGCGTGTTTCACCAAATCATTATCTCAGCAGACAAAAAGAACTCTTACCATCTTAAAATATTTTCTGACTTTAAATAACCTGCAAAGGGTTGATAAGACATAAATGAATCGATCAAGTATTCAGGTACGCAATCTTGGATGTAAAATGGTTTTCTGTCTGGATTTCTAGAATGAGAATTTATCATTATTTACATTTTGACTAATATTTTGATCTTTGTTGTTATCCCATTTCAGTTTTTGGTCCTTCCAGTCTTTTCCAGATGTCTGAAATAGACACCTGAAGAAGGCCTGAGGACATAATGACCAAAATGTTGCGATAAATAACAAATATGAGTCCAAATGTAAATAATCTAATATTTGTTTATTTTTGCAGTTTCGGACCTTGTTTTCTGCATTGACCATGAGGTAAACAAAAGAATTAAGGAATATGTTTAATACATGTCTGGACTTGGTTCTATTGATGCCAAAAATATCTTAAAAATTCTTAGCCTTTATTGTAAATATTTCTTTTTCATGCTCAATGTAAAATGGTCATTTCAGGAAAACTAGTATCACTAATAACTGAATTGATAGGTGGTAAAGGTAGGATCTTTCATTTTTATGTAAACAGAAAGTTAAGATATATAGATATTTACTAAATTTATTCTAATCTATCATGGGGTTAAGTTTTTGTTTATTTTCCGATGGGATTGAACCCACTACAGTAGCATTAAATCAGTCATCCTACACATATACACACACTCTGTTTTGTGTGAAAAAGGAAATTTGCTTCTGACCCACAAAGAAAAATGCTGTGACACAAGTAATTTAATCGAGTCTCACCTATAATTTTTGTTTCCCTTGACTCCACAATTTTTCAAGTTTCTCTCTTTTCTTTTTTTTTTCTTTTATTTTTATTTGTGTGTGTGTTTCCACCTCCATTTTATTTAGGGCTTCCATCTCTTGTCAACCAGACATTTTTTTTTAGTTTTTAATTTAGGTTTCTCTGTCAATCACATTTTTGTGATGGATCCTCTCTCTCTCTCTCTTTTTGTTGTTTGTTTTACATTTTCTTCTGTATTTTTTTTTCTTTTTTTTTGCTACTCGCATTCAGTCTCTCTCTCTCTCTCTCTCTCTCCTATATTTTTATCTGTCTCTCTGGCCTTTGTTGTTTCTTCTTCTCTCACTCTTTCTTTACATTTTCCAACTTTCTTTCTGTCTTGTTCTCCTTTATTTATGTCCGCTTGACAAGAATTTATTCAACTGATTTGATTTATCAAATGGCGTCATGCTTTCTGACCTTTTCTTTGCTCAGGAATTCAAGTAGGAGGTTTCTCACTATGAATCTTAATCTTTTTTTTTTTTTTTTTGTTAACATCCCCACCCCCAAACAGGTTTGGTGACTAAAAAAAAAAATATTTTCCAATTTGTTTTTTTTTTTTAAAAAACTTATTTATTTCATTAATGACAATATTTTTTTTTTTTTTTTCAAAAATAATGTGTTGATGATTTTTTTTTATTTGATTTTTTTTAATACAGTGCTTAAATTTTTTTCTATTGCAATTTTCTTGGAAAAAATTTTTTTTTTTTTTTTTTTTTAATATTTGATAAAATCCAATAATAATATTATACCAACAAGGAGGATAGAATAAATAAAATTGTATCAGATTTTGAAATTCAAATGAATCAACCAGTTTAAGCTGCAAGATCAGATGTAATCATTGTAAACATGAAAGAATATCATGAAAAAGTAGTTTTACAAACCCAGCCGAGCCCAGTCAAACTGAAACTATCTGGGGAAAATATTAAGAACTTGCCAGGGGAAAATAGATACATTATAAAGAAGCAATAATCATTAGTCTTTCCATGATAAGAACCTTTACAAAAAAAAATTGTAAATATAGTTTTTAAATAGGAATTGAAATTATCTAAATGGCAGTTCTACTAAAATCAGCTCAAAATATTCCTGATATGAAATTTCTTTTATAATTTTATAATGTGAAGGCAAGTGAGAACTTGGAAAAAAAAAAAAAAAAAAAGGACCTTGCCTGGGAACCAAGAGATATGAAGACCAGACATTCCCTTAATAATAGGAACACTTTCAACTGTACCCAAAATGCTAGAATTGAGAAAGGATGAGTTTGAAATGATGAAGACTGTACAATGTATCTTAACATAAACAAATGACATCACACACTACGAAATGGACTAAGTCTGGCAATTATTTTAATATATTTTATTGTTATACGTTATTTATATAGAGTATTAACTCCTTCTCCCCCACTTGGATGAGATGTGACACAAGGTCTTTTTTTAGGTGGGGACCCGAGCGCATTATATATATATATATATATATATATATATATATATATATATAGAGAGAGAGAGACACAAATATTTAAGTAAATGCTCTATTTATAAACAGTATTAACAACATTTGCCAGCCTGTAAATAGTAATAGTTCTCTGTGGTGGTTAAATGAAAGTTACCCCAGTCAACCACTGATTAGAGGTCCTTTTTAAGAGCAGTTGCTAGGTTGACTTTGTCAGCACTGTCAGATATGCTACTAAGACTGGTGTCAATGGTTGTGTCATCTACATAAATGCCTAGTTGGGAACTGATAACATTTGAGAGGTCATTGATGAAGATCAGAGACAGCGTAGGTCTCAGGATAGACCCTGAGAGAACACTCACCTTAGTGTAAAAAAAAATCTGAAAGTGAACCTATTCAACATGACCTTCACTCCACGATTTGTTAGGAATGATTGGATTAATCCAAATATTTTTCTTTGTCCTGGGTATGATGATAAACTACATCCACATAAGACATTAAACTACATATGACAGTAAGACCTCTGATCAGGAGGCTTTGAGGAGTGTTGAACCACCTTTTAATTGCTGGTGTTCCTGAGTCCACCCTGACCCAGACTGAAAGCACCTGTTAGGGTTCCAACTATGGGCAAATAGTTGAATCCCAAATGGGTCAAAATCGCAGTGGAGTTATAAAAATTAATACCAGCAATACATTTTTGAAAAATTATTACCAGAAATGCAATGTTGGGGAAATTTTTTTACTAGCAATACTTTTATTAAGGAAAAATTATGAACAGCAATACATTTTTGGAAAAATATTACTAGCTATACACTTTTGGAAAATATTCTCAGCAATACATTTTTGGAAAAATATTACTTGAAATAGATTTTTTGAAGGAAAAAACATTAGCAGCAATACATTTTTAAAAAAAAAAAAATTACCTGCAACAAAAATTTTGTCGGCATTAAATAACCCATTGAGGTTGATATATTACAAACCAAGTCAAATATTCGTCCCATGAAACCGTAGCTCTGGAGTTTGCGTAGAGGGCCAGAATGCCAAACCCTGTCAAACATCTTTAAGATATCTTAAGCCACAGTCAAAGCTTCACTATCTAGAATCTGATAGACAAGTGATGGCTGTTAACACATTGGCGGTAGACCTAGCAAAATGGAAGTCATATTGTTTGTCCAAAAGTTGGTCATGTAATGTAAGATACTTAGCCAATTCAGCATTAGAGCCTTGGGTACTTTGCTGAAAAGAGATAAGAGACTAATAGGGTGATAATTTGAGAGGTCAGAAGGTTTTACAGAGTTCTTAAAAACAGGAACTTCAGAGGGTGAGTTCTAACAAGCTTGAAAGCAGGAAGCAGCGCGTCATTTGTTGTAAAGTTTGAAGAGAATAAGATCCAGCTCAAGAGCACATTTCTTTAGGATGACAGTAGAGATCCAATCCCATTTGCTTGCTTTATAAGAATCTAACTCTGAGATGATGTCTGAAACCAGTGCCAGGTTTATTCTATCACTCAGTAGCCTCTGCTATAGGAGGAAAATTTGGCAGAGGTACTCCATATGAATCAAAGGTAGAGTTGAAAGAGAACTTTCTAGCAAAGCACTCTACTTTATCTGCAGTAGATATCAAAACTTCAAACTGATTGAAGAGAGGAGAGGCTGAGGATTTGCTATTGTTCAACACACTCTTACAGAGCCATCAGTAATCTCTATCCAAATTTGCGAGAGGCTATATGGTGTTTCGTTTTTTCAGCAAACAGTAACTTCACTTCTTTGAGAACATGCTTGCAGTAATTATGAACAATGACAAGGCAATGTCTGTTACAATCAGACCTGTCACTCTGGTATTCGTGTGGGCTATAATAATTGGGCAGGCAGGTGAGAACATAGATGATTGTGGTTTCACTTGGTATTTCCTTGCTGAAACAAGAGCTTTGATGCCGGCTTTCACCCAGGAAGGGACCCCAGTAGCACATTTATGAACAGGATAATTAAAAATATCAATCCAAGGGACAAAGTGAAGGAAGTCACGGAATGAGTCCCAATCAGTGTGTTAACAAAGATTCTGTTAATAGGAAGTTTGTGATTGATGGAAAAGTGGAAGGAGATATCTGCAGACATCATGACATGATCAGTGTTGAAAAAAAAAATAGTCAGTGGGTGCACCACATTATAACATAATGAATGAATGAATGAATAAAAAACATCCTAACTTAACTTTTGGTGGTGGTAGAACAACATTCATACAAGAAGCAATAATAAACAAGACATTGTTATGGTTTTAAAACACAGTAATTAATCTATTTATTCAGCATGGCTCTCTAACAACTGAAGAAAAAGGAGGGAAGATTAACAAAAAGAAAAGGTCCATGCACCCTCTACAACTTGAAAAACAAATGTCTAAGGGAGATAACTATTCCCTTACTTATTAATTTTGTTTTTTAAATATTATCTACAAAGAGTGCAATTTTCAACACAGAGTTGCCAAAATGACAGAGCTGCAGGGCAGGACATGAGACTTTAGCGCAGAGTTCGACCAAAGGCACGTCTCGATCTACGATGCTTTCAATGTCATAAAGTAGGTCATATTGCCTCTAAGTGCCCAGGAAATGGAATGGGGACGCGACGTCAGCGCCCGGTCTCTGAAAACAATGACCGAGCATGAAAGTGGCGCTCCCTGTGATTAAAACAAACGATCAATGGAATAACATGCGTGCCCGCTTTTAATAGATTCGTGCTGCTCTCGGTTACTCACCAACGGTTCGATCTGCCGACAGTGGAGCAGACAAAAGATGGACGTACTAACGGCTGATGGAAAGGCTCTCAGAAGCCGGGGAGTTGGAAACATCACTCAGTATTAACAATGATGACCCTGTCACAGTCAGTGTGTTGGTCGTGGACAGCGCGTTATTAGGTTTCGATCTGCTCCTTGGGATGGACATTATTAAGGACCTGGACGGGGGATCACTCGGCTCGTCCATCGATGAAGAGCGCGGCCAGCCACGAGAACTGATGCGAATTGCAGGACTCAGTGAACATCGACAATAAGGAAGAGATTAAGAAGAGAAACCTGTCTGTAAGGATTACTGAGGAAACACAGGGAAGTCGACTACTAGATTGAGAGCCTGAGTGATAGAGAAGTTCAAGGTCTGGATTCTAGTGCGGTCCGTGACAGTCATTAAGCAGAACACAAAGATATATAAATGGGTGTCAAGATTGAGGGTCTGATCTGTACTATCAAAAATACTATCTAGCATGCAACAGTCATGAGAGGAAAGGGAACAATCGAGAAAGAAGAGATAGTTGACGGAGTTTAGTAGAGAAAGTCAGAGGCACGTGTAAGAATGACCTAGAGATTCTAGATAGAATTCTATAGCCAGTGGGAGATGTTCCCAAACATAAACACCAAAGCTGTGTATGTGGAAAACTAGAGACCTTCCTAAAGAGAGGAAAATAACCAGAAACCAAGAATTCAGAGGAAGGGATTGAAGAATTAAGATTAGTTTTGCAGCAAACTAGGATGTTCAGAGAGTGTTCCAAGAGGAACGATTCCACACTGCAGAATTTGGTATGAATACCAGGAAGTTTGTAGAAAGAAAGGTTTAGGTGTTTTTAGTTGGGATAGTTTAGTTGTATTTTGTTGGTTGCTTATTTTGTTGTCATGGTGTGATATTTAGAGTAAGAAACAGCCAAGAATAATAGTAGCTGTTGGTCATCTAAGGTAATACATGCTGGCTGGAAATTGGTGCAGACCGCAGCATAGTGTGGCCTCTGGGTTGTCCACTAAAAGTGCTTGCGGGGAGAGCATTCCATGCAAAACATGACAGTACAAGAACCTCAGTATTCTGCAATCTTTGATCAGAGCAGCCTTTCTAGATGGTACTTAAAAGTTTGGGCTCCTAATTACCACTCAGATGCAGTAACCAGAATACTGCCACCCTGGTACACTCATGAAAAAAAGCAGCCATCATCCAGTCATGCCACCAAAAATTCTTGATAACCACTATTATTAAGGGGCTAAAAAGAAGGGAACTGGAAACTCCTTCCTAAACAGGAAACAAGGGACATCCAGAAGAAGGGAGAGGAGTATGGATTGGATGATAGGTAGACCTATCTACTCCGAGAGTAAAAACAAAAAAAAGAAAATAATTGTCTGTTAAGTTTTAGCTTACTATAAGTTGAAATATCAATTACCAGAATAATGTTGGGTGGGAAATAAAGCTACTCTTATCATATGAACAAATTCTGGTTCAGCATTTCAAGTCCTATATAACAGATACATATTTCTGTTTTTTTGTTTTTGTAACCGTGTCATTATAAATGTCTATGCAAAAGCATATACCCATTAATATATTTGTCATAATAAGGAATAATGATAAATTTAAACAAAACTGAAATTAATTTTTATATATATATATATATATATATATAATTATTATTAATTCAATTCTGCAACTCAGACCTTCATGTCATAACAATCATCAGGAACTGAAACAATCTAGATGACTATTTTACAAAAATGTCTTGGTCATTGTTATTACATGGAACTTTGAGTTTTGGATTTTGGTATTAATCAATAATTATATTTAGGCTCTGTTGACTTTGTCCTTGAGTTTTTGGTTAATTTTCATATTTTAAGTGTCGGCTTTTTTTCTTACTCTGTGTGTGTGTATATATATATATATATATATATATATATATATATTTATTTACAAGCATTGATGTGAGTTTGTGACCTTAGGTTTCATGCCATTTGCAATCATCAGTAAACTGACAATCGCAAAGGATATGAAACCCAGGGTCACAAACTCACATCAATGCAAATTAAGATGATATATAAATAAAACATATAGGAATTGATTATATATATATATATATATATATATATATATATGTGTGTGTGTGTGTATATACGTATGAAGAGGTGCTGAAACTCAACTCACTTCTACAAATTTGACTAGATAATTAGACATCAGATTTTTTATTAACATACTTTTTGTTGTTTGGTGAAGAGTGGATTCTTCATTGGCCTGAGAACTTTTTAACATCTTCAAATATAAAAGTATATATGTGTAGATATATACATAAATATATGTATTTGTTTGCATCTATGCATATGTGTGTGTGTATATATATATATATATATATATATATTTGTTTTTTTCTCTTCAGGATTATCCCACTGACAATATCATCTTGTTCTGCAAAATAAGCCTTTTGTATTTCCCATACATTAAAGCATTTTTTCTTTCTTTCTCTTTGCAGATCCACTGGTTATTCTTCGGCCATTTTTAAACTGTCATCTGACTATACATGTAGCATGGCATTAAATAAAGCCAATATCTCACCTCCACATTATTGTCTTCGCTATCGACCAATGGATGGAATTCATATCCATTCTCACAAAAGACCTGCTAATCAGCGTTGGTCAACAATTTGGTAAATAGCTGACCTATTGGCACCAACCAGTCTTGTCTCATCTCACCCACACACATAAAAAAAAAAAAAAATATTTTTTTCATCTGCATCTCATCTATTTAAAATATGGCTGACAATAAACAGCTTTGGATTGATTTTTCATCTTGAACTTTTTTTTTTAAGTCTTGGTTTGCTTGTCATCAACACATTTACCCTGTCCCGCAACAACAGCAAAATAAAGGAAACATAACACATCCACCATTTCTGAAATCTCTTCTTACCACCAACGCATTCAGCCCAATATTTTTTTAACATTTATTCTTTGAGAAAAAAACCAGTGAAAGAAAATCCGAGAAGCCATGGATCATGCCGATTTGGTCGCTGAAATCAACCTGGTGGAGAAGATGACCCCAGCGGAGAGGCTAAAGCATGCCAAAAAACGCCGTGCATACCAGTTGAAACAGTACAATCATTATGAAAAGAAAATTGAGAAAGAGTCCAGTAAGAAGAGGAAAAATACTCACCTGAACAACATGAAACGCCCCTCCAAGCGTCACAAAAAGGGCTCAGTGGATTTTGTAGATAATATCAAAATTTTGGAAGCTGCTGCTCGGAATGATGTTGAAGAAGGTGAGTGGTTTTTCATTAACCCAAATTGTATAATTCTTCACATTTTTTTGTTTTATGCTCTGACCTTACAGATGATGTCACTATTGTTTTAAGCATCTTTATTCATGTAGCCTTTAAATTGTAATGCATAAAAATCTTTCATTCTCTGAAATTTTAGTCCTGAAGCTATAATTAGAATTAGTCTTGTGAAGCTATCATTGACTTTCAGGATTTTTACTGTATTCTCATTGGAATATCTAAGAATGAGAGTAATATGCAATATTAGTCATTTATATGCCATGCTTAAGTGATCACGTATCTTTTGATACATGACTGACGAGGCAGATTTTTCCTGCAGTAGGTTGCCGTTTATTTCTGCGGTAGACCAGTTGCCATCCAAGGATACAGAACCTGGTCTGTCCTGCTATTTACCCATAGCTGGGGGGAGAAGAGGATTCATGCCTTTCCCAAGCACATGTGAATGTAATGGATTTGACTGGAATCTGAACCTGGCTCTCTGATTCCACAATCTTAGCTGCAATCCATTACTCCACCATGCCTCCTCATACAACATAGGTAATAATTTACATTATTTTGAATCTTGGCAATTTAATTAATAACTGCCTTGATATATGATAGTGAGTATGTGTATACAAGGTGCATTCGAATAGTATCTGACTTTTAAGCAAAAGAAAAAATGAATTTTGTACATTTCATAAATTTTATTTAATCACCTTCAAAATATTCTCCTTCGGAGTTCACACATTTCTCCCTGCGGTTCTGCCACTGATGGCAATACCACTGGAAAACCTTCCCTGGAATGCTGTGGGACTCTGCCAATGTTTTTCTCATAATTCCCTATTGTGACTCAAATTGCTTCCCTTTTTGTGTGGTTTTCAGATTGGAAGAGCCAGAAGTTATATGGTACCAAGTTGGGAGCCTGTTGAATAAGTGGTGTGATATTCTTGACCAAGAAAGTTTGGATTATGTAGGTGGAATGGGTGGTCAAATTTTGCCAATACTCTCCGCATACACAAATCCTCCATTAAAATGGAACGCACTGATCCTGTACTTATTGCCACTTGATGAGCAATTTCCTGGATTATTACATGGCAGTCTTCCATGACCTTCTCAATAGACTCCTCGTTTTGACTTGTGGATGGCCTGTGTGATTGCGCCTTGCTCTCTACTGAGGTGCAGACATGTTTGAAGCAGTCATACCACACCTTGATCTGAATTTTGCCCCTGGATTCATCGCCAAAGGCATGCTGAATCTTCTGGATGGTTTGAGCTTCAGTATCACCAAGCTTTTTGGCAAAACATGATGCAATCTCTCGGCTTGTTCTGTCTACATTCTAGGCATAACAGCTGCAACTGATGTAGCCTACTTGCAAGAAAATTGTCACACTAATTTTGGCAGGAAAAATAAAGAGTTGGATACTTTTTGAATGTACCTCATACATATGATAAAATATAATGTTTTAGATATGCTATATTCATGGGAGAAAACCACTCCTGAGCCAGAATGTATGTAAATATAAACAGTGTGGACATAAATATCAACACTGGATGGTGACAATCTGTTTGCTGCTTAAACGCAATCGTTAGGCCATGATGGTTTTATCTAAGTATGAAACAGACTGTCACTATCCACTGTTGATAGCTATGTTCATACTGCTTTTATACATGCCTTTAATATGTCTTGTGAGTATCAAATTCTCCAAGCTGTCTTTTTCTCATTATGAAATTTTAACTCTTTTTTTTTTGATCCTAATCAAAAATGTCCTTTTCATTCCTATTTTCCTTAAAACTTCCTCATTGTTCAGCTGTTCAGTCCATGGCATTCTCATTTGCTAAGAAGTTTACTTTAATGAAATTTTCTATTGTCTAGGCCAGTGAAGATTAATTTTACTGTGTGAAAATGTTGGGAATGTCTGCTGAAATGCCTGATCCATTAAAATAATGTTTACAGTAATAAAGAACCCAGTATGTATAAATCTTTTATCTATGAAATAGTCACTACATATGTATCAATGCTTTTGATTTTATCTCCTAGACAGACATTCAAGCCATGGCAGGATTCACTTAATCTTGTATATCAATTGAAAAATCAACATCGGGTTTTATAGAAGATTAATTTCTTATTACTATAGCGATTTTCTAAGCCCGGCTTAGATGTAGCACAAGGCCGAAAGTATGGGGCACCCAGCGAGGATCAAACTCACTACTCGGATGTAAATTGATATAGTAAGACAAGCTTTCTAACCATTACCATGTCGAGGTGCCCATTTCTTATTACAATAGGTTGGCACAATAGAGCTACACAGAGCAAACAAAAGAACTTTTTACTTTTTTGGACTCACTATCTGTCCTAATGGCTATGAAGAAAAAAAAAATCAAACCACCCACTCATTATCAAACTATTATGTAAAATGAGCACTATTTGCAAGCATAAAGACATAATATTGGATTCCTAGCCACATTGGAGTTGAATCTATCTATAAAAGGCAGGATGTGTGTGTGTGTGTGTGTGTGTGTGTAACAAATGCCCAGCCACAATTTTCCACGGATTTGCACCAAAATTTACATGCACATTCTCCAAATTAGCAAGAAGGCCAAGACTGACTTTGCATTTCCCAACTCCCATCGATAGTGGAAATAATCGATTTTTTTTCATGCTTCTATAGCAGTTTTCATGTAGTTTGTGGCCATTTTCTACTGGCCAGAGTGAGAGCCTATAGCTGGCTGCCATGAATAGGCAGGAAGATTCTATTAGCCAGCATGAGAGCCAACAGCTGACTGACATGAATGTTAACTAGCATGCTAGCATGCAAAAAAATCGATAACTGCATTTGTCACAAGTGGGAAAAATTTAAATCTGCATGGCTCTTTACTCCAATTGGTTCATTCGCTTGCTTAAACTCAACGTTGATTCTGATTCCGCAGAACTGGGTTGGGTGTGAAAAAGTATTTGTTGTTAACATTCTTTTTTCATTTGGTTCTTCCAGTTAAGTCCTTTTTTTTTTTTTTTTTTTTTTATTTAGCTGATCGTTTTGTGTTCATTTTGCTTAGTTGTTTTTTTTTGTAACAGATTTAATGTTTAGTATAGAGCTTAGAAAAAATTTGCAGTGTGTGAGACAAGCAAGAAGTAAGGCATGTAGCAACATCAGCACGGAAAAGGGCACTTCTTTAAAGGCAAGGAAGGGCAAAAATATTTTAAGTCAAGTGATAGCGATTGCTGTATGAGTCGTACGATTTTTGAATCAAGCACGGACAACACCGGGACATGCTGCCAGTGTAACAATAAAGCAGACCTAACAGCGAAATCAGCTTTAAATATGGATGTAAATACAATGACCAAAATTACATACACCAGCTTTAGGGAAGTAACTAACAAATATAATAAAAAAAAAAAGAATGGCAACTGTGCTGAAAGGATAACACATACAAACTCTTTGCAATTTTCCTCAAATTTCCTCTTCATCCGTGGAAATTCTCCAGCATTTACTGCTATATAGGACGACTCGCATTACATGGCAGTTGAGCACCATTTTCTTTGTTCTTTAATTAAATTTTCCTGTTTCTTTATACTTTGTTTAGCTTAATGTGTCTAAATTCTTCATCCAGTTTCATGGGATTACTACTTGTGACATGAAGTGAACAGATTAATTCTTTCTTAGAATTCAAATTTATATACAACTCTGTCTGTTTCCTTCTTTGTGCCCACTCTGTGGATGCGTTACCAGGATATCCAGCAAAATTGATAGATGATTTAATTGAGTGCATGTGATCAAACAGAATTTCATGTCTTTCTGGTAAAACAGAGATTGAAGGTCCTTAGATCTTAAAAATGAAGGTATTTATATCTATACCAGACATAAGGCTGGAACAGTGTCAGGCATAGGTTCAGATCTTAAAAAAAAAAGGAGTGGGTTCAATGTAGTTTTGAGAAATCACTGGGGAAAGTGGTGACCCCATGATGAAGACTTCTTTGTGACAATATATAAATTGAAGTGTTACTCTTTCCACTTATAGACAGCTCTTTGTTATGAATTAATATAATTACTTATATATAACCCACAATTGTTACAGAGTATAAGGGGTTAATTAAAAAATGTTTGTCGAGATTCAGTTTAAGGAAATAGCATGCACATTCAGATAATGATTTGTTGATAAAGAACTTTTCAATTTTTCCATTTCTCCCCTTCCCCATCTCTTCTTCTCTCCCCTTCCCCCGTCTCTTCTTCTCTCCCTTCCCGTCTCTTCTTCTCTCCCCTTCCCCGTCTCTTCTTCTCTCCCCTTCCCCGTCTCTTCTTCTCTCCCCTTCCCCGTCTCTTCTTCTCTCCCCAACTCCTCCCCCCTCCCGTCTCTTCCATCTCTTCTCCCATCTCCTCTCCTCCTCCCCCCATCTCTTCTCCCATCTCTCTCCTCCTCCCCATCTCTTCTCCCATCTCCTCTCCTCCTCCCCCATCTCTTCTCCCATCTCCTCTCCTCCTCCCCATCTCTTCTCCCATCTCCTCTCCCTCCTCCCCCCATCTCTTCTCCCATCTCCTCTCCTCCTCCCCCATCTCTTCTCCCATCTCCTCTCCTCCTCCCCCATCTCTTCTCCCATCTCCTCCTCCTCCTCCTCCCCATCTCTTCTCCTCATCTCCCTCTCCTCCTCCCCCCCCATCTCTTCTCCCATCTCCTCTCCTCCTCCCCCATCTCTTCTCCCATCTCCTCTCCTCCTCCCCCATCTCTTCTCCCATCTCCTCTCCTCCTCCCCATCTCTTCTCCCATCTCCTCTCCTCCTCCCCCATCTCTTCTCCCATCTCCTCTCCTCCTCCCCCATCTCCCTGTCCCTTCCATCTCACTTCCTCTCTCCGCTCTATAGACTTGCATGATGCTTTGTTCCCCACCAAACTGGCACAAGATGCAAAGAATACAATGGTCGCATCACACACAAGCTTGGCCATTGGTGTCTGATTGCCAACCAAATAACCCTGTGGGCTGTAAGGTCTCCCTCTGAGGGGCTTTACATAAAAAAAAACAACATACAACTAGTTAAGATAGATGTAATGGCTGGATACTTTCTAGACATGCTTCTTATGCATGTCCACACTGTTGTATCATGAAATTGATAAGTCGATACAAATATAAAAGTATTAATTTATTCTGAAGAATAATACAGTACTAACAGTCGAGAACACGGTCTACTGGAATTACAGTTAATTGTGAACGTGACCTCAATTCTCTTAACTTCCACTCTATCAATAAGAGAGCATTGCTATTTATCTTTTTAGATCAGTCGTCTTGTGGGGAGGGGGTGCTTTGGTACTTCACGTCATCTCCCTTTTTTTTTAATTTACTACTTCCTCTGGAAGTTGTATTTTTGTCTTTTTGGGTTTATTTGTATAATCCCTGATAATTTCCTTTTTTGCTTACTCAAACATCTCTCATCCAAGGTTAATAAAGGCTTTGGTACCTTGAATAGGTCATAAATAACCTTCATTGTCTCTTCATTTTGGTTATTCATATCATCCAAGTACCTTTTCCTTATCTAGTTGTGATGTCACTTAACTGTCTTTTTCAATTCTTTTAATCATGTACATCAATCTCCTAGTCTGTCTATATTTCTGAGATGAGGTATTATGTACGTTATTTACATTATTCGGACTATTGTCCTCATCTTTGTCACCATATTTATCACAACGTTTACCGGCCATTATGCGCTCGGCCTTCTTCAGGTGGTTGGAATTTCGAACTGAACCCTTTATTTTGCTCACTGGGGTAGACTGTTCTAGTTCACATGCCATGTTTGATGGATGTCAGTTATCAGTTATCTCCTGTTAATTTTCCCTCTGAAAGTTCTCCACTGCCTTAACAGTGGATAAATTCTTTGGAACTCATCATTCTTTGACAGGACCCAATCATTGGATCTAACCAACACCTCAGAGAACTTTCAGAGGGAAATTGGATAAAACTGATAACTGACATCCATCAAACATGACATGTGGAACTAGAACAGTCTACCCCAGTGAGTGAAATAAAGGGTTCAGTTCGATATTCCAACCACCTGAAGAAGGCCAGAGTGTACAATGGCCAAAACGTTGTGATAAATATGGCGACAAAGATGAGGACAATAATCTGAATAATGTAAATAATGTATCAATCTCCTAATGTGTTTATCTATGACACCAGCATTCCAGAACTCTTTACCTATATTCTTTGAAAAAAAATCTTTTCTCTTGGTGTCTAGGATTTTGTAATTCTGCTTTTTTTTGCTTCTATTTTTATTTTCCTTTGGTAACAACTTGTCAAGTACCAATTTTATTTTCATCGTGAACATTAATTCTGCAGGTGATAAACCCCGAATTTGTACTTCGGTTCACTCTCACCTGATATACTCTTAAGAATTGTATCACATCAATGGATTCATTTCTGTCTCACTTTTTCAATGCTCGCTTGAAAGTATCCAAAAATCTTTCTGTTTGGCGATTAGATTGTGGTTGATATGGCGTGGTAGTCGGATATACAATTAAAAAAAATTACAAAAATCTTTGAACTCTTCTGTTGCAAATTGCATGTCATTGTCCAACACAATCATATATATAACTATGAATCTTGCAAAAAGTTCATGAAAAAATTTTATCATACCACTACACATAGGATTTTAAAAATTTTATCACCTCTGGTGATTTAAAAAAAAATGTCATACACAATCAAATAGTATTGCCCATTTAATGGACCTGCAAAATCAATAGGCAACCTTTGCCAAGGTTTGTCTGTCTTTGGCCAGGGGTTAAATTTCACCGGTGCTACCTTTGCTGCCATTGCACAACCTCTGCATGTTTTTACATATTTCTCTATATTTTTGTCAATATTTGACCAAAAAAACATAAATTCACATTAAATCTTTTATCCTTGATATTCCAGGGTTTCTATTATGAAAATAAGTATTCTTTTTTATTACCACACATTCTCTGTATGTTAATATACCATCACAGATAGAAAAAACTTTTCACCATCATTCTCTTTGTAATGTTGGCTACTAATTTGCTTCTTTTTCTCTGTGATATACTTGTCTACTTTTAGCTTTGATCTTGATTTCCTTGAACATCACAGGTAATTCCAATATGGTGTTGCATTGCACACCTTTTATTTTCATTTCTATTCTTAAAGCTGCTATCACAATTTCCTCTAATGGATCACATAGTTTGTGGATTAGCCTGGATAACCTACCTGCATGACCCAACCTCTTTGACAGAAGGAACTCCATCTTTAAATTATGATTTAATAATATTGTTCCCCATTTCTGAAGTTGATTTGCTGTATGTGTAGGAATCCCTTTTTTGGAAACAAAAATAGAAAATAATGGTCGATGGTTTGTTTGAAGTGTAAAACTCCTTCCATGTATGAATCTTTTTCACTGCAAAAATGATCCCTAATGCCTTTTATTCAATTTGACTGTATCGTTTTTTAGCTAGCAATAAGGGTCCTTGGCTTATCTGCAATTGCTTTTATTTAGCTGTTGCTTTCTTTGTGTAATATTACAGCTCCTAAGCGCAAATTACTAGCATCACTTACAACAATAATATTCTTATTTGGATTGTAAAGCACCAGATTTAAGTTTGATGTTAATATTGTTTTAATTTCCTTAAAAGAATTCTGACTTTCTGTATTCCAGTACCATTTGGAATCTTTTTTAACAATTTGTTTGTATGCGCATATTTGGGATAAAATTACCGTAACAATTTGCTAGACCCAAGATTGCTTGTAGTGCTGACGCATTTGTTGGGGGGCAGCATGTTTCTTATCACACTCAATCTCAATAGGTCTGGTTTCCTGTCTTTTGCATTTATAACTTGTCCCAAATATTTAATATTAGATAAAAAAAAACTTCACAGTTTGTAATGTTAGATAAAAAAAAATTCAGTTTAGATAAACTAAGTTTTAAGCAGTATTGTTTTATTTTTCAAAAACTTCTTTAATGTGTTCAGCATGTTCTTAGCTTTCACTCTTAATTAAGATGTCATCAAGGTAGGCTATTGCGAAGTCAATGTCATTCAATAACGTATCCATGATTTGTTGGAAATGCCTGGTGCAACTTTTATCCCAAATAGCAGTAGGTTGAATCTATGCAAATCCTTATGCGTATTTATAGTTAAATTTGTCAACAGGAATCTGGAGGTACACATCAGACAAATCCAGTTTTGAGAACACTTTGCTACCATTCAATTTTGTGAATATGTCTTCCTGACTTGGCAGAGAGTAATTGTGTTTCCAAACAATTTTTCTTGTTCATATGTACATCCACAAATTTTCTTATCATTTTCCTTCCATTGTTTGCATTTTTGACCTCTTTTTACTTTGGGATTTTTTGCAGTGCATATGCTTGTGTCTCTTTTTGCCAAAATTAAAGCAATCTTTTTTACCTAAATGGACATTTCTTGTAATAATGAATCTGCCCACAGCCATAACAATGATTTATTTTTCGGGCAACATTTTCTTTATGTTGTCTTTGCTGAACTGTCTGAATATTTGACGCTTTTCATTCCTCTATTTTTGCCATGTCAAAGATTTTCTATTTGTTCATTCTTCTGTGACCATTTGTAGACTGATTTTTGGATTTTGTTCTCATTTCGACAAAATTATCATTCTGAAGTTGGATACTTCTGGAGCCATCAGTCCTCGTACAAAAATCAAGCACTTTAAGCTGAAAGAACTTATTACTGATATGTTTAAACTTCTCACACTCTCTATTGACAATCCCAGCAAATGTCGAGAAATCTTCCCCACTTTTCTTTTTAAGGTTTAAACATTGCCATCTTGTGTTGAAAAGAGAACTTCTCTACTCACAATTTTTTTCCAGAATTAAGACAGTTTCCTCAAAAGACACTTCCCCAGGCTTTCTCAGAAGTATGTAATTTGCATGCATTTCGTGTTCACTTGGATCAAATTTTCTGAGCAACAGATGTATTTTCTTTTTGTCCAACCATGTAGTGCAACCTTTTTGAAAGACCTCTTCATAATGGCAAAAATATGCTGCAAAAGTTACTTCCTCCTTAGGACTATACTTAAATTTTCCAATTGAATTTATTACCAAATCCTGAGAAAAAAAAATGTGTATTGCCTTGCTCTTTTTTAATCCTAACAATTCAAACATATTTTTGAACCATCCATTTTGTTTCTCAAAGCATTCCTGGTCCAAACATCATTGTTCTTCCAACTCTTCAGTTTGTTTCTGATGGATTCTCAGGAATTCCAACATTGCTTCTTTAAAATCCTCGGTGTTTCTTTATAGAGACAAAATTTAACTGAGCAACTTCTTACTTGTTTTTACACATTTGACTTGGAATTAATCCAAGGTTGAGTAGTCTCCAAATAAATTCTTGGTATATGACTATAAATTTTTACACTTGAGTCCTTGGTCCATGCTGGTATTAACATTCAAATTTTTGTTGTCAAATGTTGGTATCCATTGTAAATTTCGAATCTCTTGTCGCCAAATGTTATATCATGAATTGGATATGGATGCACATATAAAAAGTAGTAGTAATTTATTCCGAAGAATAATATGGTACTAACAGTCGAGAATACAGTCTACTGAAATAACAGTTAATCCTGAACTTCACCTTAGTATTGTTCAACTTTCACAGTAAGAGAGCATACTATTTATCTTTTTAGATCAGTCAGGCTGTAATTTTTTCCTTTTAAAGTTTAAAGTTAAGCTTGAAGATGAAATAATTGTTTGTAGACTGAAATTATTACATCTTCAAGTTTTAACTTTAAAAGAAAAAAATTACAGCCTGAGGATGGAGACATGGTCTTCAAAAGTGCTCGCTTAACTTAAAAAATATACACTAGAAACATCTGACAACAGTTTTATAAATGAGGATCACATCATTCAATGGATTAACAGTATTTTAATGCATACATTATGTTCTACTAGCGATGTGATTTCGCCATTAATCGCATTAATATTGCTGATTGATTCTATGGATGATTATTTCTTTATATATAAAATATATGCTGCCTAATATATATATATATATATATATATATATATATATATATATATATATATACAATGTATCAATGCACCACTGACCTGTATATATAAATAGCCGAAAAAAAACAACACTTGTGTCCTGATGATTGCGTCTAGCATGAAACAGCCTGTCACCTCTAAGTGTTGACTTCAATGTTCACTTTTATATTTACACATGCTCTATCTCTGATATTGAGCACTTTATCCCATAAATATAGCACACCTTAAGAGTATATTTCTTCATATATATATATGTATTTGTGTATTTAGGCAGCAATTCTTTTTTCATGCACATTTCATTGAATATGACAGACAAGGTGCTTTTATTTAGTATTTTATACAATTTCTCATGCGATCTTATATATATATATATATATATATATATATATATTCAAGCATGTTTGGTTGAATATTCTGGACGTATTATTATCTATTATTTTTTCTCAAATTCTCTGATCGATTTCTTAATGTTGATATTAAATTCATTAAGGAAGGCATCATGTGTGTGTGTATATATATATATATATATATATATATATATATATATATATATAAAATAAAAGGTAAAAATAACATGTAGAGTTTTAAACTTTAAAATTAGGAGGTCAGATCGAATACGCAAGCTTGGTTTCGACTTCAGTCTCATCAGGCTAATTCTATCAAGTGACCATCCAATGCTTTATTTAAAAAAAAAAAAAAAAAAGAACACAAAGAACGCTATATTATTATTTTTCAAAAATAAATAAACAAATGCACAACGGTGAGTGTAGTAGAAAGGAGTTGGGGGTAAGGAGGAGGAAGAAGAAAAAAAAAAAGGAGGTGAAGAGAATAAGAGAAAAAAAGAAAGCAAGTGTATCTTAAATGTTTAAAGAAAAGAAGTAGAAAAGAAAAGCAAGTGTAACATAAATTTAAGGAAGGGTGTCTTATAAATATGGAGAAAGTTGGGGGGAAAGCAAACGTATTGTAAAAATAACTGGGGTTTTAAATTACATCTTTTTTATTTGGCCTCATAATCGCAAATTTCTCATGTTGACAAAGTACTTTTATTTTTTTCACACGTGTATTGAGCAATATTTATACTACTGTTTCCTGTATCTGTCTATAGTTCTGAGATGAGGTATTATGTACACTATTTACATTATTCGGACTATTGTCCTCATTTTTGTCGCCATATTACAACATTTTGGCCGTTGTATGCTCCAACCTTCTTCAGGTGGTTGGAATGTCGAACTGAACCTTTTATTTCACTCACTGGGGTAGACTGTTCTAGTTCCATGTGCCATGTTCCTCAAGGACATATTGCACAGTGGATTAAGGCATTAGTTAGATCCAGTGACAGGACCCAAAGAGTGAGAGTTTAATACCCGGTTAAGGCAGTGGAGAACTCGCAGAGGGGAATTAACAGGAGATAATTGATAACTGACCTCCATTAAACATGGCATGTGGAACTAGAACAGTCTACCCCAGTGAGTGAAATAAAAGGTTCAGTTCGACATTCCAACCACCTGAAGAAGGCTGTAGCATACAACGGCCGAAAATAAATATGGCGACAAATATGAGGACAATAGTTGAAATAATGTAAATAGTGTTCGGTTTCCTGGTTTGAATCAACTCTGACCATCAACCGTTTATGTATTAACTTTTGCTCCTATATTTTAGGACACTTTCATTTACCGTATATTTTGTTTACACTTTCATCTACCATGTTAATTGACACACTCTTACATACATACATACATTGTTTTATTTGTATTAATTCAGTATCACTCAAATATTTTTGAATGCACAACTATTATTATTTTTTCGAGCGCAGGACAAATATTCAACATTCACAGATCAAATCATAATCCAAAATCTCAAGATACCACACTTGCTAAAAAATATTCCTATTCCAATCAAGGAGGAATACTTGCTAATATAGTTACAAAAGATTAAAGAATTCCTTACCAGGATTAGATTGACAGCATTATTTTCTTTAAATAAGTATTTGAAGAACAAAGAAATCACAGATAATTTCAATTTTAAAATTAACAAATACCCACCTGCTATTGAAGAACTTTGAAAACGATATGCTTAGCATTATTGACAATATCAAATTCATAAAAGTTAATAGCAATTTACAAAAACTATTAAGTGTGGAAGTAAAAAGAATAAAAAATATAAGAACTATTCTAATTAAAGGCGACAAAACTAAAAAAATTTACTCCATGAACCCAGAAGCTTACAGAAAAAAATAAACGAAGAAATAACAAAAATTTACAAAAAAACACCAGAATCGTACATTAAAAATATAAAGAAGGATGAAAAAATATGACTACCAAACTAGGGATAAGTGACAGGGTCCACATAATTTGCTGTAAGCAAGCATTTCTAACTATAAAAGACCATAAGAAAGAATTCCCAAATAACCCTTCTTTTCACCTTATAAACCCAACTAAAACTGAACTGGGTAAAATAAGCCAAGAAATTTGGAAAAAAAATAAGCGACTCACTAAGAATTGCCTTACAAAACCAATCAATGGAAGGACACAGGTGAGTGCGTTTTTTGGTTCCTCAAGATCAACAATAAAAATAAATATGTATTAATAAAATATGACATTAAGAACTTTTACCAATCATTATCTGAAAAAGGCCTACTGGAAGCTTTACATTTCACCAAAGGCTTTGTAAACATAACACCTGGCCAAACAAATAATTTTACATTGCTGCAAATCCATCTTATTCCATAATGGAGCAACCTGGATTAAAAAATTAAAAAAAAGATGGATTTGATGTACCACAAGTTTTGTTTGATGGTACTGAGATTTCTGAATTAATAGGCCTACATATATGAAATTAATAAGATCATTCATATGGACAATCGTGGTCTATATAGGGATGATGGCCTGATGATAGCACCAAACCACAGAAGAACTAATGACACCATTAGAAAAGCACTTTTCAAGCTCTTTAAAAGCCTCAGCTTGGAAATAGAAGTTGATATAGATAAAAATTGTTAACTATCTGGATGTAGAATTGAACCTTCATACTGGCAGTGTCTCCCCATACATAAACCTAACGCAAAGTTAAAATATGTAAATATTAGATCCAACCACCTTCTGAATACAATTAAACATATCGCCAAAGGAAAAGAGTCTAGGTTATCCAGAAACTCTTCTTGGAGAATGATTTGTGAGGAAAAAAAGAAAGAATATGAGAAGAATTTAAAGGTAGTGCCACAAAACCAAACTAGAATTTAAACCTCAACAAATTAAACACCATGCAAAGAACAATTCGAGGTACAGAAAAAATATCATTAGGTTTAACAATCCTTTTAACTTATAGGTAAATTTTTTTTCAAGTTGCTTAATAGACACTTCAAAAAAAGATTCAGAGTTACATAAGACATTCAATAACAATACAGTTAAATTAAGCTACAGTTGCACTAGTAATTTAGAAGCTATAATAAATAGACAAAATACCAGAAATCTCAAAACCAACGTGCAGCAAAATAATACTAGTTATTTATGCAACTGCAGAAATAAGTTTAGATTCCCATTAAATGGAGCTTGTAAAACAGAAAACATAATTTATAAAGCAGAAGTAACTGATATTAATTGTCAAAATAAAATGTATATAGGTGGTACTGAAGGTTCTTTTAAGCATAGATGGTATAATCATAGATCTCTTAAGCTAGCAAATCTTAGATATTCTACCAAACTTGTTAGCTGTAAGCAGAATCTAAGAGAAATAAACAACAGGGACCTGTTCATAAGGTGGAATATTTTAAAAAAAGTTAAAACCATACACCAATTATACCCACATTTGCTACCTTTGTGAACATGAAAAATTAGTGATTATGACATTTCCAGATCCAAAAAAAACCCTTTTAAACCAGAGATCTGAAATCTTAAGTCCTTGCTTTCATATCAAAATATTTATATTATGTGAATATGAGGCCAAATAAAAAAAAAAAAAAAAAAGGATTTTAAAATCCCACTGTCATTTTTACAATATGTTTGCTTACCCCCCATACTTCCCTATATTTACAAGACACCCTTCCTTAAATTTATGTTACACTTGCTTTGCTTTTCTACTTCTTTTCTTTAGATATTTACGATACACTTGCTTTCTTCTTTTCTCTTATTTCCTTCATTCTTTCCTTTTTTTTCTTCCTCCTCCTTACACTCCCACTCCTTACACCCCCACTCCTTTCTACTACACTCAACGTTATACATTTGACCATTGTGCATTTCTTTATTTATTTTTGAAAAATAATAATGTAGTGTTCTTTGTGGGCTTTTTAAAAAATAAAGCATTGGATGGTCAATTGATAGAATTAGCCTGAGACCGTGAGGTCAAAACCAGCATTGTGTATTCTATCTGACCTCCTAATTTTTTAAGTTACGTGTGTATGTATGTATATATATATATATATATATATATATATATATATATATATATATATATATATATATATATATATAAATGCAATTTATTATATATATTATTTATATAATATATATATATATGCATGGTACTTATTGGAAAGCACTCAATATCAGTGATAGAGCTAACATATTTAGTTGGATTGATGTCAATCCAACTATATATATATATATATATATAATATGCATGGTACTTAGTGGAAAGTGCTCATTGTCAGTGATAGAGCTATTTATGTGTTTGTTTGGGGTGGCACCATCATACACATACATACATTTTAGTTCACACCAACACATCCATATAAGCAAGGCACAGATACATATCCGTGTGTTCGGATATAGATACACAGTTGTTGTTTCAGTGTTGGGACCTTAGCTTTTTTATGTGACAATGTTCATTTCAACAAGGTGTGGGTAGGGGTGTCCTTGACACTTTTCAGATCTACCACATCGGCTGTCCAATTTTAAAAAATAAACCAGTTTGTCTGATGATCACAAAAGCATGAAACTCAGGGTCACAAAACTCATACCCATACAACTTACACTCACACACAGACACACACACACATATATATATATATATATGCATGTGTGTGCGTGGCATTTTCAATGTTATTTTTATTGGATCCTCAGATTCAAGTAGGCAATCTGTTCATTTATTAAACTTATTTATTTATTTTTTGTCAACTGACCTTAATGTTAAAAACCATATTAAAGAAAAATTTGCTCTCTCTGGCAGGCATCAAATCTGTGTCCCTCAGGGCCTGACATGCCTTATTGACTTGGCCATGAAGAGCAGTCAGTTAAGTGAGGCTAAATTTTGTGCTTTCAGGTGAAATTTCTCTCATCATAGATTTCACAAAGATTGTTTAAATCTTTTCACTATTTCATTCACTATTTCATATCTAAACATAAGCAAAGAGAATTTTTAGAATAGATGATTTGTTAATCTAATAGATTTTTAGCATTTTAAACATGTGTGATATTTGAGATGAATTACTTACCTATATGATCAACATGATAAAATTGTAGACAAGAAGTGTATAAAATGTATATTTTTATCTATGAATGTTGTTACATATTCTTGAACTTTTTTGCCTTTCTTAACCAAAGGTTGAAAGTGATTTAATTTTTTAAGTTTCCTTCTTTAATGAAGGCAATCTAATACACATACCAACATCAAATAAAACAAAATATGCTTTTTTTTTTCTCAGTTTTTTTTTTTTCAGTTTTTGTCTACAATTTTGTCATGTCAATCATATGGGTTATTAATTTTTTTGTCAGATGTTTGTGACTGAATTAATTTTTGCTGCTTAAGTACGTTGTGTGTGTGGGTGTGTATATATATATATATATATGAAAATTTCTGAGTTAATCTGTAGAAAAGACAATATGTATAAAGGTAAAAGACAGTAGGAAAACTCTATTATTAGCTGACGCATTTCATCCAATGTGGACTTTTTCAAGGCAAAAACGAAATGAATTTATTGAAAACAAAGTAGTTATTAACAACAAACAAAATGTCCTTAGCAAGAATTTAGAAAATGCTATTGTAATTGTATTGTTAACTGAAAATTATGTCGGGTACTTTCACGTGTAGAAATATTGTTTTTATTGTTGTGTTGACGGATTCAGCCATTTTCTTTTGATTTCTTTATGTAGTTGTGTATGTTGGCCTGGGAGAGTAGTAATTCTGTTAGGAAAGGTGATATTGGGTAAAAAACTGGGCGTAGATTAATATTTGGATAATATTCAATGGCAGCACTCTCGAGGATTTTCCTTCCGAATTATTTTCTTTTTTTATGAGTGTAGCATTTTTAAAATCAAAATTATGGTTGAATTTATTTCTATGTATTACTAGTGCATTAGTTGTTTTTTGTGAGGTCTCTTTTATACTCCTAGATGCATTTTTTTTAAATTTCTGCTTGTTTTTCCAATATATTGGGAGGAACAGTTTTGGCAATTTATTTTATAAATGCCTGTTTCAGAAATATTTCTACTCAAACCACTCTTCTAAAATTAAATCTGGAATTATTATAGGTTTCTATCTGAAGAATCTGCAGCCCCCAATATTTGCCTAAAGAAGAAACATGTATAGAAAACACATTCAAAAACCTGCAATACCCATATCATTTCATCTACAATGCAAGAAGAAAGGCATACAAAATATACAACCGAAACAAAAATAACATAATCCGTAATAATAAATTACATGAAAACGGATGCATAATACTACCAAATAACTTTGTCACAGTTCACTATCCAGAACAACCTATTCCATCTAAATAATCACAAACACTTCCAAAACCATTATGGATATAATCAAATCCTCAAACACTAATAGCAATAATATTTCTGAAGCATATTTGTTTTATTACCAAGTACTTTTGACTTATGTCATCATCAGGGTAGTGTTTATAATAAAAGGAATTTTATAGTATCCATTATTGTCAGACAAATTATTATGTCATCTGAAAATTAAATTTTTTAAGAATGGAGTGAGGTACATTATGTCAGTGCATGGGTTCTAAAACCATTCTGAAATATATATATATATATATATATATATATGTGTGTTTGTGTGTGTTTTTTTTTTTGTTTTTTTTTTTTAGTGGATACTTGCTCCATTTATTTATTAAACAGTATACTTCTTTATTTTCATCTACTGGCCTGAATATTTGAGAAATCTTTGTTCTAAGTTCAAAGAGAAGTCTTTAAACTTTTCATTTATAGTTTCATTATTTAACACCCTATTTCTTAATTTACAAAAGCACTTTATTTACAAAATCTGCTCGCCTTAAACACATTAACTTTCAATAAATTACCAGTTGATAGAATTTTTGTTAGGTGTAGACCATGGTAGCACCCTAAATTTCCAGGAACCGGTTCTATAAAGGCAGGTAATCTCTAGGAAAACTAATCTGCTTATTTATTTTTCAATCTGAGAATGGAAACAAATCACTTTATAGTATAAAGAAATAAACCATTTTGATAATAGAAAACATTTATTTATTAAAATATACACAGATTGAATTTCTGTTCTCATCGTATTTCTATTCAAAAGTATAAAGCTTTTCGATTCTAGTGTCATCAGCTGTGTTATGGTTTCTTGTCCACATTCAAACTGATTCGCTTCAGTTCCAAAGATCCAATGAAAGATCTATTAAATTTATGACTAGAAGATTTAAAGCATTTTTAATTTCAAAATGGTAGAGGGCATATGTGTATTAGATTTTCACTAGACATTAGTTAGCATAACTAACATTTTACCTAGACCATCAGTTATTAATACGTAAGATTATCAACCAGATAATACATAATTTCAACGTTCGCTAGCTTTTTATAATTTTAGGACGTTCGCTAAGCTTTTATAATTTTTCACAAGCTTTTTATAATTTTAGGACGTTCGCTAAGCTTTTATAATTTTAGGACGTTAAGCTTTTTATAAGCTAAGCTTTTATAATTTTAGGACGCTTTTATAATTTTAGGACGTTCGCTAAGCTTTTAAATTTTTTTAGAATTTTAGGACTAGCTTTTTAGAATTTTGCTAAGCTTTTTATAATTTTAGGACGTTAGCTAGCTTTTTTATAATTTTAGGACGTTCGCTAGCTTTTATAATTTTAGGACGTTCGCTAGCTTTTATAATTTTAGGACGTTCGCTAGCTTTTTTATAATTTTAGGACGTCGCTAAGCTTTTTAGGACGCTAGCTTTTTATAAAGGACGTTAGCTTTTTTATAATTTAGGGACGTTCGCTAAGCTTTTATAATTTTAGGGCGTTCGCTAAGCTTTTAGCTTTTTATAATTTTAGGAGCTAAGCTTTTTTATAATTTTAAGCTTTTATAATTTTAGGACGTTTAAGCTTTTATAATTTTAGGACGTTCGCTAAGCTTTATAATTTTAGGACGTTCGCTAAGCTTTTATAATTTAAAGCTTTATATAATTTTAGGACGTTCGCTAGCTTTTATAATTGCTTTTTATATTTTAGGACGTTCGCTAAGCTTTTTTTTATAATTTTAGGACGTTAAGCTAGCTTTTTATAATTTTAGGGCGTTCGCTAAGCTTTTATAATTTTGGGACGTTAAGCTAAGCTTTTTATAATTTTAGGAAGCTTTTATAATTTTAGGACGTTTCGCTAGCTTTTATAATTTTAGGACGTTCGCCAAGCTTTTTTATAATTTTAGGACGTTCGCTAAGCTTTTTATAATTTTAGGACGTTGCTAAGCTTTTTTAGAATTTTAGGACGTTCGCTAAGCTTTTAGAATTTTAGGACGTTCGCTAAGCTTTTAGAATTTTAGGACGTTCGCTAAGCTTTTAGAATTTTAGGACGTTCGCTAAGCTTTTATAATTTTAGGACGTTCGCTAAGCTTTTATAATTTTAGGACGTTCGCTAAGCTTTTATAATTTTAGGACGTTCGCTAAGCTTTTATAATTTTAGGACGTTCGCTAAGCTTTTATAATTTTAGGACGTTCGCTAGCTTTTATAAGCTTTTTTATAATTTTAGATTTTCCAAGCTTTTATAATTTTAGGATCGTTAGCTAAGCTTTTTATAATTTTAGGATGCTAGCTTTTATAATTTTAGGACGTTAAGCTTTTTTAATTTTAGGACGTTCGCTAAGCTTTTTAGGAATTTTAGGACGTTCGCTAAGCTTTTTTAAATTTTGGCTAAGCTTTAGAATTTTAGGACGGCTAAGCTTTTATAATTTTGGGACGTTTAGCTTTTTTATAATTTTCACTTTTATAATTTTAGGACGCTCGCTAAGCTTTTTATAATTTTAGGACGTTAAGCTAGCTTTTATAATTTTAGGACGTTCGCTAAGCTTTTATAATTTTAGGACGTTCGCTAAGCTTTTAAATTTTAGAGCTAGCTTTTTTATAATTTTAGGACGTTCGCTAGCTTTTATAATTTTAGGACGTTCGCTAAGCTTTTATAATTTTAGGACGTTCGCTAAGCTTTTATTTTTTTTTAGGACGTTAAGCTAGGTTTTTATAATTTTAGGACGTTCGCCTTTTTTATAATTTAGGACGTTCGCTTTTTTATAATTTTAGGAGCTAGCTTTTATAATTTTAGGACGTTCGCTAAGCTTTTATAATTTTAGGTTAAGCTTTTTATAATTTTAGGACGTTCGCTAGCTTTTTAATTTTTAGGACGTTCGCTAAGCTTTTTAATTTTAGGACGACTTTTTATAATTTTAGGACGTTCGCTAGCTTTTTTATAATTTTAGGACGTTTAGGACGTTCGCTAAGCTTTTATAATTTTTAGGACGTTCGCTTTTATAATTTTAGGACGTTTAAGCTTTTTAGGATAATTTTAGGACGTTCGCTAAGCTTTTATAATTTTAGGACGTTAAGCTAAGCTTTTTTTAGAATTTTAGGACGTTCGCTAGCTTTTAGAATTTTAGGAAGCTTTTTAGAATTTTAGGACGTTCGCTAAGCTTTTAGAATTTTAGGGACGTTCGCTAAGCTTTTAGAATTTTAGGAGCTAAGCTTTTAGAATTTTAGGACGTTCGCTAGCTTTTAGAATTTTAGGACGTTAAGCTAGCTTTAGAATTTTAGGACGTTAAGCTAGAATTTTTTCGAATTTTAGGATTTTAGGACGCTAGCTTTTAGAATTTTAGGACGTTCGCTAAGCTTTTAGAATTTTAGGACGTTTTTAAGCTTTTAGAATTTTAGGACGTTCGCTAAGCTTTTAGAGGACGTTCGCTAGCTTTTTTTAGAATTTTAGGACTTTTATAATTTTTCTCGCTAAGCTTTTATAATTTTAGGACGTTCGCCGTTTTTTTATAATTTTAGGACGTTAAGCTAGCTTTTATAATTTTAGGACGTTCGCTGGGTGCTTTTTATAATTTTAGGACTAAGCTTTATAATTTTTAGGACGTTCGCTAAGCTTTTTATAAAGGACGTTCGCTAGCTTTTATAATTTTAGGACACTAGCTTTTATAATTTTAGGAGCTAGCTTTTTTATAAAAGCTTTTATAATTTTGCTTTTATAATTTTAGGACGGCTTTTTGAAAGGAAGCTTTTAAGGACGTTTCAGGACGTTCGCTAAGCTTTTAGAATTTTAGGACGTTCGCTAAGCTTTTTAGAATTTTAGGACAGCTTTTAGAATTCTTTTAGAATTTTAGGACGTTCGCTAAGCTTTTAGGCTAAGCTTTTAGAATTTTTAGGATAAGCTTTTAGAATTTTAGGACGTTCGCTAGCTTTTAGAATTTTAGGACGTTAAGCAAGCTTTTAGAATTTTAGGACGTTTTTAAGCTTTTAGAATTTTAGGACGTTAAGCTAGCTTTTTTAGAATTTTTTTAAGCTTTTATAATTTTAGGACGTTCGCTAGCTTTATAATTTTAGGACGTTCGCTAAGCTTTTAGAATTTTAGGAATCAGTTTATGTGAACCAGTAACATTCCACCACTGGGTGTAGACAATCTGCTTATTACACAGAAAATTTAAATTCTTTGCTATAGGTTTTTGAAAAAAAAAGTTTCAACTGGCAAGATTATGTAATTCTGACATTTTATTCCCAGGTTTGGAAATCTGAAGAGATCAATATTTTTTTTCATTTATTTTCTTTTTCTTTATATTTTTCTTTTTTTTATCTAAGGTTGTCTGATGGGGTGTCAAAGAGATTTGAGTAACAGGCTGGGTGGTGCAGAAATATGGAATTTGGAAAATTGAACATTTTTTTTTTTCTCTTCTTTTTCCTCTTCCTTCTACCTGTTAGATTGGTGGAAGATGAAAGGGGAGCTAAAATCAATCAATCAATTTATTCAGTAATCTAGATTTCCACCTGATGAAATGGCGAAGTGTCCAATGAAATGAAAGTTCTGCCTCCCTTCATCTGTTTGTTCACCCTCTTTCCTATACTTTTGAAAGTAAGTCCCGAATGGTTTTATCATAAGCAGTACTGTAGAAAAGCTTGTGAATCAATCCAGATTTGTTGAATTATCCTGAATAAAATGCTCTTCATGTTACTTATTCAATCTGCTTGTCATAGAATGCAATAAAAATATTGTAAAGGACTAGCAAGGGTAACTTGCATTGCCCATATTTCCAAAGTTCATATTCATTATCATAAGTGGTACTTTAGAAAAGCATATGAATCAATCCAGATTTGTTGAATTATCCTGAATAAAATGCTCTTCATGTTACTTATTCAATCTACTTGTCGTAGCATTCAATAAAAATATTGTAAAGGACTAGCAAGGGTAACTTGCTTTGCCCATATTTACAGGGTTCATATTCATTAATGTTTAAAAACTGATTTCATTCCTTTTGTTTAAATGGATTTATTCAAGGGGATGCCAAAAAGTTGTCAGCCTTGTCAACTTTCTAAAAAAAACTGGCCACTCTGCAAAAGAATATTAATTGAGGTGGAAATTAAGATAAACAACCTTGAACAATGATAGAATTTACTCATGAAACCTATTAAAAATTCTGATACCTGGTCAAAAAAATAAGGGAGATAAATATGGCAGCTAAACTCATAGTTAGTTTATATATCGAATCCCTATTTACTGATGTACTTGTTAACAAATATTTGAATTTCCTAAAAAACAAAAACATTTTATACAATGAAAAGTTTTACCTTTAATAACACTCTACCTCCATAAATATCTTCTTCTATGTGCCATGTCCCCTCAGGACATTGGTGATCATGGATCTCCATAATTTCCTTTTTTTTTTTTTTTTTTTTTTGTAGCTTTTAATAAATTTTGTCATTTTATTATCTCTCCTAAATCCTAGTGTGTTTTAAACATTTTTACAGTGCGCTCCAAAAGCCAAGGCATTCAATTTTAATAGCAAATACCTTATTGTCTGAAAATCTTTTGTAAGAAAAAAAACTCACACTGTTTTGTCGTGTTATATTTATGTCTTGAGAGGTCCCACACCATTAATTACTGAGGTTGTTGTCCTTTTTTCAATTTGCAATAACGATTCTTTTTTCAGTGGAATAATCAGATTCAAACTTGACATTTGTAAATAAAAAGAATGCATACAATTAAGTGATTTTTTTTATTTTTTATGGCTTATCAACCTTTTGCAAGTTATTAAAAGCCAGAAAATATTTGAATGTTTTGGAAATAATGATGTTGTGTCTACTATATCTTGGTAAGAGGAAAAAGATCATTCATGCCTTCAGTAATGGTACCAACATTCATACTCTGGCTTCCATCTTCAATGTCCATTCATGAACCATCAAGAGAACGGTGAATAAGTTTAAAAAAGAGGGAACAATAAAGAGAAAAACTGGATCAGGAGGTCACAACAGCAAAAGGGATCATCATTTCAACTTAGAGCTAAATACATTCATATTGTTCAAAGTAGAGTCCAATAGTGTGATAAAAAACTTAGAGAATTCCAGTAAGATATCTTTAATCATTTCTAAGATACAACAGTTCAGAAGCTTAATCTAACAAGTGGACAATTTTGCTGCTACACTCTGTTTTATATATAGAGAGAGAAAGAGAGGAGCTGATACATTTTGTCCTCTGATGGACTTTATCAAGGCAAATGTAAAGATTTTATTTTGCAACAAATATTTATAAACAGAAGTAAAACTATTATTTTTACAGAATTTTTAAATTTAAGAATGCTTTAAAAATTCTGTAAAAATGATATTTTTACTTCTTTTTTATATATATATATATATATATATATATATATATATATATATATAAGCTAACTGAGAGCCAAAGGTAAATTATGGGGATGCAAACTAATATAATTTAATCCATATATATATTAAATCCTAGTGAGCCAGAAACTACCTACCTACCTCAGCTTCATCTAAATGGATCTTCAGGGCAAACCCTACTCTACTTTGTGTATTGAGCACTTTACATCTTATTTTACTCGATTGGGTTTTTTCTTTTGGCTACGCATGGGTGTTTATTTTTGTTTGTTTTTTTTTTTTTTTTTTTTTTTTTTGTTTTCAACCAACTTAGCTGTTTTTTGTCGTTTCTTTTTTTAAAAATTTTTCCCCACATACCAGTTTGTTTAAATATATTTTTATTTGTACTATGCGTTGTTTTTTTTTGTTTTTTTAATACTAATCGAGTATAGGTATTAAAATAAACATAATATATATATATATATATAAAAACGTTTCATTAAAGATGACTGCCTAAGAGAATAATTGGTAATAAAATAGCTGAGAGTGCTCTGATTATATATATATATATACATATATATATATATATATATATATATATATATATATATATATATATATATATATAGTGTAACCCGGATATAAGAGATTTTATATGGTCCCAAATTAGAGCCTGTGTTAATGTATATAAAATAGACCAAACCCTGATATAAGAGAAACCGGATATAAGAGACTTCTTCTCCGGTCCCGACAACTCTCTTATATCTGGGTTACACTGTCTGTGTGTGTGTATATATATATATATATATATATATATATATATATATATATATAAAAAAAAGAGAGAGAGAGAGACAGTGAACATAGGAATCAGCATTGCATGGTGAAGAAATTGAAGATGAAGCCATATTTGAACATGTATTGTGTTGTATAGGAAACCCTCTTTAAAGGTGCTTTGTTATTTCACCGTGTGATAGTGTCCATTCGCCATGAGTACTACATCCGAATTGTGCATGAAAACAGCAATTGAGGATAGAATTTTTCTCACGAGATGTGGTTGCATTTCTGTTCAAATTCACAGGAGTGAGATCTGTATTTTTCTTTTTCATGTGGTATTTATAAAATTTATTTTTTATCCTTGCACGCAAAATGAGTGGAGTGAAATGAAGACAATTTTATATGCAATTTGCTTTTATAAATATGCACATTTTTAAACATCTTACACAAATATATACACATGCCAGATATACATTCATATCATGAAACTCTGCATTGGTTTCCAATAAGTATTATGAACTTGGAATATTTATGATATATAGGAGGAATAGTGGATAGTGGCTTCGATTGAAGAATCAGAGAGCCAAGTTCGAATTCCATTCGAATCCATTACATTCACTTAGATGATAATACCCTTGGGAAAAGTATTAGTCCTCTTCTTCTCCCTACAGCTATGGGTAAATAGCAGGACATACTGAGTTCTATAGCCTTAAATGGCAACTGATCTAGGAGAAGGACAACTCTCTGAATTCAAAACCTGAGGAGTACACCAGGTCTCTGGATTTGGCCCTTCAAAAAGTGTGGTTGGTTTTGCACAAAGCCTTCGCCACTATAATCAAATCATATATGCTGGTGTCTGGGCTCTCGGTTCCTCGGAACTGAGCTGCTTGACCCTCATATGTTGAATACGACTGGAGAATCCACTAATATATATATATATATATATATATATATATATATATATATATATATAATGTGTATATATATGGTGCAGTTCAATTTATATTACAATGAATCATTCATACAAAAAGTAAATTAGTAAAGTTAATGATATAAAATGGTGAAATCCCTTCACTAACAAAATTTTAAAGATGCATTAACCCACTAATCACTCAATAAATGTTATGATCCTTTTTTTTAAAATTATAAGCTGTATAAGGTCTTTCTTAAATACGCAAGTACTTTCGACTGTACATTCAGTCATCTTCAGGCATGGAAATCGTTTTGTTTTTGGTAAAATTCAGGTAGCATCCGAGACTAAAAAATATAACGCGAATCAAAATATTAAAAATTAAAAAACAAGGATCATAACATTCATCAAGTGATTATTGGGTTAATGCATCTTTAAAATTTTGTTAGTGAAGGGATTTTGCCATTTTATATAATTAACTTATTTACTTTTTGTATGAATGATTCATTGTAATATATACCTACAGTCCCATCTAAAAGTATTAGAATGGCAAGGACAATTCCTTTGTTTTTTTATTCACTGAAGACATTTGGATTTAAGATCAAAAGATGAATATAAAGACAAGAGTTCAGAATTTCAACTTTTATTTTCTGGTTATTTACATTATTCAGCACAGTGTGGCCATGTTTATAGTTGGGGTTATTTGAGTTGTTGCTTTTTTTTTTTTTTATTAATAATGCTTCCATTATTTTTAGCCCATTAACATATGGATGAAACTATTTAATATTTGTATTAGCAATTAGTATATTGCAGATTGGAGTTTTGTAGTGTGCTGACTATGTTTGGAAAATAAAACATTCATTTAACTCTAGATACAGGCATAAAGCAATCCATACATTCAGTTAAAAGTAAAAATAAAATCATCCTTCATAATGGCCAAAATGTATAGCCAAAAGTGCTCAGACATACAGAAAATTTGGACAATTTCTGCATAATCTATGTCCAGAAAAGAAAATTATATGAAAACAAAAAAAATTGAATAAACCATCACTGCAGTTCCATGTCATTAGTTTTTAATGAAACTTGTATGAAAGAGTTAGTGTTGCCCAAATACACAAAAAATATGTGTTTGAGTGTGGTGCGATGGATAAATTGTCGTCTAAATGAAAAATAAAACAAAATGAAAATAAAACTGGCATTTCATTTTAACAAATATATTTACCAAAATTACATAAAAATATCTTAAAATATTAAAGATTATATTTATTCACTAAAATCGCCATTGGCTTTAACCACACCCTCCAGATGACTTTGGAATCTCCTCAACTCTTCCAGACAGTCTCCTTGATTAAGTTGGTGAATGCTGCCATAATCCTTACCCGCAATTCATTTTTGGTATTACAAGGAGTCTTGTTGGTCAGTCATTCAACTGCGCCCCACACATAATAATCAAGTTGGTTGCAGTCTGGAGAGTTAGGTGACTAGATGTAAGGAGTGATGTGGTCGCAGAAATTGTCTGACAGACATGACTGTGTTCTGCTTTTGTGGCATGGTGCAGATTCCTGTTGCCAAACATAGGGTCTTCCAGCAGCCACCCTCTTGACCCAAGGCAACACTACTTCCTCAAGACACTTCATGTAGGTCTTCAGGTTGAGTTTGAGGCCCTGTGCAAAGAGGAATTGAGGCATTAATATTGTCATCACTAATGACCACTCCAAACACCATGATTTTGACTGGATATATCATCCAACTCTTTCTGATTCCTCTGCAATGTCCTCCTCAGATTGACAGCCAAACACTCTGAAATGTTCGTATTGGAGCATGTGGCATGAGTGCAAAAAGCATTACAGCATTCTGTTTCCAAATTTCTGGTAGTGTGAATTGTGTCATGGTGCTCTTTTTCTCACAACTGACCCTACAATACTGTGCAGTTGACAAAATCAAAAACAATGTGCATGTTTGAAATAAAAAATATAAAATGGCAACAATTTACACATTGCACTCTGTGTGTGTGTGTGTATATATATATATATATATATATATATATATATATATATATATATATATATGGTGTTTTCATTTAGATAAATCAAAGTGAGCAGTAAATAAATCAATGTTATTGGTGAAAATTTATTTATTTCTCTATTGGATCATGTTATTTAAGTCATGGCAATTATGTGTGGAAAAATAATATTGCCCAAATGTCTGCCAAGGCTTCAGCAGTACACCTCCATTTGATGGTCAAAATTTTTGATAACGTCTCTGCATAGTTGCTCCTTGATCTCACCAATATGTCTTATGTATGTGTATGTAAAGGGTGTTTTATTAAAATGGATTATATATAAAGGCATTTCATTAAGATGGATCAAAGTGAGCATTAAACAAATCAGTGTTATTGGTGAAAATTTATTTTTCTCTTTTGGATCATATTATTTAAGTCATGGCAATTATGTGTGAAAAATAATATCACCCAAATGACTGCCAAATCTAAAAGAAAAAAATCATTAGACGCTTAAATTTAATTCACATTTAAAATCTATCCAAGTTACTGAAACACTCTTTATTAGTCCACTTAGTATACATGCATTCATAGCTATTAGTCATATATATTTCTCGCATGAATATATTTCTATCCACAATGACATATTTGTCTGCCTGACAAGGATGCCTAATGACTTCTCAAACTGGGAAAACTGCTTTTATAAATAAAGATTCACATGATAGAGATTCTGAAAATATTTGATGCTTTAACCAGATATTATCACTTCATTCTTGCCCCTTCCACCAACTCCAAACACATTTTCAATTTGCTGGGAAAGAACATTAAAAAGAAGGAGAAAAGAGTATCCATCTTCTTCCTCCCCCTTTCCTGCCAGTCATGCTCCACAAACTCTCTAAAAATTGTTAGATTTTTCTTCTTGCTCATCAAAATGGGATTTCAGAATAGTACTCTTCATTTAAAAAAAAAAAAAAAAAAAAAAAAAAAAACTTCAAACTTTGTCCCATAATAGTTACATTTGCCTGCACATTTCGTAAACTAAATGTAGCAACTATTTTGGGACAGAGGTAGTCATAAAAAATAGAAAATTTCGATGAAAGTGGATGCTGTAGAGGAAACTGTTTTGGGTGAGTTAACACAGAAGTGAATTGGAAACGGAAATGCACGCACTTTTTCCATTAACTTATGATAAAAATTTGGGGCATGAAAACCTAATGTAAGAAGTGAAGATTTTTTTTTTTTTAATGTCCCTAGTTTAGCTAATAAAACAAAGAACTCTGAAAAAATAGCCAAGAACTTATATTTTCTAACAGTTAACATAAAATATTTCTCTTCCTAGCAAAATATTTTCACTTTGACCTGTATTTTATCTGTTTCTTCAAATAATTTTTTTTTCTGGCACAAGACCATTAAGAATTAGGAAGATTGTTTTTCCAGTTGGCAAGGACCAACCTGTCTACTTTTGGGAATGGTATCCATAATACAAGCCTTTATTTCGACCTGAACAAAATTTTTGATACCAGTGGGACAAAAGCACAACTATCTCAACCATGAATCAGGTTCCAATATATTTTCTAACCTTAGTTTAGTTTGACAAACAATCAAATTGGGGGGTAACTACTGAAGGAAGATTGTGTTGCATCAGTCTTCTAAATATTAACAGCATTTAAAATCTTGGTTTGTACTTCAGTTTGACTGAAACTACTGGCACTACTGAGAAACACAGAAGTAACTTAGCAATGAGGCCAGATTCAAACCAAAAGATTTCTTTGCAGGAAGAAAACTGAATAGAATAGCCAGAGGAAAATTTTCGCATCAACCTTTCAAGTATGGATAGCCTACTTGCATTGCAAATTAACAGTGAAGATTCTGGTGTTACTTAGTTTAAATAAAACCCATACATATCTTCTTTATGTACTGTGTCTGCTCAGGATGTAGGTGATTATAGCTCTCCACAACTTCCTGTTTTTTGTAGCTCTTAAACATTGTCTTTCTGTTATTTTTCCTAAACCCTGTTCTGTCATCCATTTATTCAAGCTCACACTATGCACTGTTTTCCCCTGTCCTTCTTGCTCTCTGTCAGTCCCTTGAGTATCATATTTTCCAAGCCCTCCTTCCTCATTATACACTCCCAGTAACCTCACTCTCTTCCTGCTGTTAAGTATTAGTTTCCGTTTAGTTTCCATTTTCTCCAAAACTGTTTGGTCCATAGTATCCTCGGCATCCTTCTGTAGAAGCATATTTTTGTAGCTTCAAGTCTCCTCTTCATATTTAAGATCATCCAGCTCAATGCTATTGTTGCATTTCAGCTCAGAGCAGACACCAGGTTTGTTGGAAGGGTGCAGTTTCATGCAGTCAAATGCTTGTGGCTATAGCGAAGAAAACGGCGACTTGTCAAACCAAGCGACAGCGCATCACGTGTATTCTACGACAGAAAATGTGGTGAAAAAGAAAATTACTTACCAAACAAAAGGGCACGTATTCCGCATGACATGCTGATGATGGAATATTTGAATTAAAAAACAAGTCCATCACAGGAGTCGCTATAAAAGTATTTTGATATGCAAATTACTGAACATCCTCTCCCAGCTGTTGATGAATGGAAAAAATGCTCGGCCGATAAAAGCAGTTGGTATTCTCGAATCAGGGAAGCAAAATTCGGGTATTTTGGCTACCGTGTTTGTTGGAGAAGGAGTTATTTTTCTGACTGGTTGAGTGCATTGTGATTTGTGAGATAGTATCTGCGAATCGAGGTTTCAGCATTTCTTTCTGCCCCCCGATGTTCGAGTCTGAACTTAATGATTTATTCTCTGTGATGTGGAAATAATCTGTGACAAACATTTCCTTTGCAAGCTCTGATTGCTTACAGTGGCTTAAAAATTACCCTTGACAATCAATGCAATACTAAAAAAAAAATATAAAAATAAATGTTTATAGTAAAATTATTGACAATACATTTTATGATCTACAAAACGTATATCTAAAAAACATAACCTTTGCTCTGAAAGTATATAATTATGTATAAAATATCTGTAGTTGAAAGCATAAGATTGCATACAAAAAATATTTAGATTTTGGCATTAAATAACCCATAGAATTTGAAAAACCAAACAAAATCAACCAACATCAAAGTACTCTTTCATGTATAAATATCCTACTGTTTCTTAAAGAATCAAACTGTATTCCAAGATATACACTCAACAAAGCTATGATATAAAACACACATCACCACCTCTTGTAATTATTTCCACACAAACATGTACCTGCACAAAAGCTGAGTATCATCTACCATGTATTCAATTGTAAAAGCAGAATAACATTATATTTTTATTACTTCAAAGCTCCCAAGAAAATTAAATTTCAACATTAAATGTCCCGTAAGGTGTTGATATGCTGTTAAATCAAAAACAATAATTTCTTCTCATTGAATATTCTTATTTTTGTGGTTTTTATCTGGTGTGTTTTTTGTCTTTTTTGTTTGTATTTTCTTAACTAAATAGGAGATAACAGATTTTAGTGTCAAATATTTGTGTGTTGATTAAAAAAAATTCTTGTATCATAATTTGTTTCCTAATAGAAAATATTGGTGAGAATCAGAGGGGAAAAAAAAAACAAGCTAACTGCATGATATTTCAAGGATTAACCGATTCCACTGTTGAAGAATTCTCCAAAAGTATCAGCTTAAACATCGTACGAAAAAAAAAATGATCTTACAGCCACATTGCATTGCAACTCCAGTTCCCATATGATCACCAAAATTAAGCATTATTGAGCCTGGTCAGTACTTAGTTGGGTAACTACTTGGATATGCCAGGTGCTGTAATTTTGGCTGTGCAGTTAAGTGTGATGGATAATGGCTTGGAATTTTTAATTGGAGAGCTGAGTTTCAATTCCATTTTGGTTCGTTATATTCACTTATACACTAATACCCTAGGGAAAGGTATGAATCCACTTCTCCTCCAGCTATGTAAAAATATTTTCTGGCTTTAAATAACCTGTAAAGGGTTGATAACTTGTAAAAAATGCATCAATTAAAAATGAAAATTCCAGCCAAATTATTAAAATGGTAGAAATTTAAGTTTCTGGCATGTTTCTTTTTTAATCTTGTTTTTGCTTTATTCAAATTTACATGGTCTCATCTTTTTACAGTTGAAATGTCTAGATGTAAGTTCTATGCTGACAGTTTCTTCTCTCACTCTTTTTGAGTATAGAAGTCCCTCCCTGCTTTCTGCTTTTTCAGTAAACTTTGAATTTAAATTTCTGAAGATCAATGTCAATAGTTACCTACTGTCTTCTTAATTTTTGTTCTTTTATTGCTCTCTCTCCTTGAGTGTTTTTCTCATAACACTCTAACTTGTGTCTTAGTTGTTTTACTGCCTTGCTTGGGGTGAAATGATTAAAAAAAATGATAAGTGGAAAAGCTGTTTAGCTACATATCTCTTTATAGTAGGCATCCTCAGGCTTGAATGGGAGACAAACCTGTGTTTGAGTAAAGGGTATTGGAATATATGGAAGAGCTAATAAAGATGCTTATCATTTCACATAGGAGATAAGGAAATTGACCATAGACAGTGCTAAGGGCAGTTTTTCCTAACCTTGTAAACGGATACAAAATCAAAACATTAACCTAAAATCTCAAATCCTGTTTATAAATAACCTTGTCAGATTGAGACTTTCATATGGACGTTATGTCTGTTGCCAAACTTGTCTAAATTGCCAGCTGTATACAACCACTTTCTCAATGGTTAAAAATGGTTTCAAGCAAATGAAGCCTGTGGGTCATAGTAAGGACCTATCCTTCAAACCTCATGGACTGGCACTACAGAATCACAAAGATCTATATCAAATAACAGACACCACATCACTTCAGGACTTTCAACAGCAGCAACAACTAAAATGGATATCACCTCGAAGAGAAAATAATGACATAATCAAGATGTTGATGTTTCACACTACTTTGGGCAAAAGGTTAGGAAGGAACCCTCCACTCCAATCATTAATAGAAATCACAATAACTGATACTGAACTGAATTTCTGGGATGAGGATTTATCATTATTTACACTATTTATGTTGTGGACTAATGCCTTCATCTTTGTTGTTGTCATCACCATGTTTCAACTGTTGTGTTCTCCAGTCTTCCTCAGGTGCATATCAAGCTGGCTATCCTACAGGGAATTAATTTCTGGGATATGGAGGTGTCATTACTTACACTATTTACATTTGGACTATTGTCCTCATCTTTGTTGTTGTTGTCATAACACTTCAACTGTTGTGCTTTCCAGCCTTCATCAGGTGTGTATCAGTCCAGGTAACCTAGAGGAAATTCTGAAATTAACCCTTTATTTAATTTATGTAGCTACAGGACAATAGCCTAGTGGATTAAAGCATTGGTTTGTGAATTTAGTGTCATAGTAATTGTGAGTTCAATCTCTGGGCTGGGCAGTGTGTACTTGGACTCACTGGAAACAGGACAAGCAATAACTGGGTGGTACTAAAAATAAGAACTAGTTGAGATATCCCTAGACATGGGCAATGGAACAAGAACAGTCTACCCCTGTAGATTAAATAAAGGGTTCATTTTCAAATTTCCTGTAGGTTACCAGGACTGATACACACCTGATGAAGGCTGGAGGTCATTATGGTCGAAACGTGATAGCAAAAACAAAGGAGAGGACAATAGTCATCATGTAAATAGTGTAAACACAGTTACTGGATTTGAGAAACCTATTTTCCTGAAAAATAGTTTTAAAAGAAAGATTTTATAAGTATCAACCAAAAGTGACACTGCATGGTTGGTCAATGAATGCTGACTGTTTCCTTATAAGGCAGGGATTTTCAACTGGTGTGTCATTAAATACTGGTGTACTTCAAGAGGATCATGGGTGTGCCATGAAAATTTTTAAAGGTCATTAATTATTTTCAAAATAAATCTAATGCACAGTAAGTTTGTGAAACAAGCTGTACTGCAATAAACAATATTAAAAAAAAAAAAAAATCGATTACAGCTAGAATCCTTGAAAGAAGAGTTAAGAGTGTGCCTGTCCAAAATTCTGCCTTGAAAAGATATTCTAAAAAAAAAAATGTCAAGCTCAGATATCTCAGTATCTGTCTATATTTCTGAGATGAGGTATTATGTACACTATTTATATTATTTGGACTATTGTCCTCATCATTGTTGCCATATTTATTACAACGTTTTGGCCATTGTATGCTTCGGCTTTCTTCAGGTGGTTGGAATATCGAATTGAATCCTTTATTTCGCTCACTGGGGTAAACTGTTCTAGTTCCACGTGCCATGTTTTAATGGATGTCAGTTATCAGTTATCTCCTGTTAATACCCCTCTCTAAGTTCTCCACTGCACTGGACACATGGCACAGTGGATAAAGGCATTGGTTAGATCCAGTGACAGGACCCAAAGAGTGTGAGTTCAATACCTGGTTAAGGCAGTGGAGAACTTGGAGAGGGGAATTAGTAGGAGATAACTGACATCCATTAAAACATGGCATGGGGGAACTAGCTAGAACAGTCTGCCCCAGTGTGCGAAATAAAGGGTTCAGTTCAACATTCCAACTACCTGAAGAAGGCTGGGGTGTACAACGGCTGAAACGTTGTAATAAATATGGTGACAAAGATGAGGACAATAGTCCAAATAATGTAAATAGTGCTCAGATATCACATTAAATGTTGCATTATAATAGCTAGAAAGATAAAATTAATATAAGGTTTTTAAAATTTTAATTAATTTTTATTAAAAATTATAATAAGTTGTTTTGTTTGCATTAATAAATAAATTAAAACTTTTTTTTTTATACATCATAATTGTGCCATGAAAGTTTAAGACTAGGTTCAAATCTGCCTTGAGATAAAAAAAAAAGGTTGAAAAAGGAAATAGCTAAATATTAACATTACCTTCAAAGGTTTACTTTTCTCTTAGTTTGTTTACCACATTATGAGATCAGTGCACTTTCAATGCATTTCTTCTTAGTAAATTATTTTCTCTGGCATTTTTTTTTAAATTGAAATTTTGTGAAATTCACTGACATTGGCAAAGGTATTTCGGTATTTGATGACATCAGCCATAAAATGTTTTCCTAAAATAAACCAAGGCACTCTTCTCAATATCTTTCTGGTTGAAGATGCTACAAAGATAGAATCTGACTTCAAATTCTTGGTACATTTTAGAAACCAATAAGACTTTGATGCCAGGAAATATGATAATTAACATTCATCACTTGCTGAGTTTCATTGCATGCAAAATATTATACACAAATAATTGATATTTATTGGTCCAACACTTAATTTGGACAGAATGAGTAGTAGAAATTCTTGGGTATGTTTCTGGTTTATTTTCAAAGTTGAATGAAAGAGACAAGTTACAAAAATAATTAGTCAAAATCTGATATGAACAAAAGTAAAATTTTGTTTCTTTACTTAACTCTCTTTCCTCACAAACTTTTTCATATTTTCAGTGTGCAAAATCATGCAGGCATTATCTGTGTGTACACATATGTACAGGCATTAAAACGTGTGTGTGTTTGTGGGCACACAAGCTTTTTCTGTGTGCATGTTGGGATGCACGTAGGATTTTTCTGTGTGTTGGTGGTCATGGTAAGCAGGCTTTATTTGTATGCATGAGTGTGTGCAGGCACACAAGCTTTGTGTGTGTGCATGCACAGGCAGGCACCCAGGTTTTATGATTGTGAGGGCTTAAAGGTTTTATCAGTGTATGCCTGTTGGAGTGGTATGCCAGATTTATCAGGTTGTCTGCAGATGTATGTATTTCTGTGTCTACAAAAGTTTTATCTGTGTGCATGCATGGCAAGCATTATCAGTGTGTGAGTGTGTATACAAAGTCACTTTGGAAAGTGTCTATTCATTTAGTTTTAATGAAAAAATAGCCTACCTAGGGCAGTGGTGTCTTAGTCCTCTTCAAGTTACTTCTCTTGGGACCTCACATATTTATTTCCATGTCTCTTATTTTTTTCCTTAATCTCTTTTATTTTTTTTCCTTAATCTCTTTTATTTTTTTTCCTTAATCTCTTTTATTTTTTTTCCTTAATCTCTTTTATTTTTTTTCCTTAATCTCTTTTATTTTTTAATTAGTATCACCCCAAGCAAGGCTGTACAGTCTCTAGCATGCAAGGGATTACAGGGTGTGGAGGAATTTGGAACAAAAATCATTAGGAATGAGGAGAAAGAGAAAAGAGCAATCAGGAAGACAGATTTTTTGCAGATTAATGTTGGCTGGAAAGCCTGGAGCCGGAGGGAGTTCCACAAGCAAGAAGTGTGAGATAAAAAAACTGTTAGCATAGAAGTTACGACCACATCTGGAGCAGCTCAACTGTAAACTGATGAGATCTTGCCACCAGTCTAGTATTGCGCTTAAATTCATAGAGTCTAGGTACCATTGGTTTGTTCAATTACAAGCCAAAATACCTAAGGTTTTTCCAAAACGAGCATTTAATTTATTTATATTATATATATATATATATATATATATATATATATATATATATATATATATATATAATAAAAGAAAAAGAACAGTAAGAAATATAATCTGATGTTCTTATTAATATTTCTCTTTTTACAAAACGGTGCTCAATGCAAATTTACAGAGCATAAATATTATCAATTAACTGATTTAAAAATATGGCTCCATCGCTATACAGGAATTACCATGTTTAAGTCTAGGTAGGGCAGGGGTGCCTTTTTCAACGAATTATGACATCAGTTCAACGCATATCTTGTCTGGTTTTTATCAACGACAAAAAGTTTTTCAGCATTTTTTTCCCTTTAAACTTGTATTTGTATACATAAACGTTTTTTCTAAAAGGAGTGTTTGGATTAAAATATTATTTTTAATTTTAATTACTAATAAACTATACATCTTTTTAAAACAAATAAATGTAATAGAATTACTTAAATTATTTAAAAATTATTATTAAATATCAAATATAAGTGTGTATCTTTCTTTTATCAGCTTTTTTTTTTAAAAACATTAAGGAAAATTTTTGACAATGTCAGCAAAGAATAGCTATTTCATATCTTTGATTCAGTAAATTTTTATTTTTTATAAACATATTAATATATAGTTTCTCATGTATGCACAAAGGACATGGGTCATTTAATAACCTACATATTCTCACTTTTCTTATTAATTTCCATTTTATTGTAGGTGTTTTATTGGTTCCTTTTAAGTGCCAGAAATATTTCCATAGGGACATCTGATTCCAGTGTTTATTTATCCTAAAAGAACTTTGATATTGATTGAATCTTTTTTTGAACTCATGCCTTGTGCATCCAATATAGACTTTTATGTTGTTGGGATCCTCGATAGATGAGATATTGCATTGTTATACTAATGATTCCATGCAACATTTATTTTTTAGAGGACAGTTATGAGGATTTCTGCAGTTACATAATTTTTGTTTATCTTCATCTCTTTTTATTTTTATATTGTCTAAATTTCTTTGGTCTTTGTGTAAGTGTTTATTAAAGATATTAGCATTATGTTTCTTAATAATTTTTTCTAAGTTTTCAGTACAGCTGTAACTTAATTTTAGGGCATTTTTAATGAAAATAATACTGAGTTTACTATCTTTACGAAAATGTTTAACAGTTACTGCAAGGAATTTTTGTCCTAATTTATTCATTACCATTTGGTTGTATGGGGGTGTATGCTAAATTATTTTTCTACTTCTGTTTTTTCTATGCTTTCCATTTTCATTTTTTATGTAAGTTAGTTTTGGGCTTTTGTAGCCACTCTCTTTTAGAGCTTTATTATAGGAATTGATATGTTCATAGAAAATCTTCTCATTTGCTGAATTTATACTTATTCTTTTTTTGATAGATAAAGGTATATGCTTAATTATAGATGGAGGATGATTAGATTTAGTGTGTATATATAAAGGATTAGTATTGGGTTTTTTATAAAGTATGTATACATTTTTCATTAAATCTAATGTTATATCAAGGAAGTTCAATTTTACAATTTAGTGCTTAGTGATTTTTAAGCTTAGGCATTTAAATTCTCTATATAATTTCTTTCTAATTTTATCGATTTTAAATTTAGTAGAGTTCTTTATAACCATAAGTCCATCGTCTTTGTATAATCCAATGTCAGTTATATTAATTTCATGATATGCTGTGAGATTGTATAATGTAAAAAGACCTATAAGGTCAGAAGACACAGCTGAGTCTAGTGATCCCGTTGTGATGCCAAAGTGGTTATAAGAATTTTTTATCCATTGCTCACCTTTGTGTATCAGTACCAATTTTTTCACATTTATAATAATGCTCTTTTCTTCTTCTGTAATATCTGTGTACTGGATATCAAAGTCCAATGCATTCATGAACAGTTCTTTTGATATTGATTGATAATAATTTTCAATATCAAACTGCATTAATGCACATTTTGTTTTATCTTTAATATCAGTAAACCAGTTTGTTACTTCTTTGGTATTAATCCACAGTTTCTACCCTATTTTTCTTTAATTTGTTTATTAACTCTTTCTAGGATTTTTTTACTTATTTTGCTGATCACAGGTCTTGTTGAGGTCTTGTTTTTACTTATTTTGCTGATCACAGGTCTTGTTTTTACTTATTTTGCTGATCACAGGTCTTGTTGAGGTCTTGTTTTTACTTATTTTGCTGATCACAGGTCTTGTTGAGTTTATTATCCTTGTAGTTGGATTATCTTCGAAATCTGGTTTATGGTCCTTTAAGGTTATATAGCACTCTTTTTCAGCAAGTTTACCTACTTTATCACTAACCTTTAGTTTATCTGTGATTTTTTTTTTTTTTTTTTTTTACAGCTAATTTTAATGTTACCCACCATGTTGCGGTAATTATTATTTGCCTTTTTAACATTTTTATGTAAATCCTTATTGATTGGGTTGTTGTAGTCCTTTGCTGCAATTTTATAGAAACTTATATAATATATATATATATATATATATATAAATAAAAAGAAAGAACAGTAAGATATATAATCTGGTGCTCTTATAGATATTTTTATTTTTACAAAATAGTGCTCAATGTAAATTTACAGAGCATTAATATTTTAAATTAATTGATTTAAAATATGGTTTTTTTTCCACTACACAGTTCTAACCATGTTTCAAAAATGGAAGCTAAAAGCCACGAATTTAATTTTGCAAAGACATTAGTTCCATTTCATCCTCAAGCGAATTTATTTATATATATATATATATATATATATAACAGAGGATGTCTGTTTGTGTGATACCTTTTCACTCAAGATCCATCCAATGGATTTTGACCAAACTTGGCACATACATTATACAATGTAAAAGATAGGTTCTTAGTGTAAAAGATCAATAATTTTTTTAAAAAATCAATAATCAATAAAGCTGATCAAAAATTGATAAATTCAACCTTTTTCCTCTGATTTCATTCAAACTCGGTATGTAGGTTACTTACATCATGATGAGCTCAATGATCTCATTTTTATTTCTATGCCACTGCATTTAGTGAAAAACTATGAAAAATTGATTTCGAAACAAATTTTAAACTAAAAACTCCCTCAATTTTCAAGCAATCTAATACAAACTTCACTCAATTGTAGCCAACAATAAGTTGATTGTTTAACAGTCATTTAACATTATACTTGAGTCCACCCATATAGTGAAAACCTATGTAAATAGTGAAAAATGGGAATTTTTACTGGTTTTTTATTTTTCATTGATCTTTCAACCAATTTTCATCAAACTCAACAATTGCTTTATAAATGTATCCTCTTTTACATCCCTGATAGAACTATGACAAATTTAATTTCAAAAACTCCAAAATTATTGTGGTCCGAAGTGGGTCTTCATGTTGCCTGTTTTACCCCCTTCATGTCTTTTACTTCGATTGAATAAATACAGACGACTTCTGTTATATCAGAAACTGCATTAATTCAAAATGTTTTTCATGAAAGTCCTTTAAAATAATTAAAGATAGACAGACTCTGTTACATGTAAACATGATGATGTTTTTGCTCTATTCAAATTGAATGCTTTTTCTGATCGACTAGCTGGGTATGGCTACTAGTGTGTGTGTGTATATATATTTTTATAGTGGAACACACCTATTCTATAGTTAATAGACTTTCCCACCTATAATAAGTAGGAGTCGCTGAATGAGTTGTTCAGTCAGTCGATGTCGGACGACCGTTAGTCAGATACTAAAGTATCAGCGACCCCAACTAGATTTCTCTGCGTCATTACCTATTATATCAAGTTCCTAACGTTTTGTAATGTTTCGAACCTACTTTAGGACCGACTTAGTACAAATACAAGCCTCTACTGTGAAACCACTCCATAACATATATATATATATATATATATATATATATATATATATATATATAATATATTATAAATTTACTTATTTAAAAATAAATAATTGATTTGCATTGAGCACAGTTTTGTAAAAATATTAATAAGAACACCGGATTATATATCTTGCTGTTCTTTCTCTTTATTTTATATATATATATATATATATATATATGATGATCTTTTATTATATCCCCATGATATAAACCTATTAGGCACAATAATGAAGTTCAATAAGATTAAACTTACCATTAAATTCACATAGGAATTTGATATCAACGATTTTCTATCTTTCCTCGGTGTGTTAATAATATGCAACAATAAGAAATTAGATTTTAAAGTTTATTGTAAACCCACTAACAAAAATGATCTAATTAATTTCTATTCCCACCACAATCAATGAATAAAATTTGGACTAATCACAGGATTCTGCCACAGGATATACAGCTTAGAATTCCTAAATGAAGAAGAGAAATAAATTGATAAAATATTCGGACTTTTTCACTACCATCACCATTTCATCCTCAATGCTTAAAACAAGCTTGCAAAATCCACAATGCCAAAAAAAAAAAAAAAACAGATAACACTAATAATACTTCTAACAAAAATTACACAAAATTCATAATCCTGCCCTCCAACACTCTTTCTACTAAACTCGCAAAGAAATTAGTCATCCCTAATACTAGGATCATTACTACCAACTCAAAGACAATTAGTGATATAATTAGGAAGAAAAATAAGCCCAACACCAATTCAAATGCTGGGATTTATCAAATAAATTGTTTACAATGCAAAAATGTTTATGTGGAGGAGACATCACGTGATCTAAAAACCTGCTTGTACGAACACAAGAAAGATTTGCATTTGGACAAACGTTCTCTTTCATATTGCATAGGAACAGTGCTCATCCTAATTTTGATTTTACTAATGCCACCTTAATTAACAAAGAACATAATTCTTTAAGACAACAAATACTTTGAAAGCTTAATAATAGCATCATTATGAACTATAAATACACACCTAAAACATTACATCGCCATTCTTCTTTGAATTCATTCTTAAAGAATCTATTTAATAGAAAAAGTACATATATAAAAAAAGCTCCAGATTACTGGAGCATCCCCACTACTATGACAGCTCATAACACAAGGGTGAAAACACTAGAACTCCTCCTACTAGACAGACATAGATACACAATTACAAACACAAATAACCATCCAATGCGTACTTAGACATATTAGAATTTTTACAAACTTACATGCAGATAGAATTATCTATGGTTTTAATGCATGTGATACGTAACAAACCAAACAAACCCAAACAAAATTGAAAATTTCAGAGCTCTCTCTTTCAGTCTGTTTTCTCTTGATCTCTGATGAAGCTTTAATAAAAGTGAAACATGTTAGATTGATAAACGTTTTCTATTTGTTCTTCATCTTTTATTCATTATATAACAATACTCGTATATTGCTGATTCCTGACTGATTGTCACACTTACTGTGAGACAACAGCATCAATATCACATAAAAAACATTTTAGCAACAAAAGGCAGTAAAATATGAGTATTTTTTTTTTTTACTTATATTTTATATTGGCCCTGCTTTGTATATTTTTTATATTTTACATTGAGTACTGTCTTTATAGCATCTCTGTTTTGCCTTCATTATACCATATATATATATATAGTTAAGTTACGAAGAACTTGGTAAACCGAATGGGTAATTCCAAGGAGGATGAAAATCCAGAGCTAATATTTAATGAAGAAACGGACCACATTAAGGTATTGATGGGTAGTGTAATTTTTGTAATTTAACAGGGAGGGTGATCAACGAGACAAGGTAGAGTGTAGGGAGGGGTAAATTTCATATTTCTCTTAAGCATGCTAAATTACAAAAATAAACACTACCCATCAATTTCTAATCCCATTTTTCCTTTCATTTCGTTGTTGGAAGTGTTACCTGATGATCTGGAGTCCTTCAAAAAGGATTTTGGTGAAATAAATTATTGTAATGGTACCTTAAAGTGGTCTGTTTATTCATTATATATATACATATATATATATATGAAATCAAAATGTTTTTGTTGTTATAGTTACATTAAAAATCCAAATTTAAAAAGATAGACACTTCTGTCTAAGCCTTTTTTTTCTGGTTAATGTAAATTACTTTTATAATAAGGGATTATTACGATTTTTTTTTTTTTTCTTTTTCCATGTCAACAATATAGTTAATTCCCAATTGTCATTTGATACCAATCTGTCTTGTCCACAGAATTCATCTGGGAATTTAACTATATATAATATATATAAAAGGCTCAAGCACTAATATTCCATGGTTATAATATATATATATATATATATATATATATATTAATTTATTTATTTTTCATTTTTGATTCGTTAGGTTTGTGAGAAAAGACAGCTCTCCTATTTTGCAATATTTTATGAGCCTTTTGTTTTGCATTGAAAATGAAATAGTTAAGGTTTTGAAGGTTCTTGAATATATTTTCAATATATTTCCCCTCTTAGTGTAAATATTGAGGGCTGCAAATTTGGAGTGCTCTTAAATAGAATCCAAAATATATATATGGCAGAAGGAACAAATGAAATACAAATAATAGAATTATACACCATGTGAAATGCTGAAAATGCAGAGACACTTAACTTTAAATATTTGGCATCCAATGTGTATAAATGTCCAACCTACCCAACCTCATTCAGCAACCAATGGTTTTTGTTTTTATTGTGGCTGTTTTAGTAACAGCAGTTCTGTTATAATTTTTCATAAAATTTTATATCTAATAGTTTTGTAAATAAAGTTTAGTTGTTACTTCTATTTTTTTTTTTTTTTTTTTTTTTTTTTGCATCTCTCATAAATGCTTATATTATATGTACATATTTGTGGATCTTGTATTTTGCTCATGAAGAATTCTGTTTGAAGATTGACAGGCAAAAGTCTTTGATAGATTTTATTGGTTCCAAGAGCCTCAAGGCAAAATAAGAATTGAAAGCTATTTTTTTCACTCTCTCTCCCTCTCTGGAATGTTCCAGACAAAGTCTTTCTTGCAACAAGCAGACAAGTCTTCATTTCTTTTTTGTAATTCTCCACACAAAAGTCTTCAGTTTTTCTGCTTGGAAGTCGAATAATTTGGGTTTTAGTTTTTTGGTTTTCTTTTTGAGTTCTTTATTTTTTTTTATTTCTTTTTAGTAAATCAGAGTGGCATTATACATGGAAAAAAAAAATCTCTATATTATTCCAGTCCCCAAAATTCTGATAGAGCCAGATAAATATTGAAAAATGATAAATTTATAAAGAGTGTCTTACTTGTCCCTTATTCAATCATATATATATATATGTATGTATGTAATTGTGTATTTAGGCAGCAATCCTTTATTTATGCATGTTTCATTAAAAACAACAGACAAGGTAGCTTTTTTAATTTTTCTTGTGTTCGAACAAGTGTTTTCTTTTTTGGACATAGTGTGTTTAGAATCTGTCCAAATGTTCTATAATTCTGAGTGCTTTTGGCAATACTTTTAGCCATTATCAAGGATGATTTTATTTTTTCATTTTAATTGAGTTTGTGCATTGTGTGTATGTTGATCCTAATTGACCCAAATAAAAAAAAAAAATCAAATTATCTACTACAGAAAATTTAAAACCGCTAATGTTATCCACAAAAATAACAACGCACCAGCAAAGTCAAAATTACAATGAACAAACATTGTCTATGAGTTCAAATGTCCCTTAAGAAACTGTTCCTGATCAAACTAAATTCATAAATAATTACATTGGTCACACAACTACATACCTATCCAGATGTCTTACGTTACACCTATCTGACCACAGCTCTATTAGAATCCATTTAAACACACACCAACTTACCAGACTCCATCTGAAACATACTAGTAGAAAATACAAACACAATAACGTCATCCACATGTAAAAAAAATTAAAAATAATAGAAGCCTTAATAATAAAAAGAAAAAGCCAACACTTAATAGTAATAGCTACAAACACAGCCACAATGTGTTAACTGTATTATGAAAATAAAACATCTCTATAACACTGAAAACATAAACATTTGCTGTTATGCCCTGTGTGTGGGTATATATATATATATATATATATATATATATATATATATATATATATTGTCAACTTACAATCATGATTAGTTATGAGCTGTCAGTGGTAATCAATCTGGTTGTAATTAACCTTGCAATCTTTTTATCTTGATTTGGGCATGATTGTACTTTGTAGTTTTTAAAAGTTTCTTTAGGTTTGATATCATTTTTATTGTCTCTCTACTCATTGTTTTGATTCTCATTTTTATGTCTGTCAGGTTTAAGTCAAACACTGAATACTACAGTACAGGTGGGTTAATATTTGCTAAACATAAAAAAAAATACAGGTGCAAAAAAACAAAACATTTTATTTGTGAAACCTACCAAAATACACACAAATGCAAAACATTAGTATCAGCTGCTGCTGCTTGGTTGTGGCTCGTCAATGTCATCAGATGGGACAGTTCTGTAGGGGTGGTAACCGGTGGAGTTATTTTTTTTTTTTTCGCAAACATATATATATATTTTTTTTCTTTTTTACAAACATAGTGAGCTTGTCTGAATTTTTTTTTTTTTTTTTTTTTTTGAATTTTTCTTGAAGTTTGTTTTTTTAAAAAAACACTTTAAAAGACACGAATTGACTCTGGGGAAAGTGTGTTGTATGGAGGATGCCCTATCACTGAGCAGGAGGCATGCAAGTGAATGCTGGCATTGGTGGGAGCTGGGGCAGAAGTTGGCAGACACCAAACTGCAAACACTTATGTGACCAAATGACCAGACATACCAATTCATGATCATAAAGTTAAACTGTTGTAAATTGCTTAGGTTGTAAGTTAACAACATGAGTTTGTTTTGTTTTACAGCATATCAACCTCAATGTGTTATATAATGCAGACAACTTTTTTTTCCTGGTAATATTTTTCCTCAAAAATGTATAGCTGGTAATATTTTTCCTCAAAAATGTATAGCTGGTAATAGTTTTCCTCAAAAATGTATAGCTGGTAATATTTTTCCTCAAAAATGTATAGCTGGTAATAGTTTTCCTCAAAAATGTATAGCTGGTAATATTTTTCCTCAAAAATGTATAGCTGGTAATATTTTTCCTCAAAAATGTATAGCTGGTAATATTTTTCCTCAAAAATGTATAGCTGGTAATATTTTTTCTCAAAAATGTATAGCTGGTAATATTTTTCCTCAAAAATGTATAGCTGGTAATAGTTTTCCTCAAAAATGTATAGCTGGTAATAGTTTTCCTCAAAACTCTATAGTTGCTAATAGTTTTTTTTTTTTTTTTTTTTTTCAAAAATATATCGGTGGTAATAATATTTACAAAGTATGTCTGGTATTAAAACCTATTTTTTGACACTTTAATAATGCTTTTTACCTCAGTTTTGGGGGTTAACTATTTACCTATAGCTGGAACCCTAACAGGTGCCACCACCCCAGGTCAGAGTAGACCTGGGAACACCAACAATTAAGAGCTGGTTCCACGCTCCTCAAAACCTCCTGATCAAAGGCCTTGCTGTTGGACGTAGTTTTTGTCTTGCCAAGGACGCGGATGTAGTTTATCGTCATACCCAGGACGGGACAATGAGACCTGGGTTCTAATCTCACCATGGTCAATTTATTGAACTGGATCGAGGTTGATCACAGCATGAAGCACCTTTAGAAAGTGCCTGAAAACCATACCACAGGTTGACCCAAGCCTGTAAGTGAAATTGGGTAGATGGAACTCTTGTGGGCCATTGATAGTCATGCTAGCATGAAGCCATAAGTCATTGTGGCCGAGCGCTTGAGCGTGATGGCCTTGTTCAAATTCTTGATCATGCTAGATAACACGCTCACTCCCAGAAACTGTAACTAAGGTCTGCTCAGTATAGTTGCAGTATAAAACACAGGTGGGTTCTGTGGGTTTTGAGCCAACATAAATATGCCTGAGCGAGTGTCTGCAATGGGGATTGGCTAGCTGCCCTAGTAGACAGGTATCCTTGAATAAGAGCGAGCAACTATTTTTGATATATATATATATATATATATATATATATATTTCCAAGAGGATAGAATCCAGGTAGAGTTCAATGTCCAGGGCAGAGCAAGAATATAATATAGCAGGCTCAAACACTAATATCCTATAATTATAATTTATTACATTGGAATTGGAATCGTGTTCCAATTCATCAGACCTACAAATTCAAAAAGAAATCGGAAAATATAACTCCAGGTATTAAAAAAAAAAAAAGAGAGAGTGTGTATATGTGGGAGTGAGAATCAAGGGTGAGAGGGAAATGTATGGAAGCTCTAGAGAGAGAGAGAGAGAGGTGTGAAAGAAGAACAGGAAGGCCTAAAGGTGAAGGTGGGGATTAAAATTTAACAGAGAGAAGTTTTAAAGAGAGAAGTTAAATAACAGTTTAAATGAGTGAGATACAGATAAATATGAATTATTCTCAAATGCATAAATCATAACCAGATCGCTGACCTAAAATGAAAAAAACAAACACCAGAAACGTGTGGATACATTTATGATGACATTAGTCACAATAAAAGATTATGATCCAAATTTAAAATCTAGCCAGTTCACACTGCCGATGCATATATGAAAATTTTTTGTCTCATTAGCATTTACTAATCTTATGTATACATGAAAAGAGAAGACGCGAGAGAGAGGAAGGAAGGAGAAGACGCGAGAGAGGAAGAACATGAGGATTGGGGGGGGAGAGGCAAACTAAAACAGGGACATTTATAAGAGAAATGATGTGTAATCAAGAATAATTAGAAAAAGCATTGTGATGATAGTCTGTCATTGTTTACATAGTTGATCACTAAGCAACGATAAACACGCGCATATAAGACGCTAGAAGCGAAAATCGCACCGCATCTCATGACGTCACACATGACTACACAAGAGTGAATTGTAGAATGAAGTAAGGAAAGCCATTGGTATAAACCAATGGCTTCTGTTACCAATTATAGACAATTAAGAATATTTGTAGAGATGCCATAATTGATTTTGTTTAGGTTGGGTTTTAACTGTTTGATGTATAATGCTTCAAGTATTTTTAGTTTTTGTCTATTGTTTTCATGTCGAAGTATAGTTGTGTTTTCGACAAGTATTTTACGGAATTGTGTGTGCGGGCAGGCATGTTGTTTTAAATGCCTAAAAATGTTAGTTTTCATTAAAATGTAGTGTCAAGCGTCGTGAAAGCGAGTTTGTGGTGTGACCAACATAAATATTATTTAATTCGTTGGAGATACTCTCTCCCAAAGGGCACTTGAATTTATAAATTATGTTGGTTTTTTTTCAAATTGCTAACCGGGGGAGAAGAATCATTGCGAAGTATTAAGTTGGATATACTAGATTTAGTGTAGTATATGATTAATTTAATTTTTTTGCTAGGATCTGTAGTTGATATATTAGAATTTACTAAATTTTTTAGTATGTTTTCATCTTGTTTATAATTAGTATGCATTTGATTACGATATAGGAGATTAATATATTTGAGATCAGTAGAAGCAGTATTATGTACAATTTCCTTATTATTGAGATTTCTAAGAAAGCATCTTATTTGTTCATCAACTATATAGTTTGGAAAGCTATTATTAATAAGTGTCTGTTTTATATTCTTTAGTTCACTGTAAAAATCTGTTTTGTGGATGAATTAGTTTCTGCACGATGTATTAGATTCTTTATAATTGCTATTTTGTAGTAATATGGGCATTCGCTCTTGTAGTTAAGTGTACATGAATTTATGCTTGTAGGTTTTTTGTATGGCGAAATAGTAAATTTGTTATTATTTGTGTTTATCAATATGTCAAGGAAGGGGATTTTATTATTAGTATTGAGTTCATATGTGAATTTAGGGACAGAATTATTTTGGAACCGTTTTTGAAGTTGAATTATTTCATCTGTATTTTTAACTAACATAAGAATATCATCAATGTATCTTAGGTAGATTGATGGTTTTTTAAAATCTGTAAATAACTTATTTTCGAGGTTCGACATATAGAAATTGCTAAATGTCGGGCCCAATACTGAACCCATGGAGACACCATCACGTTGTATATATATATATTGTTATTATGATCGAAGAAAGGGACTTCAGTAGTACAAGTTAGTAGTTTTCTTAATATATTAGGATTAATTTTAAGTGGGGGTAAAGATGAGTTACTGTATATATTTCTTATAATTATGTCAATAGT
>CAHIKZ030004549.1:1195000-1300000 GCA_903632075.3 Acanthosepion pharaonis
TCAGAATTAAAAAAAAATGGACTTGTGGGTATGTCTTGATTAACCAATTAAATGTCAGATTTACACTAAATAGAAAAGTAAACTCGGAGAGTGGAGGTGGGTAAGTTATTTTTCATGTCACAATAAACCGAAACATAAATGGGACATTGGTGACAATTGTCGAAAATATGTCAAAGTATTGAAAGATGAAAGCTTTTGTGTAGTGATTTCAATATTTTTTTATTATAATCTCCGATAATAAAAATAAAATATAATTATTGCAAGCCTCTCAATATTGATATTTTACATGATAAATATTCTTACATTCTTTAGTTCCACCAATTTAGACCTTCACAGTCTATGACCTACCATACCATGTACATTGGACAAATCATTCTCATTTTCTTTGTATTCCATTGGTAAAAAGGAAGCTCAATTCTCCAAGAATCACTATTTTGTAGAATAGACTCCCAAGGGGATGCTTCTCTGATTGCTACAATCTTAACCTCTCAACAATCTTATTCAGTCACTCTTTATTTTAAGTGACTTTTGGGCAAACAGTTAAAAAAAACAGTATCCAGAATAGCATTCCAGTGTTCATCTTAGTAATTTGCTACTTGCCAATATAAACATTTCTTTTCAGAATATTCCATATGTTTTCTGTCAGGATAAGTTTAGCTGAACAAGCCAAACACATCCTTAATTATTATTCAGGTAGGCATTAGTTTTCATTGCTGAATGTAATGAATACTTTTTCATGCAAAAAAATAATATTTGTAAAAGTATCTGAATTCTTCTCTAACTATGGCTTGATGTGTGCCTTCAAAATCTCAATGTATATCTGAGTCATCTTAACCCTTCTGGAACTCACCATGTCCAACATTTGTTATATAACAATGAAATGGCTGATAATTTAATAAGTTAATTTATCTCTTTAAAAACTGAAAGAAGAAAGACATTCCTTTCTTCTTTTAAGTTTCTCAACATTAAATTTCTGGCATCATTCTTTTCTTTTTATAGGAAGCTGTATGAAAATATGAGTTTGGTATCACACTTTCATTTTTCTATCAAATAGTCTCCTGGTTCACATAGATTAATTTTGGACATGTATGCTTTAGTATTTGGTTAGTAACAACTGTATTATCTCTTGATGGAATAGATTACTAATATGCCTGGGCATTTACCTGAAAGAAAAGATTGAATTAATTTTGGAGTATAGGATATCTGGGGCATTGCTTTCTCTCATAGAGCTCTTCTTTCTCTGGCATGTTTAGGTGTTAAGACAGTTCAGCATTGGTACCTCCAATTTTTTGCTGAATAAACAGCATAGCCTGGTGGAAAAAAAGGCCCCAAACTTAATAAAAACAAAGTTTTATTGTCAAAATGTTTATTATTAAGAGGAAAGCCCAAATTATTTTTTATTATTTTATTAAATTTTTTAATCCTTTCTAGCATGTTCAAAATTTTTTATTTTATTAAGAAAATGTCTTTTAGCACATTTTTTTTTTTTTTCCATTGAAAAAGTCATTAATTTGGAAATTCTAGCAAAAATCAAATAATTATCAGATTTTAATTAGACATTCAGAATTTATTCACAAATGAATGAAATTATTTTTTTTAAAGTTTTTGTCTTAGAAAATCTTGGTAAAAATTATTTTTTCTTTTTACATGTTACCACCTACTTATTTTTTTTTATTAGTTAAAAGTAGTAGTCCTTGTGAATGTAAAGCATGAATTTGTTTTTCAAAACTACTACTCATTTCTCAAAAATCTGCTCTAAATCATAAAATAAAAAATGCAATAAAACTGATATTATTTAATTAGAAAAGCTTTTAATTGCTTTTATAAATAAGATTTATGAGGGACACTATTGTATTAAAAAAAATTTTTTTTTATGAATAATGAATTTTTAAAAGAATTGTTTATTAAATTTTAATTATAATAATTTCTTATAATAATCTTTTAAAAATCTTTCAAAATTCTATATTAGTTTAATGTTATGAGGTGATATTGTTATTAAGTGAAAACTATATTACTAATCAAAAATTGAAAAGCTTCTCATTTTACACAAATATTTTTAAAATAAGTTTTTTAATTTTTTTATGTATATCAAATATTATGTAATATATAACATGCCCACTTTTGAAAGTATAGTTGACCATACACAACATTATCAAAAAATAAGAGCAATGACTATAATAAATTTAAAGTCAACATTCGTAAAATTAGATTATGAAGAATATTTTCCAACATTTTTAAGATTAATGAGTAAGTCCATAAACTACATCTGACAGCAAGGCCGCTGATCAGGAGGTTTTGAGAAGCATTGAACCACCTCTTAATTGCTGGTGTTCCCAGGTCCACCCTAACCCAGGGTGGTAGCACTTGTTGGGGTCACAGCTGTGGGAAAATAGTTAAGCCCTAAACTGGGGTCAAAACGCTATGAAAGTGTAAAAATAGGTTTTAATACCAGTAATACATTTTTAAAAAAAAAGAAATATTATCAGCAATAGATTTTTGAAGGAAAAAAAAATATTACCAGCAGTACATTTTTGAAGAAACATATTACCAGCAATAAAAATCTTTTCAGCATTATATAACCCATGGGAGTTGATATGCCGTAAAACAAACCAAACTGAACCAAAGATTAATGAGTACTTAAAAATTATATAAAAAAGGCACTCACATCATTTTCTTAAATTATGTTTTACAGATAAAGTCTCTGTAGAACAACAATCACCTCATCAGTTACATAAAACATGGTGATGTTGGCTAAAAACACAACAACTGTTTGTTTTAAAAAAGCATTTCTGTGTTATTTTAAACTTAAAGTAAATAATATTTTTTTTCAAATCAGATTAATTATACTTTAAATCAACTAATATTCCTCAAATAAAGTTTCAGAAAAGAATATTTTTGGTAGATTATTTAATACAGATAATTACATTGCGATGAAAGACGACTAAAAAAAAAAGGACACTAATCAGATATCTTATTGAAAAAATCAATTCCAACAATATAATTTCTTTTTAAAATACACCAGAGTATTTTTCTTACTGGAAATAGCAAATTTAATTCTTTAGCTTTCCATTAAAGCTAAAATGAAAACTTCAAGAAAACTTTTTCATTTATAAAAAAATCAATTTTCAACCTTAGGTATTGTTAATTAGTAGAGGTACCTAGTTTAACATTTGTGTTAAAAAAAATTAAAAAATTGCTTTAAATACAAAAATATCATTTGCTGTAACATGACCATTATATAACTGTTGATGTGCCATAAATCTGCATTTCTTTGGCATTCTTGGTTTAAACAAATAAAAAAATGTGAAGGACCATATTGATTGCAGAAAATTGGCCACAAGAGTAAATTTTTAAAGTAAATTACTGAATATGAGTGAGATGCAAATATGTGGAGAGATTGTGATAAAATTCTTTCTTTTCCTAAGGAGAGTTAAAAGAATTATAAATACAGCAGAATATTGGTTGAATAAAGTCCTGCTTCCACAAAGTTGAATTTTTCATTCATGGTTTGGTTTGGTTTGGTTTGTTTCACAGCATATCAACCCCAATGGGGTTTTTTAATGCCGACAAGATTTTTATTGCTGGTAATTTTTTTTTTCCCCAAAATGTATTGCTGGTAATAATTTTTTTCCTAAAAAATTCATTGTTGGTATTAAAACCTATTTTCACACTTTCATAGTATTTTGACCCCATTTTGAGGGTTAACTATTTGCCCATAGCTGGGACCCTAACAGATGCTACCACTCGAGGTCAGGGTGGACCTGGGAACACTAGCAATTAAGAGGTGGGTCCATTCATTTCATTTTTATTCATTAATCACTGAATTTATTTTGATGTACACAAAAATTTACTATTTTGAAAAACCCATGCAGACCCCATGATATGCACGGGGCATATTTTGTGCAGGCATTGTTTTGATGATATATTTTTCATTAGTTTATGACCATTATATAACTATCAGTGTGTCATGAATTTGGATCTCTTTATTAATTCTTTGATTTAGACAATATGCTGTTCTTTATTTTTTGACCATTTGCTGTTGATGTGAAATAAAACTAAACATTCTTATTGATTTTATAGACATTCAGCATTAAGATCACTTGGCAGACATTAATTTTGTGAAACTTTAACTGGTTTGATGATTTCAACGACGAGTCATGAAAAGTTCTGAAACTGACCCGAGAGATTCCAAACTAATTTCAAATTTTTGGTCAAATTGTGTTAAGTGCATTGAGCCAAGAACTTTTCAGCACCCTCTTGTACTCTGACTTTATCGAGTCTTATTGCTATATTAATTTGTTTACACTTTTCAGTGCTGTATTGATGAGAGCCAAGAAATGTTGTCCCTGTTGTTGGAATATGGTGCTGATGTGAATGCTCGTGATAGTGAGCTTTGGACCCCACTCCATGCTGCTGCCACCTGTGGGCACATACAATTGTGTGAGATACTTGTTCTTCAGTAAGTAATATTCTTTTTTTTTTTTTTATTTACATTATTTACAGTTGGACTATTATCCTCATCTTTGTTATTCTAATGTTTTCAGCTTTTGTTATATTTAGCTACCCCCCCCCCAGGGTTTCATGTGGCACAAGGCCCTGTTTAACGTGGGTTCTCCGAGCCTGTAGGCTCGGTCAAAAATATTCCCTCTATGAACCCACATAAACGGGTTCAGAGGCAGTCAACCACCCCGAACAAGACTCTGCCCTTCGGCGGAGCCTTGTCCAGGTTCCTTTCCGCCGAAAGCAGAGAGTTAGACTGTTAGCCAAGTTTCAGCTTTTGTGCAGGTGCCTGTTATATGTAGGGTATTTGAAACTGAACTTTGGCTTGGGGTGGATTGTTCTTGTCCCACTATCCATGTCTAAGGGTATTTAATTTTTTTTAATAGTTACTACTATCTCTGTTTCCACTGAGTGAATTTGCTACCCAGCCCAGAGTTTGAACTCACAATTGTTATATTAAGCATATGGTGGCGGAACAAAGAAGAAACAACAGAGGTTTAAGAAATAAACAATTAACGTAAAAATACAGCAAATGGTAAATTGGTGTAAATGTCTTTCGTTGAAACAAAGGTATAAGTAGAATTGTAAAAGTCGTCCACAGATGCGTACAGTAGGCAATGGAGAGTGTGACGATTGCCTTTGGCCAGTTGTCTTTGAAGATAGGAGGTCATGTTCTGACGAGTATTGTGAATCCTGCCTGTTGTGCTGTCTGCTGAAAATTTTTCTTTGATGGGCTTTTTATGTCCTTTTCTCAGGCTCAGATCAGCTCCAATTTTCATTTTGTTTCTTTAGGTGATATTGGGTGAAGATTTTAGATTTTATTATTCTTTGAGTGTGTAAGTAAAGCAGAAGCTATGTGCAGAGCCGATTTCAGAGCATTCACATTCAGGCAGTGGTAGAAATTTGTTTAACATGAATCAGAAGATGTAGTTTTAGGAAGATTATAACCACTTCCCTAGATCTTATTCTGATTCACGAATGAGTTGATGTGTTGTATATATGGTGTGGTGATGCTCAGGTTGGTATATTGTATGTATGGTGTAATGTTTTTCTATTTTTTTTAAAAATGTTTTGGTACCTGACCATGTGTTTGTTATTTGGGATTTCTTCTTTGGAATAGATGATGATGCATGATCACTAGATCTAGGATTCTCATTGTTTACATGATTGTCAAACAAAGGATGAGGTGCCGAGTTGGATGTCACTTGGAGAGTGTGGAGGAGGGGGAAAGTTCATATAAATAAGGTGGTCAGGCCGAGGTACAAGGCAACGTACCTGAGCATGATGGACCCAACTAGCTTCATCATGACCATTTGCATTTTGGAGTACTTTGTCATTTGTCTTGATAACTTGGTAACTTCCTGTCTGAGGCAGATGTGGACTATGGCTGGATGAGATCTGTAGAGTAAGATCTTGTCTCCAACTTATATTGGATCTTTATAGATGAGCTGATTCAGCCGATTGTTCATCTTGTGGTTGGCTTCATTGTTTGCTAGGGCAACATGTTGGTGAACTTGTTGCAGCAAAGAGTTTATCAGTATGCCGTAAACACCAGGGTCATCACTAGAAATGTTCTGGTTGGGTAGTTTAGGCAAACTCATCTTGGGTTGCTGACCAGTAATGATGTAATGTGGTGAAATTCCAGTTGTGCTGCCATCCTGGGCATGACAAACTACATCCACCACGTCCTGGGCAAATAGTTATCCCTGAAACTGAGATAAAAAGCATTATAAAAGTGACAAAATAGGTTTTAATACCAGAAGTGCTTTGTAAAAAATTATTACCAGAAATAAATTTAAAAAATATTACCAACAATACATTTTTGAAAAAAAGACTATTACCAGCAATACGTTATTGAAAAAAAGACTATTGTCAGCAATAGGTTATTGAAAAAAAAGACTATTGCCAGCTGTACAATTTTGAAAGAAACTATTACCATCTATACAATTTTGAAGAAAAAATATTTCCAGAAATAGATTTTTGACGGGGTTGAGTTTCAGTCCAAATTTTTGAAGAACAATGAATAGCTGTTTCAGCATGGTGATATAGTGATAAAAGGTTTTGGCGTGTACACGGTTGTCATCAATATATGATGAGATGTTCTCCTATGAAGTGACGATGGTCAATGCCTCGTCTGTGCATTGCGAACAGATTTCACAAGCAGATGTTAGAGTGAAGGCTAGGTAGGTATATTGCTAACATCGACCCTTCCAGGTGAATGCCATTTTGTAGCAGTCACATTTGTCAATGGAGATTTGCCAGTATCCATTGCTAAGATCTAGGGATGAAAAGTATTTCCCTCAACCTATCTTGTTAAAAATAGAGTTGATTGTGGGCATCGGATACTAAATCTGTGAGTACCTTATTGAGAGTCCTCTGAAAATTGGCCACTATACAGATTCATCTGTTTTTCTTTTCGGATGGCAAAAACAGGGCTGCTGAACCCTTTCAGGTCCTGAGCAGAGTTTGATGAACCCTTCAGTGGCCATGCATTGAATTTCAACATCGACATCATTATCTAGCACCTGTGTGATTGAGTGTTGCTTTTAGCTGCAGGACTGGAAATTAGTGGGTATTGGTTTTTGCTCTAAGGACTAGATATTGACCTGGGGTTTTGCCACAGGCTGGTTTATGACAGGTTGAACTCCATATATGGGGGTGCAGGTGTGAGATGTTTCCGGGTTAGTAACTGAGATCAGAGGTGCTGTATGGCTTATGTCACAAGGCTCGGTGGAATTTGACTGTGATGTCTCAATTGTTTATGGTATATAACATTAGTAAATCATGACATAAAATGTTCTGGCGACAAGGATTAGTATAGTGGTATTAGTGACCAGTATATTCATGTTCTGAAATTTGGGTGTGCTGGCGTTGCCCATAATGGTATCGCTGATTATTTTGCCAGTGACGGAAACATCACCGCCAATTTATGTTTGTATCTGATATTTGCATGTGTTTCCTTATTTGATCTGGTAGGCGGGCGATAGGTATGACACCAGTGGTGCCCCCTGCATCTAGCATGCCTCTCTCAGAGAAACTGAAATCACTGATAGTGATATTTATTTTTGTGAAAGGAGATTGGTGCAAGTATGGATGCTGGATATTGAAGATGTGATGGTGTTTCTTAATATTCTGGACCGACAGGTACAGAGCCATCACATCTCATCTTGACTTGACCAAAAATCTATTTCATGAAGTTGGTTTGTGTCTTCAGGTTGTTCTGTAGCTATTGTAGGTGTGTTTGTGTATATGGTTGCAACATGTGCTTGAGCATGAGATGGTTGGAAGTAATGGCAATTTTGGCCTTTGGAACATGTGAGGCCCCTCGTGTAGTTTCTGCAGACAGAATGGTTGACTCTGTTATTGTTGTTTGTGAGCATGCATTTCTGTGTCGGTTTTGGTGTTATGTCATTGTGCACCATTTTCATAGAGGTGTTCTTGCCATGCATTTGGGTGATTTATCTGTCGGTGTATTTGTTGTATTTGATGCTTCAGGTCGGCAAGATTCTGATGAACACCTTCATTCATTTGTGTATATGGTTGTGCGTATATTACATCTGCATTCATGTTAGGGATAGTGTCGTTTTTTCATGCTGCTGCCAAGCTAGCATTGGGTGTCACTTGCTATACCTCCTGCCGAGTAGTGACTGTCCATTGTATTTGCGAGGTGGGGGGTATATGTTCGGAGCCAAGGCCTTAGTCTTTGTGCTTATGTGCATCATGCAGATGAGAGAAAAAACGGTGTTGGCACATATTGTGGAGCTGCTGTTATTTGAAACTTTGCCTTCATGTTGGCCTGCTGATTCTCTGATCATGGTCTTGAGCCGGCCTGCAAAATTGGTGATCTTTTTGCTGTCACGTTATTACAGGTCCCATGCTTGGCTGAGGTGTTGAAAGTTTGTCATTTGACTCCCATGGGTGCTTAGCAAGTAGGCCCTCAACTGCTTGTATTAGGATGTGGTCTGTTGGAATATGCCCTCATTAAGAAGTTGCTTAGCTTTTTACATCCTCAGATAAAGCTTGGTTTTTACATGGCTTGTGTATGTCTTGTTTAAATCAGTTATGAACCAATTGACGTTGTTACCTGGATGGAAATGTTTTATGTTGCACATAGCATCACATAAGGATTGTAGTCACATGAGGAGTTTGTAGACTGTTGATGTCTGGGATGTGTGTGGATTGACCATGGTGGCAGAGGTAAGAGTGGTCAGCATTTCCTGAAGTTCTGTTTGAAGTTCGTCAGTGATTCTGGCTTGTTGTTTGCTTGTGGATTTCAAGTCTGTTTTCAGTTTGAGAATGGTTGCTCATTGCTGTTTGATTAATTCTAGCATTTTGTGACAAGTAAATGCGATGTAGTCCATCTTGTTCTGGCCACACAATTCTGACACCAGTTGTTATATTAAGCATAAATCACAGTTAAATTTCTATTTCTGACACTAGTCCACAGTGGGATTGATAAGACAGATGACCCATATTCTTGTCTGCTGAAATAGGCTATTCCCCATACGAGGTGATTTTGGATTTTGTTTATTAATTATTTGCTTTGTAATAATAAATACATTGAGCTCTCGTTGTGGATCTGTTTTAATAGTTTATATTACTAGGATCCACTTGGATTGTATACCAACAGATTTATTACCTTTACTATATATATATATATATATATTTCAAATGAGTATATAATAACTTTTAAGTAATGAGTATCAGATTAAAAGTAATATATATATATATATATATATATATAATTATTTAGTAGTTATTTTAAATTATATTTAAGGTTTAGTCATGAAATCAGAAAAAACAAATTTTTGTAATATAAATTCTCTCTCTATCTATATATATATATATATATATATATATATATATATATATATATATATATATATATATATATATATTCCTCACTGATGGAGTGCTGATTTTGAGGCAACAGTTATGGTTATCCAGAAGGATACTGAGAATACTATGGACAGAACATGTGAGCAATGAGGAAGCTTTATGGACAATAGAAACAAAAAAAATATACAATTAAAATCAGAAAAAAAAGCATTTAAATTTTTTGGAATGCATTATGAGGAAAGAGGGCTTGGAGAATTTAACACTCACAAGACTTACTAAAAGCAAGAAAGACAGAGGAAAACTTCAAATTACCTACCTTACAAATTTGTGTTAATGGATTGCAGAACAAGGACTGGGGTCAGATTTTAAGAGAGCTATAATGGATAGGAAGTTGTGGAGAGTCGTGATTACTCATGTCTTAAAAGGATATGGCACATAAAAGAACTTACAGAGTAATAGTTCATGAAGCATTTCTTTTTGCAGCTTTGATGATCTTCAGCTTTCAATTCTTTCTTTTTTTTTTTCCTTCCCTGATAAAATTCAACATGTTTGGTCCAAGCCTAGTGTGAGAGTTTTTCCATACAGAGGTATTTACTCAAATTAGAATTGTGTAATAAGATTTTAGTTTTATGAAGACTTCATCTCATCGTGGGAAATAAAAAAAAAAAAAAAAATTGGCAGTAACAAAAGCAACTAAATTTTGTTGGTTTTCTCTGAAAGTTAATTTGAGAAACCTTTCTTGTCTCAAATTCATGTTTTTTCGCCAGTGAGTGAGATATGTTTTTTAACAATTTAAAAAATTAAATCAACTTTTTGCTCTTACTAATTAAGAATTTTATGTTAATAAAATTGAAGATATCGGACTGGTTAGATTGTTATTTCAAAGATGAGAAAAAAAGAAAATGAAGTTTGGGACAAAAAAAATATTTTCAATTTTACTGACTTGGATAAAAAGTATCACAGTAAATATGACATGAATTATCACAAAGATTTTGCTATTGACAACTTTATTATAATTTTACTAAATTTTTTGTTTCCAGTTGAAAATTTAATTTAATTTCTTTCACTTTCCTTCTTCAAACCTCTTCAGATGTAATTTAACCAATTTTAATCTTACTAATAATTAGAATTTTAGCCTTACTTTTATAATTTAATTAATTTTTAAGTTTTTTTTTTTTTTATATTTTTTTTTTTTTTTTTTTTTTTTGCCATGGACAGAATTTGTGTGTGGGTGTGTGTGTAATCCCCCACCAAAAAATGGGCAGTTTTACATTGGATGTCTTTATCATCTCCAATCTACTGGATGGCATTAAATTATAGGCAAAGATGTATTGATACAACTATGGGATGGAGATGATATTTAATACTGTCTAACCCCAGAAGGATTCATTTCTGTCTGCATCTCATGGTTGACACAGTTACACTACTCCTTTACCTATTCTGCTATATATCATTTGACTGTCCATTTTTACATGTCAGGTATGGTGAAGCCATCCAGTGTACTGCAATCTTTCATTTGTTGGCACTCAGAATATATATATATATATATATATATATATATATATATATATATATATATATATAAAGTATGAATGGTATCCTGACGAAAATTTTTCCTCCCACTTCCATGAAAACACCAATATACGCAACCATATATAAATCCAAAATTTAAAAATTAATCAGTTTGTCTGACGATCAAAAATAGTGTGAAACCCAGGTCACAAACTCACATCAGTGCAACTAATATATATATATATATATTAGTGATCAGTATGGATATTTCCAAAAGGATATAAATCCATGAAGAGCTCTGTGTTAGAAACAGACCAATAATTATTATTATAAAAGGCATGAACACTAAAACTTCATGAGGTAATAATTTATTTCATTAGGGTCATAAAAACGACCCCAATTCATCAGACCTTCCAAAGCAAAAGAAAACATAAAATATTTCTACAGGTTTAAATAACAAAATTTATGTAAAAGTGTATACGTGAAAGTGGGATGAAAACCATTGGAAAGAAAGACGCATAAGTAAGATTGATAGAGAGGTGGAAATAAAGATATAGAAAGAGAAACAGGAAAAAAGTGTATGTGAGATTGTGGAACAGAAGATGAAATAATTCAGCAAGAGGAGGTAATAGACAACTTTTCTTTTTTTTTTAAATTTAGATTGAAATGAATAGAAGTTATTTTCAGTTGAAACAACTGACTTTCGACTTGTTGACCTAATTTAAAATACAGACTACAGAAAACATTGTGACATTTAAAGACACATGAAAGGGAGGGGAAATCAATGAAAGACTGTTATGCGTGTGTAATCAAAATATTCTGTCTGGCCTACGATTATGACACTTCTGTATACATTAAAAAGAAAGAAAAGGAAAAAGTGCCTTTAATAGAGAAATCCAAAATTACCTCATGAGTATAGACTATTTCAACTAACGCTGAATGCATCAGCCTTATTCAACTCAAAACTGTGGACTGTATTCAGTGTTGGAACTAGAGATTTAAAATATATTTAATGAAGACTTCAGTTGAAAAATTGATGCAAAGTCAGCCCATAACACAGCAGACAAGACAGTTGCTCAAGTGGGGGTAAAGGAGAGGGGATAAGTTATCTATCTTAAAAGGAAAGAAGCTACACAAATTCAACCAAGATATTAACCTTTAAACCCAAAATTGGGGTTATAAGAAAGATGAAGTAACTAAAGCAAGGCTGAAAAAATGAAATTTTTAATTATATAAAGAAAAAGTTTTTACCACTAAAAATTACCAAAATAAGCTTACAGAGAAGATACAATAGGATTAACAACAAATCATTTTTAGATCGTTTATATTAAGAGAATATATTAAAAAAATTAATGAATCAAAATGAAAATAATTATATTAAACATTTAGAAATTTAAAGATTAAGTATTGAGAATAGAGTCCACTGTTTTGAATTCAATAAGGTTGATGCATTTACGTTAATTGAAATAGTCTATACTCATGAGGTAATTTTGGATTTCTTTGTTATGTAATTTATATGCTCTGCTATAATAAATACATTGCACTATATTTGTGGATCAGTTTTAATATTTTATATTATTAGGATCCACTTGGATTATGTACCAACAGATTTATTACATGTACTATATATAAATGTGTGTGTACATGCATGCCATACATACATATATATATGTATGCTGATAGATATTTTATATATATATATATATATATATATATATATATATATATATATATTATGAAATGGACAATTACTTTTTAAGACATTGTTATATACTCTTTTTAGCATTTACTTAAATATTTGTATCTATAAAAGAATGTATAAATATAAAAATGTCTTTAAAAATATATATGTGTATGTAGAGATATATATATATATATATATATGTGTGATAGATATTATATATATATGTATATCAATAGATATTATATGTTGATATATATATTATATGTATATCAATAGATATATGTTGATATATATATTATATGTATATCAATAGATATTATATGTTGATATAGAAATATCTATTGACATACAGCACGTATATATATATATATATATATATATATATATATATATATATATATATATATATATATGTGTGTGTAATTGAGTAGTTAGAATGTTCACTTTTTGACCACTAGACCTGAGTTCGAATCTCATCAGAATTGATTTGTCAGGAAGCAGGTGGCAATCCCAGCATGCTGCATCTTTGGAAAGTGCCTGAAAACCATATCAAGGTTTTGACCCGATCATTGTGCGTAGATGGAATCCTTGGGAACCGTCGGTGGTTGTGCTAGCATGAAGTCACAAGTCATCATGACTGGGGGTTTGAGTGTGCTGGCTTTGTTCAGTCTGTTGATCATGCTAGATAATGTGTTCTATCCCAGAAACTAAAGCTAAGCTTTGATCAGCATAGTTGCAGTATTAATCACAGGTGGGCTCTGTGGGTGTTGAACAAGCGCTAATGTGCCAGAGCGGGCATCTGCAATAGGGATTAGGTAGCTGCCCTATCAGCAGACTGGCATCCTATATATATATATATATATATATGTGTGTATGTGTGAAAAATGCAAGTATAACTAAAAGCATATCTGTAAAAGGACAATATGAATAAAGACAAAAAAAAACTTATCTTAGCCCACACATTTCATCCTCTAAGATAGTTTATCAAGGCAAATGTCTTGATAAAGTTGATCAAAAGATGAAATGTATCAGCTAAGTTTTCCTTTTATCTTCATTCATTCATATATACTCACCTTTGGGCAAAGTATTTGAGACAAAACAAATAATTCCATTATTACTTACTTTTTTTCCATATTTTTCCAATGAAACATGACCCAGTGCACATGTTAGTACTTCCTATGTCCATTCCACAATGTCATTTGTTGCAGTGTTAGAATTTTTGTATGTTTCCATGGAGTAATGCCCATTGCAGACAATGGGCATAGGACATCTAATTGACAGTGGAGACAATAGTGTTTGGGTGTGATGAAAATCTGATGTAATCACAGATGATGCAATATTTTTCAAGGCCAAACAAATTTCATCATACACCCCCGAAAATAGTTTCATATTACTGCACACCACTGCAAATGACCTAATCTGAGGGGGGAAAAAAATCAATTACACTCTGTCACTCCAGTGGGTCTAAAACTGACCATATGTGAAAGAAAGGAAGCTAAATTGGTTGTTTCAATTAATTTACACAAGGGCGTGTGTGTATGTATATATATATATATATATATATATATATATATATATATATATATATATATAATATTGATGTTCTATCCTCCTTCAAATAAAAGGTTAGGAAGGAAATCTCATCAATGCTGGAAAGAGCAATAACATCTAGTGGACTTGAGAAAACATTTTTTATAAATTTCTATCAAAAGCTCATTTATTGAATGCCGAATGTTTCTTTGTAGGGAAATGGCTGATACTACCATTACCATATATAAAGGATAGTGGACGTGGAGTACTGGTTGTAATAAAATTGTACTTGATATAAAATAATGGTGTTAAAATTTATACAAATAATAAATCCACATTTTTATTCCTTGCCATTTGGTACAATTGAGTTTCATCATGCATTTAGTAATTATCAGATACATATTGAACATTTACTGTCATTTTTCAAACAAATTTACATTTAAATATCTGATAAAACTTGAAGCTATAAAGCAGTTATCGCAAATAGAAAATAAAGAAAATAGTTTTTAAACAAAAATATTTTCTACTTTATTCAATTGTAAATTTTTAAAGAATGGTTTAATGAATTGAAAACTAAGTTTTCAATCTGTGACTGAATTGTTACATGCATGAAACACAAAGGTAACAAATATTGAGGAGCAAAATATATATATCTATTATTAGTGGATATATATATATATATATATATATATATATATATATATATAAATGCTATATTTAGTGTATATACATGTTTAAGTAGAGATCCTGGTTTTGTAAACTGATTGACATTCACAACCCTAGAGTTTGAAAGTTTAAATAAACAAAATGTGCATTTTAAAGAACAGAGATGTCTACTCAAACATGTGTATCCACTGAATATTAAGTTTATAGTAATAAGATATATATATATATATAAAGCATGAAGATTGTGTTCAAGTCTGAAACAGACTGTCACCACTCGGTCTCAACCTCAGTGTCCACTCTTTTATACACACACACACACACACACACACACGCTCTATTCCTGATATTGAACACGCTTACCATAAATATACAATACCTTAAAGCTAAATTTTTTCATAAGTAATAAAGGCTATGTGTCTATGAGAATGTGTATATATAATGTGTGTGTATATATATATATATATATATATATATATATATATATATATATATATATATATATATGTGGGTGGGTGTGTAGATATGTGTGTATATATAAATATATGTGGGTGCATGTGTGTATATACACATATATATGTGTGTGCATATGTGTGTGTGTATATATATATATATATAACACACACACACATACATACATACATATATATATATATATATATATATATATATATATATATATATATATATATAAAAAGATAGTAAGAAAGCTGAAATAAAAATGGAGTTTAGTGTAAGATAATCAGATTAATTTTCATATCACTATTTTAAATCTTGGATGCCAGTGTAGATATTTTAAAAAGTTCAGTCAAAAAAATTCCTCGGGCTTTGGTGAAAATGGCAGAAGATTATCAAGGAATAATTTGTCGCGTTTCTTTTTTGTCAGTTTATAATTCTGAAGTTGTAAAATGGGCAGATTACCATTCCCCTCCCTCCCCCAAAAAAAAAGACGGATGATGAAAAACTTTCAGAAAAAACTATAAATTTTGAAAGAAAAAACAATTTTCACTTTTATTCACTCTGTATCTAAAAATGTCAATGTAAAGATTAAACAACTGAGGAAAAAATCGTATCAACATTGGCATTTCTGAAAATTTTCACTGATAATTTTTTTTCTTTCATTTTCCAAGTCTACATTTAAAAAATTGATAAAAAGCTGTAAGATAGTTATCTCCAACAGAAAAAAATGTTATGCTAAAGACATTTTAAAAAGATGGTTTTGAAACAAAAATATTTTCAATTTTGTTCACTTGTAAGTCTTTAAAGAATGGTTGATTTTGGCCCAAAATGTCTGCAGTAAAGAATTTTAACTGATAATTTTTATATTGTCGTTGTTGTAAATTTCCAGTTTAATTTAATGGATGGAGAATAAATTGGCAGAAAATGCTGTGATAAAATGCAGAGAAACTTATTAAAACTAACAGTAATTTGCATATATAAAACTAAATCAATATCCCAAAATTTTTGTCTAAAACTTGTACATCTTTTGAAATGTCCACTACACAGAGACGAACAAATAGTTACTATGTAGTGGACTCTTCTAATAATGTAATAAATATAGAATTTTCTTTTATTTTCAAATTGACAAATAAAACAGCAATATTTGTTTTGAATTATTTCCAGACCCCACATTATTTTTAGCTCACAGATAAATAGATTTTGCAGTTGCATTGTACTTATGAAATGTCACCCATCTTAAATATTGTGGTAATTGTTTAAGACACAGTTAAATGAGTAAATAATAAAAAATATTTCATTTTAGAGTCCCAAACTAATTTATTAAATATCCAGATTAAAACATGTTGAAAAGCAATATAAAGATGAAGAAAATATTGCCTTGAAACAAATTTGTAGAATTTTTCAAATAATTGTCAAGGAACACGATGTTGTTTCACAGTTGAATGAAATGTATGGCATATATAGATGTTCTAAAGATGATCTATCGACATCTCTCTTCATAGGAACTGTGCATGGATCCAAATTTTAAATGTCTTTTGTTAATGTAAAAACAGGGGGAAATAAGATGCATTTTTGTCATTTGATGTTCTTTTACTTTTAGAAAGAAGAAAGCACTGTACAAACAGCAAAAAAGATATGTGCCATTTATGGAGATGGTTCCATAGCTAAGGGTACTGCCCATAAGTGGTTCACTAGGTTCAGAAGTGGAAATTTTAATCTGGAGGACCAAGAATATTCTGGCAAGTCTGCAGTTATTGATGATGGCTAAAATGAAAATAAATAATCCAGGTCACATCACAGAAAACATTAGAGAGATACTACACATATTACGTATAAGGGCTGCAAGGCATTTGGAAACACTATATGTGTTATGGTCCAGTTCCTTGTACCACGGTGATAGTCCAAGGTAGAACCAATAATGAAGAACTCGAACACGGATATGGAATAACACAGATATATTACAAAACAGGAATATATACAGAGAAGTAGAAAGTACTAGTACGAACAACCAGGATTAGTAGGGAGAACAATGTAGTCTCGACCAGTATCACTATTCCAATGTCTTGTAGTAATTATCTGAATGCGACTCTGTTTCAGACTGCCTATGACTCGACTGACTGACTCGCTCACTCTGACTGACTGACAGACTCCTGACAGACTTGACTTCAGACTGGCTCCCTGCTTCCTCTTGAGGCGCAGTATTTATTACGTATGGAATAGTCCATTATGTTATTATGGGTAAGGTCCCATAACAATGTGTGATTCACTATGATGTCTGTGTGCTTCACCCCTTAATGGAAAAAAAAATTCAATGGACTACATTTTTATCTGCAATTTTCTGCTAAAATGCAACAAAAATGAATTTTTAAAAGAATGATCACAAGTAATGAAAAATCAATTGCTTACAACAATGTGAAGTACAAAAGGTCCTGGGAAAGATAAAATGATCACCTGTTAAACGCACCAAAGGTCAGTCTGCATCTAAAAAAAGGTGATGTTGTGTATCTGGTAAGATTAGAAAATCATTATGTGTATTAGAATCACTTTCTTCAAAATTAGACATAAAATTCAAACAAGAACTATTCTCAAACAGACTAATTAAAAGCAGCAATTAATGAAACGTGTCCAGAATTGGCTGATTGGAATGATATTGTTTTCAATCAGGACAATGCCAAACCACATATCTCTTTGCAGACCCAACAGAAATTTGCACAACTTGGCTAGGATGTCCTACTACATTTGTCGAACTCACCTGCCCTTACCACTTCAGATTACAACTTATTTCAATCCCTGCTGTATTCTCTTAATGGCAAGAACTTTAATTCTCTGGAAGCATGTAAAAACCATTTACACCAGTTCATTACCAAAAAGATGTCAATTCTGGGAGGATAGAATCATGAAACAGCCTCAAAGATGGCAAAAAATAGTGAAACAAAATGGGATGGAATGAATCTATATACAAATAACTAAAATATTATTTTTGAAATTTACTTAAAAAAAAAAATAACTATTTTGTTCTAAACCAATATAATCATGTTGCTATCAAGCATAGTTAATGGTCATGCCCTCTACAGATTCTTTTCTTAATATGAATTGCCAGGATTGTTATTAGTAAAGTGAGTAAAATAGTTTTATTTTGCTTTTTCTGCATTTTTCAATTCAGAGTTATCCTTCCTGACTATTTGTCCTACCATGCAAGAGAGCCCAGTGCACCCTACTATTTTACTCATGAAATAGGGGGAAGGACAATAGATGGATACATACTTTTTCAGAGTTGAGTAGTTTGACAAAACAACACTCAATTCTGGGTATGATGATAAACTACATCAGCATCCTGGGTAAGACAATAAACTACATCCAATAGCAAGGCCTCTGATCAGAAAATTTTGAGAAGCTGGTGTTCCCAGGTCCACCCTGACCAAGGGTGGTAGCACCTGTTAGGGACGCAGCTATGGGCAAATAGTTAACTCCCACACTGGGGTCAAAACATTATGAAAGTGTAAAAATAACTTTTAATACCAGAAATACTTTATAAAAATTATTACCAGCATTACATTTTTGAAAAAAAAATATTACAGGCAATAAAAATCTTGTCGGCATTAAATAACCCACTGAGGTTGATAAGCCATAAAACAAACCAAACCAAGAAAAAAAGGTTAAATATCTGGGAAGTGTTTTAATAAATGAAGGAAAATGTGACACTGAAATCTAAAGGCCTATTGGAATAGAAAAGATGCCTTCCAAAACTAAACAAAGTATTAAAAAACAGGAAAATTTCATTTAAAAACAAATAGAAAAGTTCTGAACTGCTATGTAATATCTGTCCCTCCATATGATATTGAATACAGGACAAACACTTCACGGATGAAGAGGAGACTTAAAGCAACAGAGCCATGAATCTACTGAAAGAGGTTAAGAATACTATGGAAAGAACATGTGAGCAATGAGCAAGTTCCAAGAAAAATTGGATCAAAGTCCATAAAGATTCATAAAGAAAAGGCTAAAACTTTTGAGACAGATATATGAAGGCAAGTGAGACAGAGGGAAACCATGATTAACCAACTGAACAAGCTTGTGTAAATGGATAGCAAAACAGGGAGCAGGATGATTAGTAAGGGGACAAACATTGCTTAGAGCTACAAAAGGTAGGAAGTTGTGGAGAGGCATTATCAACTTGACAAGTTTCTTTAAATGGATGTCTGAACTGGGAGTGGGATGGTTAGTAAGGGGACAAACATAATTTACTGCTACTAAAGATAAGGAAGTTGTGGAGAGCCATGTTCATCCAGGTCCTGAAGAAAATATATATTTGAAAGGATTTATTACCTGACATTATTTCTTATTGCTATAAACAATATTTTTAGTGAGTGCTCATATTTGAGTTGCCATCCCAGTTTTGTATTTTCTTAAACAGTGAAATTAATATCAACTGGCCAAGATTGAGAAGTCTTCCTAAAGAAGGATTGTGCCTCTGTGTCAGATTAATGGTCCTAATCTTTGTGCATCCTGGGTATAACAATAAAATATATCCTTGTCCTAGGTAAAACAATAAACTAGAACCAACAGCAAGGTCTCTGATAAGGAGGTTTTGATGAGCATGGAACCATCTCTTAATTGCTGGTGTTCCCAGGTCCACTCTGACCCAGGGTGGTAGCACCTGTTAGGGTCCCAGCTATGGGCATATAGTTAACCCCAAACTGGGGTCAAAATATTATGAAAGTGTAAAAATTGGTTTTAATACCAGCAATACATTTTTGAAAAAAATCTTGTCGGCATTAAATAACCCATTGAGGTTGATGTGCCATAAACCAAACCAATCTTTGTTATTGTTATCACTGTGTTTCATCTGTTCTGCCCTCCAGTCTTCATCAGGTAGCCTTCAAGAAATTTTGAAATAAACTCTTGATGTAATATATGGAGATAGATTGTTCACATTCTACTAATATCTTATCTAGTTTTTACTTTAGTACCATTCAATTATTGCTCTCCCTGTTTCCAGTGATTGCACACTACCCAGGCCAGGGATTGAACTTGCAATTACTGTCACCAAATTCACAAGCCAACACTTTAATCCACTAGTCCTATACAGCCTGCTCAGGCTCGGACTGCTACTTGGGCTAGATACATTTGTCTTGGATACATTATTTATACCTTCTGTTTAAATAATAGACACAAAATGCATACAATTATTTAAGAGAAAAATGCTCAGTTAAATTACTTGAAGTGTATAAAATTTCTAATAACTTAATAACCATACAGGTTTATAAGCTGAAATTTGAGAGATTAATAATTTGATATATGTTCTAAATATTGTATAAATTTTTATCTTTAACTGTCTTTATTTCTGAGATTTGGTACTGTAATTATTTACACTATTTACATTATTTGGGCTGTTGTCCTCATCTTCATTGCCATATTCATGATGTTTCAACTGTTGTACACTTGGGTGATTGGAATTTTGAACTGAACCCTTTATTTCATCCACTGTAGGAGATTGTTCTAGTTCCACGTGCCATGCCTCTCCGGGTTTCTTGGTATCAGTTATCTCCCTTTAACTCAACTATTCAAGTTTTTTGTTCATTTCTGCTGTAGCCAGGTATTGAACTCCCACCTCTTTGGGTCAACTTACTGGATTCAACCAATGCTTTTATCCACTGGGCTATGTGCCTTTGAAGTTCAGTTCAAAATTTCAATCATTTGAAGAAAGCCCGAGCATACAATGGATGAAACATTGTGAATATGGCAACGAAGATGTGGACAACAATCCAAAAAATGTAAATAGTGTAAATAAATTTTATCTTTCTTCATAAAATGTTAGTTAATTAGATTTTACTTTCAATGCATATCAACTCAGTTTGGATATAATATCTTATTAATTTTCAAATAAAAAGGGTTTTTTATTTTGTTTGAAACAGATTAATTATTAGAATGCAGTCTAATAACCTGTCTGTTACAATATGAATTTATTTAATTTGTTTTACCAAATCTTAATTTGCATGTATTTTTAAAGTTTTTCTTCACAATCCCTACAAATTAAATTGTCTTGACATACCAGATTGGAAATTTTGTCGGAGACTTAAAACCAGAGGACATTGTTCATGAAAATGGTGTTCAAATCATGACACTGACCATTGCTTCATTGAAGCCACTCAGGAGCCAAATGCAAATAGGTTAGCTAAGCCTACTTGAAATTTGTGCAAGGTGCCTGACTGACACGGGAGAGAGTGAGAAGTGACAAACAGTTAATAACCTTTTTTTTTTTTTTAAATGAAATGTACTAAGTCTGACAAGTATTTAATATACTTTGTTGGTGTACATTATTTATATATACACAAATATCCAAGTAAATGCTCTGTTTATAATAAATAGTATTAACGATATTTACTGGCCTGAACATGTGAGAAATTTCATAGAAAATATGTATCCTCCAACAGGAATCAAACCTGTATCGTACACATAACCGTCATATAGCCTGATGTGCTATACCAGTTTAGCTACGAAGAAGCGTATGGTTAACAAGGTTGATTTTACTGTTTATAGGAAATTTGTAGTTTAAAAGCAGTATAATTGACACAAATATTCTATATAAAGTAAATAATAAATTCAAGCTACAGATCCTAGAAGCAATTTATATGAAAAAATTAAAGCCAACACTGAACAGAATTAACTATGAATACTGCAGTAATGTTCTGAAATGCCTATAAAGGAACAATTTTAATGCATGTATGACTATGACATTATAAAATATCAGAAAAAATTCTGTAATGGATAATTTTGTTCACATTCTAATGAACACTCAGCACATTGTCAACCACTTGCATTTAAAAGCATAATGAAAAATTATGGTAATGGATAGCAATGCACAGCTTTGTATAAATACTTGTACCCCTGAACAACATAAAGTTTTGTACTACTTGCACCCCTGAAGATGATCTTGGAAGAAGAATAAAAGTACTTGGGAAATTAAAATAAAAGAAATTTAAACAGTTATAGCACATTTCTCTCATCCTTTAATATCAATACATGGAAGATTATTTGTGAGTATGAACAGATTTTGTTAAAAATTAGCAAACATGATGTCTGTAATTTATTCAATCAGACATGCCCAAAAAAGAATTTGTTGCCAAAATGCCCAAATTTTAAATTATATAATCCAGCAGCCCACCGGAATAATATCACCTTGCAATTTAAACATGGCCTTGTGAAAAGGCAGATTGAAGTAAATAATGTTAACTTGATAACACTCAAAAAACGGAAGCAAGAGATACACAACACACTACAAAGGAATACCAACTCTGAACAACTTAAACAGATACTAAATAGACTAAAAGAAATTACTAACAAATTGGAATGTAAACATTGGTTAAAAATTCAAAGAAAACTTAATACATTATATAAAGAAACTATATATCTCCTGAATAACTCTGAATAATTTATAAATATTTCTGACTATAATTTAACTGAAAACCAGAAAGAACTACTCAACCTCGGACCTAACTGCAATATATATATATATATATATATATATATATATAAAAATATAATGGATTACATAAAATAGTTGAGAGTGAAACATTATACCAAAATATAATTAAACTCCAGGAACAGCAGCTAATTACCACAGAACCAGAAATCTGTCATCTACTTCAGGCTGAATATATAAAAGACATACATGATAAAAGGAAAACTTCACCTAAACAAAATCATTAAATATTGCTGCAAAATGATTACGCAACCATCCTGAAATAGTAATTAAAAAAGCTGATAAAGCAAACATCTTTGTTGCTTTAAACAAGTCCGACTACAACTAAAAAATGGAACAGTTACTTGACAATCACACCAAATTTAGAAAACTTACTAATGATCCTACTACTCAGCTGAAAATGAAAATTAATAAATTAATCACAGCTAACAATGCGGAACAAGACAATCTAAAACTTACCAAAATAATTGGAGGCTATAAACCAGGATACATTTACGGTTTTATCAAAATGCACAAACCTAACTTTCAACTCTGCTCTATTATATCCCAAATTACCGCTCCTAACTACCAACTAAAATGCTTGACCAATTACCTATACCATACATACCTAAAAAATACAGCATTAAATCAACCTTTGAATTTATACAAATATTAAAAACTGAAGAACCTAATAATGAAACCATAGCATCACTTGATATTGAAAATCTGTTCATTAACGTTCCTGTTAAAGAAACCATTGACATTATTATTAAAAATATATATAATAATTCATCTCTGCCCACATTAAAAATTAAGACTAAAATATTAAGAAAATTACTTTCAACTTGTACCACTGAAGTCCTATTATATGTTTACAGAAATAACATGTATGTGCAATGTGATGGTGTTTCAATGGGTTCACTTCTGGGCCAACCTTCAGTAACTTCTACATGGCCAACCTAGAAAATAATATATTTAGTACCACCAAGAAAGCCTCCATCTATTTAAGATATGTAGATGATATACTTATTTTAGTTAAAAACATAGAAGAAATGAGGGAACTTAAAAAAAAAAAAAAACTCTGCCCTCAAGTTCACATACAAACTTAACAAAAATAACAAAATCTCTTTTCTTGACATTTTAATAGACACAAATAACAACACATTTACTACATATCCATATAAAAAAAACAGCCAGCAAAAACTCTTGCACTCTCAACTATAAGAGTGAATGTCCAGATTACTACAAAATAGCACTTATACAGAATTTAATTAACTGAGCATATATTAATTCCTCCTCAAAAAAGATTTTCTACAATGAACTAAAAAAATATTAAGCAGACTCTCATTAATGATGACTACCCAAACTACATTGTTATGAACAAATAGGATGATATATAAAAACCTTGACACACATCAAATAGAATATCGTGCTTCCTCAAAGGACACTAAATATATCAAACTACTATATTGTAACCAGGTGCATGCTAATTACAAACAGGATGAAAAATGATAAAGAATCTTATTTATACTAGCGCATCTTCTATGGATTCTAATAAAAAAAATAAAACTAATCATATATTGTAAAAAATACAACCAAGAAATTTACTTCTTCACAATAACTCCTCCCCGCCAACTGATTTACTATGCAAAATCAACATTATGTACCAGTTCAAATGTCCCTTGGGAGAATGTATGTCCGACCAAAAAAAAAACAAATATATATGTTGACAACTATGCTAACAAAATGTCTTACTCTACACATGTCTGACCATTCGTCCATTGCGAGACATCTACACAACATTCCTGTCCACATTCACAATATAAAAAATTACTGCTCGACAACGCAACTCTCCTACACCAAGAAAATAATAAATTCAAGCTATAGATCCTAGAAGCAATTTATATTAAAAAAATTAAAGCCAGCACTGAACAGAATTAACTAGGAATACTGCAATAATGTTCTGAAATGCCTATAAAGGAACAGTTTTAATGCATGTATGACCATGACATTATAACATAGAAGAAAAAATTCCATAATGGATAATTTTGTTCACATTCTAATGAACACTCAGCACATTGTCAACCACTTGCATTTAAAAGCATAATGAAAAATTATGGTAATGGATAGCAATGCACAGCTTTGTATAAATACTTGTACCCCTGAACAACATAAAGTTTTGTACTACTTGCACCCCTGAAGATGATCTTGGAAGAAGAATAAAAGTACTTGGGAAATGAAAATAAAAGAAATTTAAACAGTTTTAGCACATTTCTCTCATCCTTTAATGTCAATACACAGAAGGTTATTTGAACTGATTTTGTTAAAATTAGTGGACATAATGTCTAATTTATTCAATCAAATATGCCTAAAAGAGAATTTGCTGCCTAAATACACAAATTGTGTATATATATATATATATATATATATATATGTGTGTGTGTGTGTGTGTGTGTGTGTGTGCAGATATGTAGAAAAACAGGAAAGAATGCGTTAGATAAATAATCCGGAGTTCTTTAGTATTTTTGTTTTTATTTTTAAAAATACAGATGTAGAGCTTAAATTATAATTATTTTAAAAAAAATATATGATTCCTTCGCTACATAAGAATTCTCAGGTTTCAAAAACAAGAGCCAAAAACCTCAATATAATTATTAAAATTAAATTGAGTTAAAGTATCAAGCCCTGTTTCCTTCTCAAGCGAAAATTTAGCTTGAGAATGAAACAGGACTTGATACTTTGATTCAATTTAATTTTAATAATTATATTGAGGTTTTTGGCTCTCATTTTTGAAACATGAGAACTCTTATGTAGTGAAGGAATCATATTTAAAAAAAAAAAAATATATATATATATATATATATATATATATATATATATATATATATATATATAATGTCTTCACTAAGACATGTTTCATTAAATAATATAGGCATGTGTCTATTTATTTTTATAATGATTCTTTCCAGTTCTCTAATCAGTTTCTTGATGTTAAGATGAAATTCATCAAGGAAGGTGCCATAGTTTTTGTTAACCCAAGTACTTTTGATTATTTCCAAGATTATCTTCATGGATGAATTAAAGAGACAAACTTATTGTAACTGTGATAAAATCTTCATTCCATTGTGTTAGTGATTTTTAGAAATGTGTGAACACGCTCTGTAATTATTTGAAATTTTAAACTTATCCATTGTAACTATGGGATGTTTTTGCAAAACAAGCGTCCCAACAAAAGGGAGTTAACTGAAAATTGGTAGAAATGTAAAATAGCATTAAATTTTATATTGCAAACAATAATATTTTTTTTTTTTTTTTTTTTTTTTTTGGACTTGCCCATGTAATTTTTTGCTGATATCTTAAGCATTTTTAAATTTTGTAAATGATGTACAAATTCTTAAAAGATAGACATATTTTTAATAACTGAATAAAGCTTGTACCTTATTGCTGTGTTCTTAGTCATCATTGTCATTGTTAAGAGCTGATTTTCTTTTTCTTTTTTTTTTAAATGGTAAAGGCTTCAAGGCTTTTCATATCTTATTAATTTTCAAATAAAAAGAGGTTTTTATTTTGTTTGAAACAGATTATTAGAATGCAGTCTAATAACTTGTCTGTTATAATTTGAATTTGTTTAATTTGTTTTACCAAATCTTAATTTACATGTATTTTTAAAGTCTTTCCTCACAATCCCTACAAAATGTCTTAACAGATTGGAGATTTTTGTCAGAGACTTAAAACCAAAGGACATTGTTCATAAAAATGGTGTTCAAATCATGACACTGACGCCACTCAGGAGCCAAATGCAAATAGGTTAGCCAAGCCTACTTGAAATTTGTGCAAGGTGCCTGACTGACACGGGAGAGAGTGAGAAGTGACAAAAACAGTTAATAATTTTTTTTTTTTTTTTTTTAATGATAAAGGCTTAGATTATTTTTAGATGTTTGTTGCCCAGGTTAACCAGAATTTGTTTGTGGAGAAGTCTGGAAACCTACAGTGAATGCTGTGTTTATCACATTTGCTTAAATTTGCTGCCACATCTTGTCTGGGGCTTCTGATATGTATTTAGAGATTCTTGGTAAAATCCAAGGAAGAACGTACAGTTCTGACCTGGCATCTCGGATTCAGTCACTTTCTCACCAATGGAACATAGCTTCCCAATGCCTTTTCTATAAATGTTTTCAGGATAGTTGTTCAGGTGAGAAAGAGAAAAGCTCATACCTTGACTTTAATGAATTTAAGCATAGTGTTGTTACTGCGAGGAAATTTCCTGCCTAGTTAGTCGTGAACTGAAAAAGGCATGATCACCCAGACGTGCATCACATGGCATTTCACTACTTAGATTGGTAGCTAGCTCTCGTCATTTTACAGTTGAAATTATTTGATCTAACCTAATTTTAAATATTAATTTTTTTTTAAATTTGAAATATTAATTTAAGTTCAATGCTAATAGTTTCTACTCTCACACTTCTCGCTTGCGGAATTTGCTTCTTGTTTTCTTGTCAACTTTGATCTTCAAAAATTTAAATACAATGTTAATTGTTATCCTCTATCTTCTTAATTCCTGTTCTCTCTCTGTTTTCTCTCAAGTATGTTTTTATTTTTCTCATATTCTTTTAGAGACAGTAAACCCTTAATCTTAGTAGTTTTATTACCTTCCTTGGGGGGCAAAATGATTAAAAAAAAAGAAAAACTTTTACTTTCTTGTCAATTATGATCTTTAAAAATTTTAAATGTAATATCAGTTGTCACCTGTCTCTTTGAATCTTGTTCTCTTATTGTCCTGTTAACAAAGTTTTTATGAAACCTGACTGCCATTTGGACTTTAGACTGCATAATCATTGCTTGAATGAAAGCAAGATACTGTGCTGAGCTGGGTTTGAATTGGGCACACCTATCTTACCCATGTACACCTCCTTAAGGCTGAAAACACCACCTGATGTACACTTAAACAGTGATTAACTACAAAACAGATAATGATAGTATGCAAAGGATACACAGGCATATGACACAAATACTATAATATACCAAACTTTGAAACACTATTTAAAAGAAGCGTCTGTTTCTTAGTTACTAAGCTTCCTGAGAAAAGTAGACCTTCTTAAACTCTTGTAGATACAACACACGCACAGAAAAAGAACAAACTCTTTACAAGGTATTAAAAAAAAACATCTGACTGCAATGCAGTCACTGAATAAAATAATAAGGATTAAAAATTACTTGATGTGAAATACCTAATTTGGCATGAAATGACCTGTAAGGTTGATGTGCCAATAAACAATACCTTACCTCTTATTGTCACTCTCTGTAACTGTTTACATCTTAGTGGCTTTATCACCTTGCTTAGGATGTAATGATTAAAGAAAAAAATCAAGGTTTGATTTTAGTAAGGCTTTTGAAAATTGGTGTTTTAAAAATGATGTTACTTTGATTAGGAGTTTGCTTCCAAAAAAGAGCAAAAAAGTTGGTTTTGAGATTTTTCATCTCGAGTGAAATAAACCAAAATTTACCAAAAAACAAAAAATTTTTGGTACTGAAAATCAAAATTAAACTCCTTACCAGTGGTGGGTAAAATAGGCGGGGCTACTGTGGACACTGTTATTTCACTGCTTGTTGAATGACACAGACTGACAAATTGTTGTTTTGCTTTATGGCATATCAACTCTTCATGGGTCATTTAAGGCCAAGACAGACCAACAAGGAGAACATTTTGATTAAAAGATTTAAAATTATTTTTATTATGATGTTCACCCTGTACAAGGCCCAAGAGCAATTTGAGGTAGAGGGTTATAGAGTAAGAGGCAAATTTATGTAGATATGTGGTGAAGATAACAGTTAACCTTAGACTTAATATTGTAGTGATCGGGGAAGCATCCTCCTGGGAGTCAATTGTACTTGAACATTTTCATCCCAAAAACTGCTGCTTTCTAGGAAGATGATGCTCAAGTGGAACTTAGATCTTACCAATAGAATACGAAAGGAATGAGGGTGGTTTACTACAATGTGGCATATTTTAGTTGGGAATATTTAAAAGTAAAGTATTTTACTTTTCCCTATTCATTATATATATGAAAAAAAAAACCCTGATAATTCAGAGATTCTGAATTTTTAAATGAAGACTTATCAGTTTACATTAATTCATTCAGACTGTTATCCTCATCTTGGTTATTCTTAAATTCATTTGTCACCTTCACTTATCATAAATGTTATTTTTGCTCATTCCACCAGATTTACAGATCACGACATCTATCAGAGAGATGAAATTTACATCTTTTATTATTACATTATTCAAAAATTTTAACACATCAGCAGGTAATCAGCAACTGAGCATAAATAGTTATTAATTAAATAAATTAGTAATTAATGTATAATATTATCCAAGCTGGATGCTTTGTTGATACATTCAAAAGGGCATTAAAAGAATCTCTTGCTATATAACCCTCTACCTCGACTGGCTCTTGAGTCTTGTACAAAGTGAACATCATTGTAAAAGAAAATATTCTCTAGGTGCTAAATCAATCTATTCCAATTCTTTTGACTTTGTACTTTACTACATACATAAATCATAATTCAAGTCAATTCCACTTCCGCTTTTGAGTTTGAAAGCCCAACCAGTGCCTTGTTTAATTAAATCTAATACAAAGCTTTTTATTAACAGATCGTGACATTAATCAGAGAGATGAAATTTAAATTTTTATTATTACATTATTCCAAAATTTTAACACATCAGCAGATAGCTATTAATGTCGACAACTGGGCACAAATAGTTATTAATTAAATAAATTATTAATTAAAGTATAATCTTATCCATAACTACATGTATGAGAATGTCATTTTTGATAAAAGTTAAAAAAAAAACCATAATTGCATAAAAAATACATATATTGTTGAAAATTCATTTTTCCATAGTTATTTGTGCTATGTTATAATGCTTATTACCAAAACAATAATAATACTGAATAAATTTTGTTTTTAAACATTAAAGTATATTTAATCATATCTCCCTAATAGCTGTTGTGACCTGTTAATGAGAAGAGACAAATAGTGAATCAAGAAGTACGCAGTGACCTCTTGATAGTTAAAAAAAAAATATTACAGTTCAAAATAATAGATTATTGAACCCATTTTCTTTTTTATTTAATTGGTTAAAATGAACAGAAGTAAGAACCAAATGTGAAAAACAACTGAAGAAGGACACAGCACAGTTGTCAAAATATTGAATATGAAATCACTCAATATGAGAAAAAAAACTGTACACAACTTTGACTAATCTGACCTATTGATTTCTTTTACAGCAATGCAGATCTGTTGGCTGTCAATGCTGATGGAAATATGCCTTACGATATTTGCGAAGATGAGGCTACACTGGACTTTGTGGAGAACGAAATGGCCAAACGAGGTGGGTTTATGTTTCCTGTTTGTCCGTTGCATCTCTTCAATTATAATTTTGTTTATGCCTTGTTGATAACCTTCATAAAGGAATTTGTGTCATTTTGGTGAATAATGATGAGAGAAGATTCAGCAAAATGACTGATTGACTTGAACATGAGTAGACTGGCCTTTCAAGCCTTGGATGGGAACAAATTTAGGAGAAGGCAATGGAAAAGCATGATGTAAAAAGAACTTATGCCAATTTACAGATATTTAACACTGAGGAATGCTAATTCTGAATTTCATTTGAAGGAATTGGAATCTATTTATATTAAGTCCTACCAGCCATCTCTTTTCATAAGTTGAAGTAAAAGATTTCTGGGCTTAAATATAATTAGTCTGTTGTTGTTATCATAGATTTATTATGTAACATTTGGTCTTTAGTGTTTAGTTTAGTCATTGTGCACATTTCTCCACCTAATGAGAGAGGACTGATAAAACTGTTTACCTGTTTTTGTGTTTTTCAATATCAATAATTTATGATGTCATTTTTTGTTACCCTTTTTTGTTGTTTTAACATCCGTTTTTATTGTTGTAATTTAATTTTGTTCATCATCAAAAATTTTAATTAATCTAAAGAAGTTGTAGAGGCTAAAATCTCGTACATCCATGAGGAAAATAACATTTTTGAAAAAAAATAAGCTGAAATTTATATGCTGTAATTATCATATAATCATAATAAAAAAAAATTGGCCAATATTAGTTAATAGAACTGTGAAAACATTGACTTTTCCAATAAGATCTGTTACTGTGTAAGCCCATTTTGTTGTTTGTCGGTGTTTTTTGAGAAAAAGTTGACAAGATAAAAAGTAAGAGACATCTGAGGAAAATAAAAATCAAATATAGATTTGTGCTCCTTGTAAACAAATTCAAAAAGAAGTCTCATCTTCCTACGCAATGTCTGTCTGTTTAACAAGAAAGATATAAACAACAGTTTTTTTTTTTTTTTTTTTTTGATGTCTGTAAAGAAGACAAATTGGGTAATTATTTGTCCTAAATGCATAAGTGAACATTGAGGTCAATGTCCTACAGTGAGAATCTGGTTCATGCTTAAACACAATCTTTAGGCCATATGAAGCATTTAAACATGAAACAAACCGGGTGTTGATCCCAGTGTTCACTTTTATATTTACATATGCTCTATCACTGATATTGAACACTTTAACCCATAAATATAGCATACCATGAAACATATATATATATATATATATATATATATATATATATATATATATATATATGGAAAATAACTGCACTACATTCTCAGTCCATCCTGGGTAAGGTGATAAACTACGTCCAACAGCAAGGCATCTGATCAGGAGGTTTTGAGGAGCATGGAACCACCTCTTAATTGCTGGTATTTCCAGGTCCACCCTGGCCCAGGGTGGTAGCACCTGTTAGAGTCCTAGCTCTGGGAAAATAGTTACCCTCCCCCAAACTGGGGTCAAAACATGATGAAAGAAAAAAAAAGGGATTTTAATACTAGCAATACATTTTTATAAAAATTACCATCAATGAATTTTTGAAAAATATTACCAGCAATAAAAATCTTGTTGACATTAAATAACCCATTGAGGTTGATATGCCATAAAATGAAGAAAACAAAATTTTTAAAAAAAATACATTGTCGGTCATCTTCAATGAAACTTGGATAGGAAAATATGTAATTATATATATATATATATATATATATTACAATGAATCCTTCATACAAAAAGTAAATTAGTAAAGTTGATGAAATAAAATGGTAAATTCACTTCACTAACTAAATTTTAAAACTGTAATAACCCACTAACCATTTGATGAATGTTATGATCCTTGTTTTTAAAAAATTATAAACTGCATTGGGTCTTCCTTAAATATGCAAGTACTTTCGACAGGTTCTTCGGTCATCATCAGTCATGGAAACTATTTTCTGTTTGGTAAAATTCAGGTAGCATCTGAGAAAAAAAAATATAATGCAAATCAAAATATGTTTTTTTGGAGTGTTATTGATAACAGGTACAATGCTTGATGATGACTGGAGAACCTGTCAAAAGCACTTGCAAGATAAGAACAAAGACCTCCTTCCTTCCCCATTTTCTCTGACAAATCCTAATTGTTTTATTACCCCTTAAGCAGAAGAATAATTTTACCATCAGTCCAAGAAGAAAATTTGGGTTGCTATTACACTCAAAAGTCAATGGTTAAGCATTAGAAAACATGAGGAAAATTAATTCCTTTTAATAATATGTGGAAATAACTGCTCTTTGCCTGATGATAGTCATGAGACCAGAAACCCATGTACCAAAATATGGAAATAAGGTATAATATATATTAATTAGTTTAATATATATTTAAAAATATCCATATAACCAAAAACGTTTGGGGTTTCTCTGTTCTCTTTAAAATATTTACTTCTCTCTCATTAGAACAACTATAATCTTCCATATATATATATATATATATATATATATATATATACACACACACACACACACACATATATATATATATATATACATATATATATATATATATATATATATATATATATATATATATATATATATATATATATATATATATATATACACACACATATATATATATATATATATATATATATATATATATATATATATATATATATATATATATATATATATATATATATATGGGAAGGGTTTATATTTGTTCCAATGAGAGAAAAGTGTATATTTTAAAGGAAAAAAAAACCACAAACTTTTTTTTTTATATACTTTATTCTATATATTTTGCTGTATGTGTTTTGGGTCTTGTGACCATCCACATACAGAATGTCCTTGGTTACAGCCGACCTGATGTACGGCATTTCATGTTTATGGTGCCATCTTCCATAATATAATATAATATGCTGTCACGTGGCGCTATTGGAGGAAAATGGTTTTATTTCTTCACCGGCTATATGCCATTTTGGGTTGTGCTACATTCGCTATCTCTCATTTGTATCTTTTTTTTTTTTTTTTGCCCTTCATTATGTCTCCCAAGCCTAAGGCAGACTTGTGGGTGCTTCTGTAGGTTAGTTCCAACCTATGTCGGAAATCAGGTTACGTCATACTGTAAGAAGAGATCTCCGATGTAAGTCGAGGTTCCCCTGTATTATTTAAAGTAATTTATTTTTTGCCCTTCTTATGTTAAATCTTTTAACTATTGTCTTTTGGATGTAGTAGTGGTAGTCATCTGAATCTGTATGGACTGCCTCCCACAATATATATATATATATATATATATATAATGCTGAGGTTAAGTATACTGGTAGTTGACTGTACTTGGATAGACATTAGCCTAATAGATCAATTTCACATAATCTGAGAGAGATTTTACCCAGTTTTTTTTGTTATTTTAAGGAATGTATGTATAGCTGACCACTCGTATTTGAGGATACCCATCTACTAAGGTGGCTAGCCAATCCCTATTGCAGACGCTTGCTCAAGCACATTTGTGTTTGCTCAACACCCACAGAGCCCACCTGTGGTTTATACTGCAACTCTGTTGAGCAGACCTTAGTAACAGCTTCTGGGAAAGAGTGTGTTATCTAGCATGATCAACAATTTGAACAAAGCCAGCATGCTCAAGCTCTCGGGCATGATGAATTGTGACTTTGTACTAACACAGCTATCAACAGCCCCCCAGGTGTTCCATCTACCCAATTTCACTCACAAGGCTTGGGTCAACATGTGGTATGGTTTTCAGGCACTTTCCGAAGGTGGCACACACTGGAATCGACCCTCCCCAGTTTGATAGCATTAGGAAGTCTCCTTACTGACAAATTTACCATGGTGAGATTCAAACCTGGGTCTCATGGTCAGAATGCGAATGTTCTAACCACTTGGCCACATGCTCACACATTTTAAGGAATAATGAAGTGCCATCAGATGCTGTACTTTATCTCACAGTTCAAATAATCTCTCTTGATGGCTTTTGTATCTTAGCAATCCATTTTTTTGCATGGAATGGAGTAAAAATGTTTCAAAATCATAACTGTGATTTTGATTTTTATTTTAATGTCAACATTTTGAATTTCCAGCTTTAAAATCTTTCCTTTTTTTTTCTAGGAATTACTCAGGAACAAATTGATGAAACAAGACTTGTCACAGAACGACATATGCTCGAAGATCTGAAAAATTATCTTGCTGAAGGCAAAAGCCTTGAAGATATCAGAGATGAAAATGGAGTCTCTCCAGTAAGTCTGCCATCATATTACCACTTTCATCTTCCTTGTCTTTCTTTTCTCCCTGTTTCTCTTTTTTTCTTCTTTTTTGCCCTCTATGCTAATATCTTTTTTCTAAAGGTTTAATGGCAAATGGAATGCAAATGCACTGGTATCTTTAGTTTCACTCTATAGGGGTCTAGCATGATTTAAGACATATTTTGTAATCATTCGTGTCTTTGTCAAATAGTTTCAGCCAATTTGCTGTATTTAATTCACATTTGGAAATACAAGGTCTAAGCTTGGATGTGCAGGTGGTGTATTGGATAATGCTTCGGAATTGTTAATCAGAGAGCCGAGTTCCAATTTCACTTGGATTTGTTATATTCACTTACATGCTAATACCATTGCAAGTGGAATGAATCCACCTCTTCTTCTCCCTGCTATAGGTTAATTAGTAAGACTTGTATCATTATCTCCAAAAAATACTTAAAATTTAAAAATATTTTCTTGGGTTGATAAGCCATAAAAAACGAATCAGTGTCAAAGAGCTAGGTGCATTAGAGAGTTGAACTAGATGGTGTTCGCAGAATTGGGCTTAAAAGGATGTCAGTGGCTGTTCTGACATATTAACAGAAAGTCTACCCAGCTGGATTTGGGATATACACACATAAGACAATAGGATGTCAGGAAGGAAAAAGTCAGTCTCTCACACCCTTGAGAGAAGATCAACATTCAAAAGTTCCATAATTAACCATGTATAATATGTCTTCATCCATAATACGCACCCCTAAAATTATGCTGAAAGTGTGGGAAAATGCTTCTACTCATGCATAATACGTAACCCTTGTTTGCTAATCAAACCCCATAAATTGTACCTCTCCAATTTCATTATGGCCAGCATTTCCTATTCTTATTCAAGCTGTAATTTGAGATATTTATCAAAATTTCTGATCAAGATTCTTAAAGGAAACGGATATACCTATATTGTGCCAACTGCAAAGACTCATTAACCTGTTTTTCTTGGATAAAATTTGCATCTACCAGATCTATATGTAGTTTTTCACAAAAAATGGTTTTAAACATAATAATATCCTAATTTAGTTTTATGATAATTCTTATTTTATTTTACATTTGTAAGTATTTTTAGGTACATGTGATTGCATTTGAGATCTTTATGGGGTCGCAATCGCCGAATGTTAGTGTCAAATTGTCGTATGTTGAGTAGTCATTTTGCAACTGAAATTGACCTATGAAACAGCAATTTTTTTAAAAGATTTTTTTGTAGCTGTGCATAATACGCACCCCTAATTTTGCTTATTATTTTTGAGAAAAAAGTGCTTATTGTACATGGGGGATTACAGTAAATCTCCCAAAATTTCCCTAAATTTGTCCTCTTGACTCCAATGCTATTGACCTGTGTTGTATCACTTTTTTAATAACCAAAATAAATCGGAAAACTTCAGGAGAGAAGAACAAATAACTTATCAGCAGTTTTTAATATTCTTTTCTCTTATTTATTTTCTTTTTTCATATTGCCATTTACTACATATGTAGAGTAATTGGCCAGGGTTAAATGTAATTGGCAGAAATGCCCTACAAACAGAATTGCAATAAAGAATAACAAGAGAAAGAACATGGTAAAAATAATGGACAAAATATATGCAAAGCAAAGAAAGGCAAAAAGTTCACAAATTAAGAATTGGTTTTAATACATAAAAGGGATACAGACACGTAATCACAACATTCTAACTTCAAGAAAGAACAGAACTAAGTCAGATGAGACCAAGAAGCAGCCTATCTTATTGGCTAAGAAAAATCCAATATGTCTGTTTTTAAAGCATTGATTAAATTGTGTAGCTCCAATAAGATCGTGTTTTTTTATTTCAAATTGTTAACTTCTAAAACTTTTATGTAAATCTTCTGTGAAAATGTTTTATAGATCTCATTCCAGAAAATAAGTACAAATGAAAATTTAAATAAAAGTATTTATTTAAAATGAAAACAAAAAAAAACGTTTACTGTAACGGAATAGATCTAAATATTTATCGGATTTAAAATCAGATAAAAAATATAGACTCGGGATTCTTTGAAACTTAAGCTTAACATCTTAACACCCCCAACCTTTAATTTCTGATTTAGTCACACACACACACACGCACATATATATATATATATATACATACACACTCCCATTGGTTTTGACAAATCAGAGTCCAGCAGCTCTGTTCTTAGAACCAAACAGACTATCCGTACATATGAAAATGATTATATTGGTGAAGGTTTGTGCAGAAGAAACCACACTTTTTCAAAGAACTGAATACAGAACTCTTGCATAGTCTGCCACAAAGTCTCCAAATGCTCCACCTCAGGTTTGAATTCAGATTTGTTTTTCCAGACTGGTTGCCAACCAAGACTATAGGGTTCAATCTGTTCCACTATTTGACCATAACTGGGAGAAGAGATGAATTCATACCTTTCCCAAAGTGAATGTCCCCAATTCAACTGGAATTTGAACTCTGCTTTCCAATTCATCATTTTATATATATATATATATATATATATATATATATATATATATATATATATATATAATTTTGAACAATAAAAATATCAAAAAATAGAATTTTCAGACACACCAGGTTGTATATTAATATATTTTGTTTTATTATTTCAATTAGGTTTCTTGACTAGTTTCAGCCAGCATGGCCATCATCAGGAGAAAAAAAAAATTCCCTGCTAGTTAGTGGCAGTAAACTACAGGAGTGAATGACTGTTTCTGATGAAAGTGAACTTTATCTGTAGTTCATTTTTTTTTTTTTTTTTTTTGTAAATTTTGGTCCGTCCTTGTGTTGCTTAAATAGACTCTTTCAAGTTGTTTTTAAGATAGAAGATTGGAGATTTCTGACTTTCAGAATTCACTCCTTGCTCATTTTGACAGTTTTATTGGTTGCTGGGAATGGGATGTTGAGTGTATTTTATCTTTTAGTTCTTTGGGAGTGTGCATGATATGTGTGTGTGTATAAGTGTGAGATATTGACACCTCTGCAAGCATGTCAGTCTTATGTGAGTGAGAAATGGGGGTAGAGCTTGATTTATAGGGTTATATATATATATATATATATATATATATATATATATATAAATAAACTGATATGTCCGAGAAAGGGATATATTTGTTCGAAGTAGTAAAGTGGTTGTTGACTACTGTAACCGGGTAGGACAATCTAGCAGGTAACCGTAATGGACTGGTCCTCGTCGTAGTGGTAGACAATAGGCGAAGGCAATAGGCATCCTCCCTGTACCTCCACATCAGTCTGTATTTGGCTCCAGCCAAACATAATACTGTGAGGGGGATCCCAGGTGTATGCATATTCATTCCGTCAAATATATATATATATTTAATCATGTATCTATCCCAAGTTGAGACAGCATTTGTTTTTGTTTTCCTTTTCTTCTTTCTTTCTCTTTTCCATATTTTTCCATTCTGTCACTTCACCTTCACTTAGTCTTTCTTGATCTGATTGATTTTTTTTTTTTGACTGTCATCTTCCAGTTGCATGTAGCAGCAGCCAATGGCTACTTGGAGGTGGGAAAGTTTCTTTTGGATCACAAAGTTCCTGTAAATATTAGAGATGATGATTCTTGGGAACCAATCCATGCAGCTGCTTGTTGGCAACAGGTCAGTATAATTTATGACAAAGTGGGAAAAAGTTTTTGTGTGATGTGTTTAATCATTTAGGACTTCATCTTACTAAATTCATTATGTTGGTGCTACTATACAAGGGCATAAACACAGGATTCTGGAAATTTTAAATTTAAATTTTTTTGTAGTTATGTAATCTAGACAATTTCATTTACCATATATACTTGTGTATCATGAGACACTTGAAGACCTAATTTTGAAGCTCAATTTGACTACAGTAAATAGATATATGGTTTGGTCAATGGTGTAGCCAGGGCTAACAGTACATATGCTAATTTTATATTTCCTGTATGATGCTTCCCCACTAAAATTAGCTTCAAAATTAGGTCTTCAAAAGTCGCATGATACACGAGTATATACATCAGATTCTTTTTCTTTTTGTTTCCATCACTTTTCTTATCAGATATCCCACATTGTGATAATTGAAGTTCTGCCTAGAATAGTGAAATTTTCTAAGAGCCAGAGTGCAAAATGTCATCGGTCTCATTACGTTGAGAAACTAATATATTTAATGTATTGTTTTGTAAAATGTCCCTTTTGTGTTCATAAAAACTTTTATTTAGATTCCTTGAGTCTTCTTTGTAAAAATTATTACAGACAATGGAGTAAATTTCTCCTTCAAGTTTTAGCTTATTATTTTGTTTAGTAGTGACTAAGTCACTACTGCATCTGAAATGATAAACGCCCACTTCTGAAGCCACACACTTTATCCAGTGTTGTTTACATTGATGGAAGCATTCCTGGAACTCCTGTTTTTGTGATAGTGAGAAGTTGTTTTATCACATTCACTTGGATTTCCTCAACATATTGAAATCTTGTTCCTTTCATGTGGGATCTGATTTTTGAAGAGGAAAAAGCCACAAGGGACAAGATCATGGGAATATGGTGATTGTCAGACCTGGGGAATGTTGTATTTTGCCAAAAACTGCTGCACAAACCATGGTCACTGATGGAACCTCTGGTGAAGTGAGAAAACCACACTCTACACACTTTCCTTCCAACAACTGCTGTAAATGATGAAAGGCTTCAAAAACATATCTTGGTCTGTATGTATAACAGAGTTCAAGGTTAATCTGTATCAAGTGGCTTCACTCTATACTTTAGTTCCATTACCATAGCAACAATGATTATACTTTTTGATCAGACCTCATGTCTGTCTGTCTGTGTGTGTGTGTGTGTGTGTGTGTGTGTGTGTATATATATTATAATTTTATCATATAGACAAAACCATTTTACTCACTACAAAATGCAACTTGGTTTCAGTGTATTTCGACTGCATGAATTTAAGCATACTACTAAATTGGCTACTAGATCACACGATTTTACTGTTGAAATAGATATTACCATAAGTTCTATTCTAATAATTTCTTGTCTCACACTTCTCACCTGTGGAAGTCTTTTCTAGTTTCTTGCTTCCCTGCCACTTATGATTTTCAAAAATTTAAATGTAACACCATCTCCTGTCTTTCTGAATCCTGTTTTTATATTGTCCTTTTTCCTCACTAGCATCTTCTCATTTCTTTTCACTCTTAGTAACTCATTATTGCCTTGCTTGGGGTGAAACAATTAAAAAAAAAATCCATTATGGTGAGATTTGAGCCTTTCTCTCATAGTCAGAACATTAAATCAGCCATGTGCCCATGCTCATGGCATAAAAATTTTTATATTCATTAATTTTACTAATAATTGCAAAACAGAAAGCAGAGTAATATTTTTCTCTTTGTTTTTCCTGATTAAGTGGATGAAAAGATGGCTTGGAGGTAACTGGCTGGGTCACCTGAATGATGTGCGATCTGATGTCATTAGAGACCCCAAAAACCCAAATGACACCAGGAATAAACATCACTGATGAAACTTCCTGGCACACCACAGGTGTGCTTGGATTATGGTTCCATTTTTTTTAATTTAGTCTTGACAATTTTTCCAAAATTTTATAGCTCAAGTTATCAAAAAAATTTACATTTTTATTCGCTGATTATTGTGAAACATATTGGTACATTTTTAAGTCCTTCAATATAATCTTATTAAAATCATCTTATTTAAATTAAATATTATTTATCATTATTATATCAACTAATTATTGTAAAATATTGTATGTTTTTTTTTTTTTAATATTTTTCAACATATATAAATTAAATATCATTATTTTAGTTAGGTCAAGCTTAAGTTTGCTACTGGTAACATGTAACCCCATACAACTTGCCACATGGATGGATGGTTGGAACTTAAATCAGCTCTCCTACTAGCTTTTTTGCTGGTGAGGAGGATAGCATGTCATCCTGCATTGAAAAACAAGGTCAGTGTGTGTGTATATATATATATATATATATATATATATATATATAAATACTTTCTGTAGTTTACTGCTACCAGCAAGCAGAAATATTTCTTCTCCCGATGATAGCCATTTTGGCTGAAACTAGTTGAGGAATCTAAATGAAATAATAATAAAAAAATGAGAGAATATTAATCTACAACCCAGTGTGTCTGAAGATTTTAATTTTTAATATCTTTTATTGTTCAAAAAATATATATATATATATATATATATATATATATATATAGTAATCAAGAAGAAAACCTTAAAGATTCATTTTGGTTATAATTTATTTTGTGAATATCTATATATTCATCTCTTTAGACAGAAATCTTTTAGTAAATGGAGACAATTCCTTCGGACTGATGTATTAGATTGACAGGGGGAAGAGAAAACAAGAGAGAAGGGAGGGGGAGGATGAAGAAAAGTGATGGATGGTCAAAGTTCTTTTAAAAAGTGAGACAGAGAGAGGGAAAGGGAAGAAGGAAGAGATGAATGGGTTGTAGAATGCCTAAAATAAACAGACCAGCCAAGAATTCACAAAATAAATTATAACTGAAATGAATCTTTAAGTTTTTCTTCTTGATTATTATTATTATGATGCTCTGTAGTTTACATTGAGCTCTCCCTGGCTTAATATCCTCCTTGGAATTATCCCTACCAGTCACAAATTGGTAATATATATATATATATATATATATATATATATAAATGGTGGTACTTGTTTGTAAAAATCTCAGATAGCTCAACTTGCAGTAGAAAAAATCAATAACAAAGGAAAAATGAGAAATAAAAAAAGAAAGAACCCAGAACATTAAAACAAGGCCAAAACTATTGTTGAGTGTTTAAGCTCCAAGTCCAAAGAAGAAAAAAAAAACCAAAAAGAGTAAAAATACAATGATGTAAAGTACTCAATACACTAAATAGACCGATAACCTAAAATAATCCTAAGAAGCCAGGCAAACTTACCTAGGTTTCACCTAAACAGTTTTCAGGGTAAAGCCAGCTTTACTCTGAAGATCCGTTTAGGTGAAACCTAGGTAGGTTTGCCTAGCTCTTTAGGTTTATATATATATATATATATATATATATATATATACCTAGGCTGGGGTCTCAAGCCTTGAATGACAACCTTCATAAAGATGGTGGCTTGATAAAAAAAACACTCTGTTTGCTTGGACTACTTTGAATGTTTAAGTTGGATGGCAGGAAGAGAACGTGGCCTTGTCTCAAATCATTATAAGTGATCCTCTGTCAGGCAGGACACACCTTGCTTTGTGTGAGAATTATCTTGCTCCTGCCTCAACAAAAAAAATGTGGCTATGTATTATATAAAATTGAGACATTTTTTTTAAAATCCTTTCATCCCAAGCAAAGCAATAAAGCCACTAAGATGCAAGGAGTTAATGAGTGTGAGAGAATATAAGAAGAAAAATATTATTAAGGAGAGAGAACAATAAATGAACAGGAATTAAGAAGACAGAAGATAATGATTGACATTGCATTTAGACTTTTGATCAAACTTGACTGGAAAGCAAGAAGCTGGAAGATAGTTCCACAAGCGAGAAGTGTGACAGAAGAAAGTGTTAGCAAAGAACTTACAGTTATATCTTGCCATTTCAACTATAGGATGATGAGATATTGCTGCTAATCTAGTATTTTGCTTAAGTTCGTAATTTACCATAGAGTTACCATAGAGGAAAGTAATATTTGTTTTTGCAAAGACAGAAAAATGTGGCATAAGGCCAAAAGGGGATATGAGGAAGGCTCTTCTTCTTCTGTCTTATAATTAACCCTAGCTAGCCACCATTACTAACCCAAATGTACCACAGTATTCCTTACACTAAAACAACACATTTTTACTTACCATTCACACTACATCCACCATAATACCTCAAAGTTTCTATAAAGTCCTAAATAGTCCCTATATGTACAATTGTCTGAAGGGGGGAATAAAAAACAAGAGAAAAGTTCATCTGAACAATTAGCATGAATGTATTTATAGAAACGTCACAATATGGTGATGGGAAAATGACTGAAGCTTTGACGCCAGGTCAGGACTAATAACATTGCAGTTTCTTTTTTGGATTTTATCAAGGATCTATAAATATACAGCAGAAGCACCAGACTAGATGTGGCAGTGATATTCAAGGTATGGATGAATTGTAGACTTATAAATATGTAAGATAGATTCTGGCAAGAAAAATTATCCAGCATGACACTGTGAACCAACTTTCCTAGCAGCGGACTAGCAACTGGGACATATACATTAATAATTGATTTGGCTTCATGTAAGAAACTCACAAAACTTCACTGTTACTTTCAGGCATACAAGCAAAAGATAAGTTCAAAGAAATACTAGTCAAAGATGAAAATGGGCGTAAATTGACAAAACAATTATGAAAATTTATCAATGTGAGCCTTTTTTTTTTCTTTTTTCTTTCTGCAGTCTTTGATGTTAGATCTCCTTGTGCAACATGGAGCAGATATTGACTCCAAAACAAAAATGCATGATACTCCTTTTGGTAAGTGTCTTGTAACATCTTTTTGATTTTAAATTGAGTTTTCTGATGGATCAATGATTCTTTTTCCTCCTTTCTCTGTTTTTAATTAAATTTCATTCTTAATCTTTGAAAAGCTGAATAGATTTTATATTTATAATCATTAGAGATTTGTCTTTGATTTTCCCCCAGTGCAAGTTGATTCTGATATTAATCTGAATGTTTAGAAATACCTACATATTAACAGTTTATCCTTATCAGTATTATTCCTACAATTTGTTTATATACCAATTAGTAGATATACCATTAGTCTGTTTCTATATATAAGCAAATTTGTTGCTGTGCCACATGCAGCCATGAAATGAATATTCCTAAATTGCATATTTACAAATAGTTTGAAATTGTGAAAAAAGCCATTATTCCACAAACAATAATGAAACAAGAAGCTACTTTCCCTAATGCAGTGAGTTTGATCCTCACTGGGTGCCCCATTCTTTTAGTTTTGTACTATACCAAACTCAGTAAATAACTATTTGGGAGCTAGGTAGACAGGATAATTGTGTGTATATTTTTAGCAGCAGTGGTCAGTGTTCAAACTCGGGTAAAAGCTAATGTTATGAATTTTCATGGCCAATTGGTTTTTCTCAATTTGGCACTTGAACGTAATCTTCCTTTCACTATTTGACCTTATGACCTTACATAAACTTACATAACCACAAAGTTAAGCAATGTTGATCCTGGTCAGTACCTTAGATGGGTGACCGATTGAGGATACCAGATGCTGTAAGCTTTGATGTGTGAATGAATAATGGCTCAGAATTGTTAATCAGAGTGGGGAGTTCCAATTCCAGTTGGGTTCGTTGTATTCACTTACGCACAAATACCCTTGAGAAAGGTATGAATCCACCTTTTCTCCCCCAGCTGTGGGTTAATTAGTAAGACTCTTATCACTAAATCATTATTTTAAAAAAAATTCTTACAGTGTAAAAATATTTTCCATCTTTAAATAACATGTTAAAGGTTGATAAACTCTAAAAAACAAATTAGTCAATCAAAAAACATTAGTTTGTTGACTCCAGAGTTTTAAAAATTTTATTTCATGTTTTTTTGTTGATTACCTCAATAGTAATAAATACTCTGATTCTTGACAAAAAAGGGCTTTCATGGATTCAGATTTTGATTGATTGGAGGTGCTAACCTGTATATATTTTGTCTTTGTGAATTAAGATGGGCTACAATAAATATCCCAGTCAGTACCAGAGATTTGCTCATCAATTGCTTCCCCATAACCAATTGGTTATGTCACCTAGGGGTTGACATGCTGTGTATATCTGTTCATGAGTGGGTGTCAAGATGGTTATCTTATTAACCTTTAGCACTCTGTAGGTGATTGTTTTCACCAAGCAAAATGTTAGTCCTACCAAGTTGAATTTCTTGGTTGTGTAGTCATATCCTTCCATGGTAACACCTAAAATAATCTTGACTGAAATTGAGAGCCAGGCTACTGCAATTTCAAATATATAGAACTAATATATAAAACACTATTTTTTTTCAGGGTATTCCATATACAGTAAAAGGGGATGTAATATTTATAAATGTTAAATTTGTAGGATGAAGCTGTCGAGTTGACTTGGGGGTAACATTTAGATACAAGGGAAGATCCTTAATCAGAGACTGAAGTTACACAGTGTCAAGATTTTTCTTAATGAGTACCACTTGCAAGGTCAAGTACTGTTGTTATCTCAACCTATCACTATGTCATGTCCATTTGGCTGTGCTGCATGTATCTGGTATACACTTAGACTAGGTGTTATAATGGGTATATTAGGATTTGTATATTTCTACCCAGTGGAACTTTTTGACATGCTGTTTTCTCTTCCTGTCACCCATTGGCCACACCAACCTGCTGCCCTGTGTATGAATGCAACCTGTGCTGTCACCTCAAGTGTAAATTTAGCCCACACCAACCTGTTGACCCATGTACGAACCCAATACATGAATTCGAGTATATAAAAAAAAACAATGGCAAACTTAAAAATTAAAAAATCCAACAAGATTTGATGTCATAAAATCCTTCAACCAAATTCTGTCTTTGACATCTGGTAGAATATTTTTTTTTTAATTTTGAAGTTGAAATTTTGTCACTTTATTAGGTCTTTCTCCTGCAGAACATTGGTGAAACTTAAGAACTTTGTGAACCAGAGTCTGCTGTCTATTATTCATTTCTAAATGAGAAATCAAACAGAACATAGATGCTGATTCTTTCAATTTCCTTATTTTCTAATATTGTTTTGTTGAAATTTTGACAGTCTGAACAATTTACATTGCTACTACTTACCAAGTTGATAACGAAGATTAATGACTAATTTCCAGTTAGAGTAATGACAGCATTGTATGTTATAGCTGTAAAAAATTTGTAAAACCTCAAAAATATTATAGAAGAATTTTAATAATGATCATTTTCATAGAAGATAAAAGATGTCTGTAGCGTATTTATGAAATCCTCAGAGAATCATAAATGTGAGGCCACACACATATACCAACTTCTGTTTACAGGGTGGGGCTGAGTAGTTGTAGTAATTCCATATATTATATCATGGTTGGACTTGTGAATGAGAATAGTGTTCAAAATTTAAAGACTTTTTTCATTATCTCTGAAACTTAATAACTTGAATTTGAATGTAAATAGATGGCGAGACAACAACTATGTATTTAAACAGATAAATGGGGGGGAAGCTTTAGGAATATCATTTTATGAAATAGAAAAAATACATTTCCTGATTTTTTTTTTTTTTTTTTTGATTTTTTTTTTAACATTTTTCCTTTCAGTTTTCTTTTTTATTTACTTCTTCTCTCCCCACTCTTTTTCTCTCTTTCTCCCCCCCTCTTTTTCTCTCTTTCTCCCCACTCTTTTTCTCTCTTTCTTTTTTCTCTCTTTCTCCCCCACTCTTTTTCTCTCTTTCTCCCCCACTCTTTTTCTCTCTTTCTCCCCCACTCTTTTTCTCTCTTTCTCCCCCACTCTGTTTCTCTCTTTCTCCCCCACTCTGTTTCTCTCTTTCTCTCCCCACTCTGTTTCTCTCTTTCTCCCCACTCTGTTTCTCTCTTTCTCTCTCACTCTGTTTCACTCTTTCTCCCCACTCTGTTTCTCTCTTTCTCCCCCACTCTGTTTCTCTCTCTTCCCCCCTTTCTCCCCTCTCTCTTCCCCAGTTTCTCTCTCCCCCCATTGTTTTCTCTCTCTCTTTTATTTTTTCTCTCTCCCCTCTCTCCTCTCTTCCCCTCTTATTTTCTCTCTCTCTCTCTCTTTTCTTCTATCTCCCCATTCTCTTTTCTTTCTTTTTCTACTTTTCTCTCTCTCTCCTCTTCTCTCTCTCTCTCTCTCATTGTTTCACTTTTCTTTTTAATTTTTTTTTGCTGCTGACATTTACTTATTTTTAATATTTTTCTTTTCACTTTTTATATTTTCCTTTTATTTTGACTTTTTCTTCACGTTTTTCATTTTCTTTCAAGATATTTGTGAAGACCCTGATATAAAGCAAAAAATTCTGGACATGAAGGATGAATTAGAAAATAAAAAGAAAAAATCCTCTGGATCTGTCCGTAAGAACAATAGACCGAACAACCGCAGGTAGGTGTTCTCCTTCACTTCCTCTTTCTGTGTTTTCTCTTTAGAAGAATAACTTTTCAAAGAATCTCTGTTATTGTAGATTTTGTCTTTCCTTCCTGAGATTCCATGTGATTTACTCTTGTGGGAAATTTGAGGAAAATTGTTTTTAATATTTGGTGATTTTTCATTTCCTGGTTTAAGGAATTGTTCCAAAACATTTATATTTAATGGTTCAAGTAGGAATCTCAAAACAATTTTGTGTAGCAGCTATCATTTGCAGAATTAAGATTTTGTAAAAAAAATTGGTGGGGGGAATTTTTTTAGTTGTTTTTTCAGCTGATCTCTCTTTTAAAATTGGCCATTAATTTAAGTTGCTACGAAATTTTTTCGAACAAAGTATTTTTGTCACTATAGCTATTTTGCCTGAATAGATTCTTTATTTTGTTTAATATTACGAGAATTACAAAAATAGCAAAAAAATTTTTTTTTTGTAAAAATTCTGAATTTCTGAGATGAGGCATTATCATTAGTTACATTCAGACTATTGTCTTCATCTTTGTCATTATCACAGTGTTTCAGATGGTATTCCCACTGGATTTCTTCAGGTGTCTAAAGGTTATCTTGATTGATACACTAGCCAAAAAAGATGATAATTTTATTTTATTTATATTTTTAATTACTCTTTAGCACTCTGCATTATTAATATTACTTCTCTTTCTACTGCATTATTTTTCAAGGCCATGCAAATGCAATATCCTTATTTTTAATTTCACTCAAAATTGTTTTCTGTTGCCATAGTGGGATATGACAACACAACTATGAAATTCAAATACAGTATTGTTCAAGATCAGTCACCTTCAGTGGTAGGATAAACTTTTTGTACAGCAAATAAAGTTACAGAGTAAAGTTTAATGTTAGCCTAATACAAGGCTCAAGAGCTACTCAAGATACCGTTTTTTTTTTATCATTTCATTCCAAACAAGGCAATAAAAACACTAAGATGCTAGGGGTTGCTGAGTGTGAAAGAATATGAACAAAATAAAAACATTATTAAAGAGAGTAAACAATAATAAAATAACAGGAATTAGGAAGACAGAAGATAACAATTGACATTGCATTTCATTATTGAAAATCAAAGCTGACTAGAAAGAAAGACACCACAAAACAGTGCAAGAGAAGAAAATTTTAGCATAAAACTTAGGTTTACATCTAGAAGTGTCAGCAATGTTATTGGTCCTGACCTGGCATCTCGACTTAAGTCATTTTTCCACTACAGTGATGTGGGGTACCCTCTAAATTTTTCTATAAATATTTTCATGGCATTTGTACAAATGATCTCTCCTCTTTGGTACCCCAACCACATGAATTTAAGCATTTGGTAATTAGGTCTCATCATTTTACAGTTGAAAAAACCAGATGTAACCATAAGTTCTATTTTACTAGTTTTTTTCTTACACTTCTTGCCTTCATGGAATATCAATTGCCATCTTTTATGTTCTTGAAACCTGTTCTTTTATTGTCCTTTTTTTCCTAACTAAAGGAGTCAACTGTAGTCAGGATCATTCAGTCAATGCAAACGATCATTTCCTTAGCTGCATCATATATACTTTACTAGGGCTACATACAGTTTTGGATTCAGAATTTTCCTTCTCTTAGACCAGTCACTACCCAAAGCTATAGAACCCAGTCTGTCCTACTATTTATCCATAGCTGGGGGGGGAGAAGAGTTGGATTCATACCCTTTTTCAAGGGTATTAATATATAAATGAATGTAATGAACTAGACTGGAATTCAAACTCTGCTGTCCAATTCCTCAATCCAGGCCACAATCCATTACTCTCTTGTGCCTGTCTCTCCATGAGAGGGCAACAGGCCATGAAAGGTGTCTCCTTCCGCTGCCTAGCTATGCCTGATCAATATGGCACTTTTTGTCTTTGTCTTGGCATACTTTATTTTCTTTTTTTTTTTCTTTGTCTTCTAACTAAAGTCTTCTTATGTCTTTCACTCTAAGTAACTCTTGGCATCTTAGAGGCATTATTACTTTGCTTGGGGTAAAATTATTAAAAAGAAAACTAGAAGAAAAGAATAAAAAGTTATTCTTTGAGATTTGCTTAAAATTTTGGAGGTCATTTAGTCATGTTAGTAGGATGTCTAACAGCTCAATGGCATGAAAAACTGGCTTGCAACATTCAGTCCTTTCCAAACCAAACCTAGTAACATTATATCACCACCAAGAAAACCTTGATCTTTCACCAAGCATGTTAAGTGGCAGTATTCTCAATAAGTTTCTTTACTTTGAGTGCTTACTGTGACTCCCAGACCTCAAGCCAAACTCATATATATGACTGATCACTAGATATACTGGAAGTGAGTACCTGACTCTTCTTGCTATGCTCTCTTTACAAGAACCAGATCAAACCAAAAACGGTATCTGTATTGGAATAACCTAGTCATCACTTTCCAGCTTTGATAGAGGTCAAAAGTGCCTATATAACCTTGTGGGAGATTATCTTCCACTCTACAACCTGTTTCCCCACAGATAAAAACATTACATGCCTCTAGCTACTCTGTCCATGGCAAATGTCCTGACAAGCTACATTCCTTAGTTTCACCAGTTTTGACCTTCATTGGGTTTGAATCATCCTTATTCACTTCATATTTCATTAATAAGAAGGTAGTTCTATGCTGACAGCTTCTTCCCAAGAACTGCTACTCTGTGGAACAGACTCCAGAGAGGATTTTTTTTCCTGATCGCTACAATCTTACTTCGCTACTTACCCATTTCCTTTCCAACATATCTCATAAATTGTACTTAACTCTTTCTTGTACAACAGCCACATTTACTAACCCTCTAACTTTATTTTTTTAAGCATTTCACCCCAAGCAACACTAGAAATCTAGAGCCTGTCAACCATTTTGAATATCATCTTTATTTCCGGTGCTCCAAAATTAGCTAAGATTAGTTTTGCTTTTTAAGTGTTCATGTTGTACCGTCCTGGGTATGATGATAAACTATATCCATATCCTGGGTAAGATGATAAACTACATCCAGCAGCAAGTCCTCTGATCAGGAGGTTTTGAGGAATGTGGAACCACCTCTTAATTGCTGGTGTTCCCAGCTCAAACCTGACCTGGGGTGGTAGCACCTGTTAGGGTCCTAGTGATGGGCAAATAGTTAACACCCAAACTTGTGTAAAAATAAGTTTTAATACCAGAAATACTTTGTAATAAAAAAAATTATTATCAGCAATGCTTTAAAAAATACCAGCAATACAAACAGCAATACATTCTTTGGAAAAAATATGACCAGCAATAAAAATTTTGTCAGCATTAAATTACCCATTGAGGTTGATATGCCATAAAGCAAACTAAACCAAACTTTCATGTTGTAAACGAATGTAATTAATTTTTTCCAGTGTAATTAATTTTTTCCTTTAACCTGGTTTTCTTTGTCCTTCACTTTTGATATCGAACCAGAAAACCAAGCCAGATCTTTCCTTTTGTTTTTAAACATTTCACCTCAAGCCAAGTGGGTACAGAGAGTGAAGGTGTTTGAGGAAAGGATAAAGAGAAGGACAGAGATCAAGATCAAGACATCAGATGTCGATTGACATTACATTTAAATTTTTGAAGCTTATAGTTATCAGGGAAGAAAGTAAGAAGAGTTTTACTGTCAGTAAGTGTGAGAGAAAATGCTTTTGGAATAGAAGGGATGGTGACATTTAACTGTTTCAACAGTAAAAGGGTGGGACTGAGATGCCAACCTAGTAGCACGCTTAAATTCATGCAGTTGGGGCAGCTGTGTAAATAGCTCGCCGGAGCAGTTGCCATGAAAATATTTATAGAAAAGACAGAGGGAAGCCACATTGTGTCTGTGATAGTGACTGTAGATGAGATGCTAGATCAGGACATATCACATTCCATATCCGTCTTTGGATTTTGTTGAGGACCTCGAGATGAACAGTGGGGGCACCAGACAATATATGGCAACAGTATTCAATGCAAGGACGGATGATAGATTTGAAGGATGATCTTGGACGAGAAAAACCTCCTGGTATGACACAGAGAACCTTCCTTGCAGTAGATGAAGCTATTGATTGAATGTAGTTGTTCCACCTCAGGTCAGTGGAAAATTTGAGACCAAGAAGGCACAGAGAGACACTCTCGTGGAATTATGCATCAGCCTTTCTGATGCTGAAGTGATTCTTAGTCTTTTATTGGGCAAAAAATTAGTAAAACAAAACTTCTAGGTAACTTAATGTTACTGACATGAAAAGTGGAATTATTGAACCGAGTTTAAATTTATGCCTATTCAGATGCATTTGCTTTTGCACAAATGTTTTTTTTTTAGGAAAGCCATGAATCCATTACTTTTAACTCCATCATACCAATGTCCAGAAGGGACTGGGTCATGACATTTAAAAAGGAATTTCAATCCTTTAATCAGGGAATTAGAAACATTTTCTTGCTTCTAACCCCATAACTTCCAGTCTACCTCCCTGGACTGTCCCACTCACACATGAAGACATGTCTTTAGATCCACACACGCAGTAATTTTCCAGGGTGCCTCTGAAGCTGGGCTGATAACACTTTCTCTGTATCACCTTTCTTTAGACATAAAAAATATCTATAAAAGTTAAAAGAAAAAAGTTTTTAACAAATTCCCAACTTTTTCTTGATGCCTCCCACCCCTTGGCTCCCAAGGCCACACCCCTAGCACTCACCACCCACACCTACATGAAGATAATTCTTGTTATTGTAAATTCAAAACAACTAATCTGATGCTGTAAACACATTTGCATTTCACAAAAAAACAAATTGACCAAATATTTATTTAACTGGTTTAGCAACATGAAAGGGTAAATTTATAGTTTTAATCAGATGGATCTACTTGGAGCAGGGATATCAGCTTGTCAACATCAGGCTGGAAGCGACTGCAAAGAAGTTTTAGATCCCCACATTAAATAATTTTCAGTTGAAAATCCATGGCTATATTGCAACACTCTACAAGCTTAGAGTATTAGTCCCTGCATACATCAACAGAGAGATCAACAGGCAAAAAGTATAGATTAATTACTTTTCTGAACAGACAACAATCTAGTTTTGATTGCTGTAACAGAGAATCAGCGTTATAAAAGACTCCAAGTTGATTGTATGTGGTGCTGTAAGTACCAGAAGTTTTGTTCCCTTCCACAATGGGCTTTTGAGAGAAAACCTTCTGCTTAGAATAGATGGCACTGACTATTTGAATGTAAACAACACTGGGCGGGTATTAGCCAATAGTCATCATGGGTCTGGCACTGGGAGAGCTATATAACACCAGTTTTTCTCAGTATCGTTCATATGCAAAAAATCAGTGCCACCTACTCTAAGTAGAAGGTCTTCTCTCAACAACTCATTGTGGAAGAGGACGCAACTCATGGTGTTTACAGCACCACATACAACCAACTCTGAATCTTTTATCCAGCTGACCCGATTCTCTGTTACAATTGCATTTGCTGACATTGCAAGTTTTTAATTAGGTGCTTTTTTTTGCATGTCCAGTGTCTAACCAGAATGTAATTATGAATTAAAATGTAATTGAGAAGCAACAAATAAATCCTTTTTAGGTTTTGATTAAAGTTTTTTTTGTTTTTGGAATTTTTTTTTAGAATCATTTCACAAGGTGATAAAGCCACTATGATGCACCTTATTAGTGAGAGTGTAAGAATCTGAGAAAAATCATTATTAAAGAGAGAGGACAATAAAAGAACAGCAATTAAGAGGAGGAATGATAACAATTGACATCGTATTTGAATTTTTGAAGGTCAAAGTTGTTTGAGACTCAAAAAACTGTAAGTTCCACAGACAAGAAAAGTGATATGGTTACGTCTTATGGTTACGTCTAATAAATTTTAACTGAAAAATGATGAGACCTAGCTGCCAATCTAGTACTGTGCTGAATTTTGTAAAGATTAGATCTCAAAGAAGAAAGCTCATCAGAATATTTACCATGAAAATATTTATAGAAAATACAGAGATAGCTATGTTATAGTGGTGGGAAAGCCAAGATATATCTTTGTGTATTTAGGCAGAAATTTCTTTTTAGGTATGTCTGGATAAATTACAAACATTATGTTGGCTTATTTTGATCACAATCTTTTCATATTCACAAATATTTTTCTGTATATTACAATTAAATAAGGTAAGAAATGCACTGTAACAGTAAAAATCACTTATTTCCCAAATAAAAGTGATTCTCACTGTTACAGTGCATTTCTTGCTTTATTTGTAATATACAGAAAAATATTCATGAATATGAAAGGATTATGATCAAAATAAGCCGATATAATCTGTGTATTTTATTCAATTACACACACACATATATATATATATATATATATATATATATATATATATATATATATAATGTTTTATTTTGATCCATATACTTGACTGGTATAAAAAAAAAAAACCTGCCTAGTACAATTTGAAAATAAAAAATATATTTAAACAAACTGGTATCTGGGTAAAACATTTGAAAAAAAAAAGAAAAAAGAAGATCCATTTAGGTGAAACCTAAGTAGGTAGTTTCTGACTTGCTAGAATATATATATATATATATATATATATATATATATAGTCCACATCTTTGATTTTTATCTTTAATTATTGCTGGCATTTAAAATAATAAATAAAACAAGTTATTTACAGTTAATGATCTGGCTTAGACTCTCTTCAGAATAAAAAAAAAGTGTCTGCATTTTCTATTTTGAATAATTAAAAAGGTAGAAAGCAACATTAAAATTGTTGAAACTGAAATCTTTTAATTATTATTTAAACTCCAGATTTCTCATTCAGTCCCTATTCCTTGGAAATATTTAATTTCTGATGTCCAGAATCCTTCTAGCAATTTTAAATTGGGAATTTAAAAAGTAAAACAGCAAATGGAAAATACTCAAGAAAAATTGTTTTTTTTCTTCTTTTTTTTTTTTTTCTTTTTTGTTTGTTTTCCTTTATTTCGCTTTTTCTTATTTTTCATATTTTCATGGTCAGCAATTTTATAAAAATTATTTTTTCCGTGAACAATTTAACAATCTTCATCTTTGTTGTTTTTATTCCAACGATTAATGCCCACAATTACAAGTTTGAATAAATCCTGAAAGAAAGAAACTATTAGCATAAAATCTAAATGAATTCTGAAAAATACATGAGCTTCACTTGTTTATTTGATAGAAAATTATCAGCAGAGAGATTAAAAATTGTTTTTGTTTCCAACTCTTATTATTTACACTTATATTGAGTCTATTGTCTTCAACTTTGTTGTGCCCTCAGGCCTTCATCAGGAGTATATTGATCTGGGTAACCTACAGGGAATTTGAAAATTGATGTTGCTGTATCTTCATCATTGCTCAATGAAGAATTGTAACCTGCATTAGTTCATTTGCTGTATTCCATTCCTTACATTGCAAAAACTATTATTAATCTGAAGAAGTCCTTTCAGAGATTGAAACATTTAATGTAGGAGGTTTTCCATTTTATTATTTAATTACCAACTAATATATAGATTTGTATATCATCTCTCTCTCTCTCTCTATCTATCTATATATATATATATATATATATATATAAAAATTTATACAAACATAAAGTTTGTCAATTATCTGATGGGTGTTACCTTCAACATCCTGACTCTGCAGTTTCACAGACAAACACTTCAACACTCACTCTATTGACTTGTCAGATGGCATCAGCAATAGACTGTTTATATTTGCCATTTTCTTATATATGCACTTTTCATAGGTGCAAGGTTGATTTTTCTTTTTTCCTTCTCTTTCATAATGTATTGTGAGTTTGCACTCATGGATGCACCCATATGTAGAATGTTATGGTAATTTCTGTTTTTCATTGCATTTCAAGAAATTTTTTTGATACACTCTTTTATTGTTTTTATACTTTTTCTCTTTAAGTTGTAGCAATTTTGAAATCCAGTTTTCCAGATATTCATTTTTCTTGAGCATTCTAGTGTTTCTTGAATTTGGAAAATTGTATTTCATTTTTTACCTGAATAATTTTTGTTTTTATTAATGCTTAAATGATAAGGTAAATATTTATATATGTCTTCACTTGGCCATTGTTTCGGTTTTGTTATTTGATTTTGTGGTATCTTAATTACTTGCTTAAAAGCCATCCTGTTGGGTAGCATTTAAGGTAATTCTTGTGGAGAGCTACAGGTGGCCCTACAGGTAAAAATCCAAAGGATTGAGGTTGGGGGAACATGCATGCCACAGAACTGATCCTCTCCTACCTATCCATCTTTCTTGGGAGATATTCACCAGTACATTGTGAATATTGGGACTAGAATGTGCTGGAGCCCCATCAGGCATGAACCACATGTCTCATTGTATTAGCAGGGGTACATCCTCTAGCAGATCTGGAAGTGTGTTCAAAATAAAGTCCGTGTAGACATCTCCTGTAAAACATGCTGGGTGAACATATGAACCTACCAGACAGTCACCTACAATTCCAGCCCACTTCTCTCCTGTGGAACTCTCTTTATTAGATCTCATGTGCTCACACTGACTCAGCCATGAACAGCATTGATGATCAAGCAAGGCTGAATGGTGCCTTTAAACAAAATTCTTTTTGTAGATTGTCAAAATTTATATATGCCCAGTTTCATATACAAACATAAAGTAATTTCGAATAGATTTTTATTTATTAATCCAAAATATATATATATATATATATATATATATATATATATACACACACACACACACACACACACTGCGTGGTAAATTATTATCAAGATAACTTTTTTTCTAATATTTCAAAAACCGTCCAATCAATTCACACAAATTTTTCACACAATGTTGGCAACACTGACCTGCGCAATCACTGAAATTTTCATACTGATCTGCACAATGTAAACAAACTGGCACCATATTTATCAGCACAGTGACTTGAGCATGCCAATTTAGGGAAAAGATTGGCCGTAAAAGCAGTTTAAGTGATGCTGAACAGAAAACTATCACCTCAGAACTCTCAAAAGGTAAATCTACCCTAGAAATTTCTAAAATGATAGGGAGGTATCATCAAACAATGAAAAAGTTCACCACCGACCCTAGACAAGTATGCAAAAAGGCAGATAAAGGCAAGCCGAGGGTTATTTCATGTCTTCTCATGTCACGACTTAAACGGGAGGCAACGAAGAACCCTGGACTTACCAGTCAAGCGCTTTTCAGTCGCATTGGGGATCCTACTGTGTCTAAAAGTACTCAGTGTCGGTATCTGAGCGAAATAGCAACAACAGTCAAACCTTTATTCAAGCCTCCATTGATGAGAAATCACGTTCAAAATCGATTGAAATGGGCCGAGGTCAATATGAAGATTGACTTCTCTAAAGTTTTGTTCACAGACGAAACTCAAGGAACACGTGATGGGCCAGATAGATGGTGCAAAGCCTGGGTAATGAACGGACAGAATCGCCATCATCATTTGAGACGCCAACAAGGTGGTGGAGGTATAATGATGAGGGGTGGTATTATTGGAAAAACATTAGTGGGCCCATGGGGAGTACCAGATGGCATCAAAATGACTGCTGATGCATACATAGCGTTTATGAAGGAGCATCTTGAACCAAGGATGAAAAGGCAAAGAGTTGCCTTCAGAAGGGCCATTGTTTTTATGCAAGATAATGCTCCCTCACATGCTGCTCACAAGACTACTGAGTATTTGAAACAGTTAGGCTTCGATGGACCTTGAAAAATGAAGTGGCCAGCAAATTCTCCGTATTTGAACCCAATCGAAAACCTTTGGAGCATCATGAAGCGAAGACTGTACGCCAACGGACGACAATTCAGGAGCAATGCTGATTTGTGGGAAGCAATTTTTGACATCCTACAATTAACAAATTCTATGGATCGTCGACTTCTTTAAGTAATTTCAAAACAGGGAAAGCATATTCCCTATTAATTTGTTTAAAACTGTACCTTTGTTTGTATCTGTTATTATTTGTTTGATTATCTTTTTATTAGCTTCTTTTGATCATAAACATTCACGTGCAACATTAATAAACGTTTTGTTTGCTCAATTGTGCGAATTTTACTAAACCTTTCTAATAATTTGGCATGCTCAAATCACCGTGCTGATAATAAATATGGCGCCAGTTTGTTTACATTGCGCAGATCAGTACAAAAATTTCAGTGATTGTGCAGGTCAGTGTTGCCAACATTCTGTGAAAATTTTGTGTGAATTGATTAGACGGTTTTTGAAATATTACATAAAAAGTTATCTTGATAATAATTTGGCACAGAGAATATATATATATATATAGAGAGAGAGAGAGAGCTTGGAAATGTGATCTGGGGAAATAAAATATAATTAATGGATCCTTAAGATTGTCTGTTTTTTAATTTAAATTACACACACACACATGTATGTATATATATATATATATATATATATATATATATATATATAGCTGCCCAATTGTATTCAAGGATACCTGTCTAGTAGGGCGGCTAGCCAATCTCTATTGCAGACTCTCGCACAAGCACATTTATGTTTGTTCAACACCCACACAGCCTTATACTGCAACTATACTGAGCAGACCTTAGTTACAGTTTCTGGGAAAGAGCATGTTACCTAGCATGATCAACAATCTGAACAGCATCAGCACACTCAAACCCTTGGTCATGATGACTTGTGAGCACAGCAATTGAAAGCCCCCAAGTGTTCCGTCTACCCAATTTAACTCACAAGGCTTGGGTCAACCTGTGGTATGGTTTTCAGGCACTTTCCAAAGGTGTTGCATGCTGGGATCACCCCCACTCCAGATCAATCATGGTCAGAAAGTAAACGTTCTAACCACTCAGTCACACACCCATTTTTATATATATATATATATATATATATATATATATATATATACATACACACACACACTTGCATTGTACTTTGCTATTCAGACCAACATGCTCATCTTGGTTGCTATACTCATAATGTTTTGGCCATTGTACCCCCCCCAACCTTCTTCAGGTGTTTGTTTCTTTAACTTGGTAACCTTCTTGTACTTTAGAATCAAACCTCATAGACAAATCCCTGAAGAAACTGCAAGAATACAATGGCTGAAATATTGTGAGTTAACAACTAAGATGATCATGCCATCCAAACAGCAAAGCTTATATAATAACATCCGGTTTGTATAGGACAATAAATTTAAACAGTGATAATTCTGTTAGATTTTACCATTCTGAAATGTAAACTAGATACGTCATCACTTGCACAATGATTTTGGTTGTCTTGGCTGCTGGATTTTAGGGCCCTTAACTGATTTTTGATTGTCCTTTTTAGAAAGAGATCACCTTCCCTTCAGTCTGTTGTATGCAAATTACTTGCTTATATCCTCCAGAACAATTCAGCCAGCATGCCACAGCATTTCACCTCTGCAAGCTGTTACTTCTTTCTGATTGAAGTACGCAATGGTTGATTTATTTATTTGAAACATCAAGAGCTGACATTATTTACATTATTCAGACTACTGTCCTCATCTTTGTCGCCACATTTATTACAACGTTTCGGCCGTTGTACGCTCCGGCCTTCTTCAGGTGGTTGGAATGTCGAACTGAACCCTTTATTTCACTCACTGGGGTAGACTGTTCAAGTTCCATGTGTCATGTTTAATGGTTATCAGTTATCTCCTGTTAATTTCCCTCTGAAAGTTCTCCACTGCCTTAACCAGGTATTGAACTGTCACTCTTTGGGTCTTGTCACTGGACAGGACCCAAAGAGTGTGAGTTCAATACTCAATATTGCAATTTTTGCTATTATCATTTCATGTTTTTACCAGAGCTTATATTGCAATTTTTGTTGTTATTATTGCTTTTCTCTGGCACTCCTTATTATTATGAGCACTGGTAAAAAATGACTGCTGAAGACATTAGGTTTATAATACCCAGAAATTCATACACAGTTGTCCTCAAGGACACATGGCAAATTGGATAAAGGTGTTAATTAGGGATATCTCATCTAGTTTTTATTTAGTACAACTCAGTTATTGCTTGCCCAATTCCAACTACCTGGACAAGGGATTGAACTCATAATTACTAGATCACTAAATTTACAAACCAGTACTTTAATCCACTAGGCATAAGTGGAGAATTTGGAGCCCTAAACCTAGTCTGCCTTCTGATGAGTTCTACTGCAGCATGTCATGCTTCACTGCACTCAGTGAGGTTTCCCTTTTCTACTGTGGCTAATCAATTTTTCTTCTATCCATACACAGGCAGTTTTCTCCTTGTAAATGTTCTAGATTATTCTAATATTGATGTAATGGAATAACCTGTCACCCCCATGAGTGACTACACTATAGGTAGTAATTACCTACAAGTATCTGTAAGTCAGTGGACTACAGGGTCTAGCTGCGATCTGTTCCAGCTAAACAGTTGAACTCTCTGCCACTGAGCAGAGAGGAACCCGGACAAGGCTCCGCTGAAGGGCAGAGTCTTGTTCGGGGAGGTAGACTGCCCCTGAACTCATGGGGGGTGGGTAGCTAAATATACTAGTTGGGATCTGTTGAGTACGACTCAGACTTACACAAGAACTACTGACCTTTCAATAGTAGCACTCACTATTGGATTAACTTGTGATGACCACCTTGTGCATAACTGTTACCTTTATTCTTATTGTACTGGTTTTTACAATAAACCTTTACTTATTTTATCCATCGTGTTTGTCAAGTATATATTCCTATTAGCATGAAATATAACAAATATATTCTGAGCAAAATATTAAGAAACGGAGAAATATCATTAGAAACAAATAGTGGGGGAGTTGAATGTTTTGGGCTCATATTAAAGGCAGTAGAATTATAGGTTCCATCAAAGTTGATAATGCTATGAAGAGAAATGCAGAGAATTATTCTACATTGTTTGACAAGTTGTTTTTTGAGGGTTATTGGGTCACAACCAAGAAACATTTAAGCTAATGATTTTATTTCTCCAAGACCATGCATCTTCATATTTTGTAAGACTGATTCTTGTTCATCTTTCCAAAATCGAATTCAAAGATGCCAAATTAATGGAACAGCCATTATGTTCATTGAAATGATTCCTGAATTTAAAAATATGCCCTATCCCAAAAGGCTTGGCCTCTTCTCACTTGAAACTGAACATTTTAGACTTTATTTAATTCAAGTATTTAGAACAGTGAATTCAACTGATGACATAGGTTTCAAGAAACATTTTACTAAAAGCCTGTTTCAACTCATCAAAGGATATCCATTAAAAATGCAACTGAATTGTCCAAACATTAAAAAAATCTCTTTTTCACTGAAAGCAGTGAATAAGTAGAACACTTTTCTTTTGTTGGCAGTCAATGCCAAGACTAAACATCTTCAAGAAGAAGATGAAAATACATTTTTGAATATATATATATATATAGAGAGAGAGAGAGAGAGAGACACAGACAGACAGTAACTGTACTTGTGTACTATGTGGCCCTCCCACAGACTTAAATGTTTTTCTAATTAAAGATTTCAATTATTCCTGTTTTTTGCATATTGTTCTTACTCTTAGATCTTTTATCTCCTGTTTTTTTTTGCTGATTTTGGCCAAATGAAGGCTCGGTTAATGATAAGTAAATTAAATTTGGTTTTGCTTGACTATTTTAATAGCACTTTCTCCCAATGTTATACTTTAAAAAATTAAATTAAGAATTTAGGTATAAATTAGATACAAATTTACAAAACATGTAATTTGAATGTCTACCTGCTTCTCTCACCCTTTCAGTTTATGTTTGGAAACGTTATTTTGTGATCATTCTTTGTTTTTTGTTTATTACAGGAAATTAATTTTTCTCACCTGTTTTTCCCCTAATGCACTTGAAAAAAGGTCTTATGTATCTAACCCATTATTTTTATTTGTTAACTATTTGGGACTAAGGTAAATTTAAATTGTTGCCCCCTTCCTACACACACATATGCAAGATATTTAATTTTACTCCATCAGTTATAGCTGTTGCATCTCATATATGAATTATAACAGCTATTATGAAACTAACATATTTCTTGAATTTTTTTTAAATGTTTTCATTAATTTTTGTTCCTTTTGAGGCTTTGATCAATGTCAATGTATGAGACCATGTTATCAAAATATCTTGTCAGCTGCACCAGGACAATCATTGAATCATTGTCCACTTCAATTTCAGAGTAAGAAGACCCAGGAAAAAAGAAATTTCTCATGAGATATCAATTTTTTTTCTCCTTGAAATGTTTTGTTTATTATTATTATTATTGGTTTCCTCAGAAAACTGCATTTGTTTAATCAGGTTCCTTTTTTTTTTTTTTTTTTTTTTTTTTTTTTTTTTTTTTTTTTTTTTTTTTTCTTCCTTTTTCTTTTTTCCTCTTTTTCTTCCTATTTTCTTTTTTCCTCTTTTTCTTCCTATTTTCTTTTTTTCTTCTTTCTTTCATATTTTCTTTCTTTTTTTCTTTTTCTCTTTGCTTTTTCTTTTTTTCTTTTTCTCTTTGCTTTTTCTTTTTTCTTTTTTTTTACTTTTTTCTTTTTTTTTACTTTTTCCTTTTTTTTTACTTTTTCCTTTTTTTTACTTTTTCCTTTTTTCCTTTTTTTTTCCTTTTTTCCTTTTACATTATTTCTTTTACATTTTCATTTTAATACTTCACATTCACTCACTCTCTCTCTCTCTATATATATATATATATATATATATATATATATATATATTCAATGTACCTCTACTTTGTTTTTGCATAACATTTTGCTTTTTGTGATATTAAACCATAATCTTTTGTTTTGTTGTTTTTTTTTCCCTCTTTTATTCTTCCAGCTTATCTAATAGTCCCATGAGTTACCTGTTTAATTCAAACAGCTCTATCAGTGATAAAACACCATTCAGGTCAGAATGTAGACAAATCCAAAATGCTTGCCTTTTTTTAAAACTTGTTTTCTTTTTCATGCTATAAACACTATTACTAATAACTGACAACTTCTTGCCTGGTTCTTTAGATATTAATTCTATCTTTCTAGTTTTTGTTAAGGGCTCATCAACTAATGGTATTTTCTCTTTCTGTTTAACCAGCTTTTTCTTTCTTTGTCAATGATTTTGTTTTTTTTTTTGTTTTTTTGTTTTTTATTTGGGGAGTGGTTATAATTTATAATTTTCAGTAAAGTTCAAAATGTAAAAAAAAGTGTTAAGCAAAAGCAATCAACTGATCAGTTTGTTTTTTCTTTTTTTTTTAATAATTTATATTTTAAAACTTATGTACTCCTATTAAAAAGAAAAAGGTAACCATATCTAATATCATACAACACACCCCTCTATTGCTATTTAATACTACAGTATTATGAAGTTAGTCTAGGTTCAGGTACTAGTAGTGTATAATAACTGGGTAGTCTAGATTCAAGTACTAGTTGTCTATGGTATCTGAGTAAACATTAGACTCCCAACAACTTTGCTTATAAATCTCTCCTATTTATATTTAATATTTTACTGTGTTATGGATTTAGTCTAGGTATACATATTGGTAGTCTGAGTAATGATTAACTTACAAGGTACCTCAACTTTATATGCAGGACCTGGATGGGATTTCCTTCTTTATTTTTTTTTAAATGGAGTTCTAACCAATAGTGTAATAGAACTGGTATGATTTTCAAGAAAACTACAAAAATAAAAATAGACTATTTTAATATAAATTAAAAACTGAAAGCATAGAATTGACTGAATATATATATATATATATTATAAATTAATTGATTTAAAAATGTTTTTTTTTTCGCTACACAGTTCTAACCATGTTTCAAACCATTTTTGAAACATGGTTAGAACTGTGTAGTGAAAAAAAACTATATTTTAAATCAATTAATTTATAATATTAATGCTCTGTAAATTTACATTGAGCACTATTTTGTAAAATAAAAATATCTATAAGAACACGGATTATATATCTTACTGTTCTTTCTTTTTATTTTTATATTATATATATATATATATATATATATATATATATATATTTTTACATACCTCGTACATTGCCCATGGAATTTGTCATAAATTGTTCTTAATGGTAAGGGAAAGCAATATTATGATCTATTCTTTTCAGGACCTCCCCATGCCTAAATTATGCAAATTAGATTACCTTCATGAAATATTCAAAATGTCTTTCACCTATCTTTTTCAAATACACTGACAGTAACACTCTCTGCAGTATTTAATTCATAAATAGATTTTTTTTATTTGTGCTTCATGATTCCTAAGATTATCATATATTAGAAGAATGGTATTGATATTATCAATACAATTAATAAAAAGCTGGCCTTGGGCTATTTTCACTAAAAATAAAATTATACGATTAGTTCACTTGCTGAAAACTAGAAAATTCACAGTACAGGTCCAGTAATGCTATTCTACATTTAAGTATTACAGCAATACAAAGCAACTGATACGAGAATATATTGTGAGTCCCCACTGTTGGTGGAGAGAGAGTACCGCTTCAGTGCAAGTTGTCCTAAATATCTATGGTGGGAAGTGAAATAGAAAATAAAAAAAATTACTTTTATTGCTTGTTTATTTATTGTAAGATACTATAAAATAAACATTCCTGTTTCTCTAAAATAATTGTCAGGGTGGGGTGATCAAGAAACCTGCCTTAACCCTATCAGTCCTTAAGAGATTTCAATTGCTAGTCCTGCTGATATCTCTTTTTTTTTTCTTTTTTTTCTTTAATCATTTCACACCAAACAAGGTAATAAAGCCACTAAGACACAAGAGGTTAGTGAGTAAGAGGGTATGACAAAAAGAAAACATTAAAAGACAAAAAAAAAAAAAAAACAAGAATTAAGAAGATTGACATTGCATATAAATTTTTGAAGATCAAAATTGACTGGAAAACAAAAAGCCGGAAGAGATTTCCACAAGTGAGAAGTGTAAGAGAAGAAACCATTAGCAAAGAAATTATGATTACATCTAACCATTTCAACTGTAAGATAAAACCTTGCCGCCAATCTACACTTAAATTCATAGACTCTGAGGTACCATAGAACAATTACCATATTTATAGAAAAGGCATAGAGAAGTTACATTATGGTGATGGGAATGTGACTGAAGCCAGGATGCTAGGTTAGAACCAATAGCATAGCAGATTCTTCTTTGTATTTTATCAAGAATCTCTAAATACATAGCAGAAGCACCAGACTGGATGTGGCAGCAATATTCAATGCATGGGAGAATGGTAGACATATAAATGTGTAAGACAGATTCTGGAATGAAAAATTGTCCAGTATAACACACCGAACCAACTTTCCAGGTCAGACATCAGAGAAGCTATGTTCCAAGATGCCAGGTCATGACAACATTGCAGATTCTTCTTTGGATTCTATCAAGAATCTCTAAATACTTAACAGAAACACCAGACCAGATGTAAAATATTTGATGCATGGACAAATGGTAGACTTATAAATGTATAAAACAGATTCAGAAGAGGAAAATTGTCTAGCTCAAAATGGTGAACCAATTTTCCTAGTAGCAGACCAAGCAATTGATTTAATATAATTGTTCCACTTCATACTGGTAGAAAATGTTAGCCAAAGAAGACATAACAAAGATGAATTGTAGAAAATTTCTAAATATGTCACATTAGTGCAATTAAATTGATATGTCTTGAAAGCTGTTGAGAACCAAGTCTTACAAGTTAATTTTATGTGAGAGTAAAAATTGATTTCCCTTTCAAATGACACCAGAATTAGCCTCCTTGGTTAAGAGAGATGTTTTTGGAAAGATACAACTTTGACAAAGTTGTAGATAAAAAAGGGGACAAAAAACAAACTGAGGAATCTCAACTTAGATCATAACCAAAGAGAAAACCGAAAACAGATATTGCTTGAGAGTTTGACTCCAGAGTATGAAAAATCAATGGATTTCCAAGGCAACAATGCCACTGCCGCCCATGACATCAAAATATGGCTTCATATTTTGTCAACTCCTTATTAGTAATAAGTTTTTATTTGTCAGACATTAAGTATTTTTTCAATTCTTATTGTTTTCTGTCTGAGCTAAGGAGTTATCATTTTTTTATATCCTATTTCCATTTGTACTATTGTCCTTATTATCAATGACACCAAAATTAACTTCCTTGGTTAAGAGATATGATTTTGGAAATCTACATCTTTGTCAAAGTTGTGGATATTTTTCTACTCAATCATTTGATAACACAGTGTATTGAAAGCATTTCTGATTGCTGTACAATGGAACGTGCCGGCATATTTGGGCACTTCTAAATCACTTCGGGGTTAAATCAAGGTCTAGAAGTTATTTAGGATGAAGAGTTATCATTATTTACACTAATTACTTGCAGATTATTGTCATCTTTGTTGTTCTTATGACAACGTTTCGGTCATTGTCATCTGGCCTTCATCAGGTGCACGTTGATCCGAGTAACCTACAACGAAATCCAAACTGAACCCTTTATTTAATCTATGGGGTGAGACAGTTCTCATCCCACTGCCCATTTCTAGGGATATCTTGTCTAGTTCTTATTTTTTAGTATTGATCAGTTATTACTCAGCCTGTTTCCACTGAGAGTCCAAGTACACACTAACTGGCCCAGGGATTGAACTCACAATCACTGTCTCATCAAATTCACAAATCAACGCTTTAATAAACTAGGCTGGAGACAATAGCCTAATGAATTAAAGCATAGATTAAGTAAAGGGTTCAGTTTGGAATTCCCTGATTAACACCAACCTGATGAAGGTCAGAAGGCACAATGGCTGAAGCATTGTGATAACAAAGATATAGACAATAGCTTGCATACAAATATTGTAAATAAGTTCGAGTTTATCTTAAAGTATTTCTAGTATATGTCAACTGCTACTATTATGGCCTGGTCCCAGACTAAGCAAAAATTATTTAATATCTATAATGATGGAACTAAATCTCATTTGTCTGACTATTTAAATATAAAGTTACTTATATTGATGTTTAACAAGCAGTTCTATCAGTTTGTTAGGTCAATCCTTTCTGGTTACCCTGTTATAGTCTGCTCTCATTAGAGATAAATAATGTTAGTCATTAACCCTTAGATCCTGCGTTCATAAACAATTTTAACCCTTCTGCCTGAGATCCTGAGTCAGAATTTACAAATAATTGATATGTAATGTTTCACAGTAGATATCAAAATAGTTACAAGTGTTTACACACCGTTCAACCGGTTGCTGGGCATTAAGTCATTTTTCCTACCACTTTTCAACCAGTGGCTGAGCATTACATCATTTTTCTCTACCACTGTTAAAGTGGTGGTCAGGGCTCAAAAGATTAAGAAACAGATATATCCTTTGGTGAGAATTTAAAAAATGCAAATTCATAGTTAAGCTGGATATATCCATTTTTTAAAAAATGATTTTAATAAATAAAACGCTATTATAGTGCTCCCACACCTCCAACACCACCTTTACCCGTGTTCGTTATTTCACCTGCTGCAATTTCGGCTACCTGTGGTCAACCCCAAAGGTAAACAATTTGTAAGTTTTACTTCCTATTGACCCTAAAATGCAAGAATTGTGATGCTGGCCATTTAGATCAGCCACAAACAAAACTTCTCAAGTAAAAATTACTGAGTGAATAATTACTTTAAAAAAATTGTATGCAGAAGACATGTAGCAAGAACAAATCTTCTATTTTATTATTAGTTATAGTTGTAAATCTCTTCCTGTTTAATTAGGTCTTTGGTAAGAATGGATCTTCTATCTGTCATAGAACTTTTATTACAGTCTATTGTTATAATTGTTCTATTTTATTATTAGTTATTGTGGTTAATCTTTTACTGTGCCTAATAAGATCTATAGTAAGAATGGATCGTCCATCTTGTTAGATAACTTTTATTACTATATATTGTTATAGTTGTTTAATGTTATTATTAATTATTGTTGTTAATCTGTTATTGTGCTTAATCTGTCCAGTATAACACACTGAACTAAGAATGAATCTTCTACTCATCACATAACTTTTATTAAAGTATATTGTTATAATTATTTGAGTTTAATATTAGTTATCATTGTCAATCTCTTATTATAAATAATTTCTAAATTAAATCTTAGGTAGGTGTTAAGTACTATCCTTTGTTTTGAACTCCTGCTTGAGTTCTTGGAATATAGTACCTGCTGATATACAAGTGTGTGCTGCAAAGTGACCAAAAAGTCTTTTTAATAGAGCTAAGAACTTTTAGCAGCCCCTTGTATATATGTATATACATGCAGATGCAAGTTTCCAGGGGGAAAAAAAATCTATTAACTGAACAGAAATTAACCAACTAAAATGTTTATTTTCTACATAAACTGTCTCTAACATTGGTTGACTGTTTCTATCTTTTTAATATCTTTTGACACAAGTCAGTTTGATAATATTTAAATTTCAATGTTTTATAAAGGACCTACATTTTATTATTATTATTTTTCCTTTGATCTCTGTTGTATATTCATTTCCTTTTGGGGGGCCCCAAACAGAGACCTTAGGTCAGAGATGGCATAATGACATTTTCCACTGAACAATTTTGTAAAAAAATAAATAAAAATAAAACCATTTAAGAACACCTATTTTACATAGATGAAGCCCTTTGTAAGGTGTGATCTGTACTTATTTTTATTCTTATTCTTATTATTATTATTTTATTATCTCCCAATTTAGAACAAAAAAAAGGAAATTTTCTATAATTTAACCATAAAGATTTTAATTTTTTTTAGTTGGAGTCAGTACATAATCTTTAGTAAAGGCTAATTTGATGTAAGCAAATACATTTTTTCCTTATAAATGTATAATTAGTTATTTTATTTAAAAGAAAAAAATTGTTTTTTGTCATTTGCAAAAGAAGTTTTCAGTCAAAGTTCTGGTGATGGGAAAATCACATTTGCTTTGTTTGTTTCATTAGTCAGTTGTCATAGTAACAAATGCACATTTTAAACAAAGGTCAAAGTTCACTTATGTCAATTCAATATTATTAGAATCTTATTCAATAATGTGAGTGTATCAGCTTTTCAAATTATTGCGTTTCTGAACATTTCAGTAAAAGTTCTTATAAAATGAAAAGTAAACAGAAAATGACATAATCTTTGGAAACATGGAATCTGCTACAAGACAGTACTTCTTTGAACAAGAACAGATGGAATCAAAGAAACACTCTAATAACTTTGGTTTGACAGAGGTACACAGGTACCATTTTACAATAATACCAGCTACTTTTTGCAAAAGTGTTGTATAGTAGAGGGAATTCCTCCATTCCCAGTGTTTTATTAATAAACTCTAGACACTTCAAATACCTCAGTGTAATGATCAGTTATAATAAATTTAGTATAGGAGATAGTCAGTTATGTGCCATGCATGATACAGGCTTAGGTGATCATGTATCTTTTGATACATGACTGACGAGGCAGATTTTTTTCCTGCATTACATTGCCATTTCTTTCTGTGGTGACTAGTTGCCATCCAAGGCTATAGAATTCAGTCTGTCTTGCTATTTACCAATAGATGGGAGGAGAAGAGGATTCAAGCCTTTCCCATTGGTATTAGCACGTAAGTGAATGTAATGGATTCAACTGGAATTAGATCTCGGCTCTCCAATTCTCCTATCCAAGCCGCTAAAGAAAATTGAAAATGGGATAGTCGGCATTAGGTGTACTTTTGCCCATCGCCAGAAGACCACCAAAATATTAACTTGAGAACTTGAATCATAGTCTTAAATATCCTTGTCAGATGTAGACTTTCATGTGGATGTCATGTATAGCATCCAACTCCTGTATAACTATCAGCTATGTACAATCATTTTTTTCAGATCAATGATAAAAAAAATGGCTTCAGATGAATGAATCCTTTAGGTCTTAAAATAATCCTTCATCAGATCTTATAGACTGGCGCTACAAAATCACAAAAGCTTGAAGACTTCCAACAGCAGCAGCAACAAAAATGGATAGCACATGTAACTAGAAAGAAAAATAATGATATAAGTTGTTGACTTTTAACCCTACCTCAGACAAAAGGTTAGGAAGGAAACTACCAAATACAAGAAAGAACAAGTGGACGCAAGAAGTCTAATTCGCTGCAAAACTGTTTTAATAGAAAGAGTTTATAAATTTCAACTAACACTAATGTTAACTGTTTGGTCACTGAATCTCACCATTATAAGTTGTGGACTTCCTGAAATATGTAAATTAAAGCATGTAACATAGATATTCGGCTATTTGTCTTTCTCTTCAACTGAAATAGTACCCTTGGAAATATCGCAAAAAGCATCAAGTTAAAGAAAAATAAAAATACCCTGTCATGTTAAGTGGAGATGTTGAATAACTATCAAAAGTATATTTGCCTTCTACACTGTGTTGAAAGATTATTTTTAATCATTTAACCCCATGCAAGGCAATAAAGCCACTAAGATGCAAAGGGTTACTGAGTGTAAAAGAAAATGAGATAAAGAAAAAGCATAATTAAATAGGACAATAAAAGACCAAGAATTAAGTAGACAGCGATTGATATTGCATCTGAATTTTTGAAGATAAAAGTTGACTGGAATGGAAGAAGCCGGAAGAGAATCACATAAACAAGAAGTGTGAGAGAAAAAACTGTTAGCATAAAACTTAGTTATATCTAGTCATTTCAACTGTAAAATGATGAGACTGAATTGCCAATCTAGTACTGCACTTAATTTCTAAAGTCTAGGTACCAAAGAAGAAAGTTGATCAGAACAATTACCAGGAAAATATTTATAGAAAAGGTACAAAGAAGCTACGTTACAGTGATGGGAAAGTGACCGAAGGTGTGAGGCCAGGTCAGAACCAATAACATTGCAGATTTTATCAAGGGAAAATACATAGCAGTAGCACCAGACAAGATGTGATAGCAATATTCAATGCATGGATGAATAGTAGACTTATGAATGTGTAAGATAGATTCTGATGAGAAAAATTGTCTAAAACCATACAGTTAACCAACTTTCCTAGCAGCAGACTTAGTAATTGAGTCAATATAATCTTTCCGCTTCATGTCAGCAGAAAGCATTAGCCTGAGATGGTGCAACAAGTCAGTTTTCTCGAGGTTAGTATCAGCCATGCTGATGGAAGGCAAAATATGTTCTTTCAGCTGATTGAAAAACAGCAGTTTCATTTTGGAGACATTAAAATTAACAAGCTGTTTCTTGCCCCATTTAACAACAGATTGAAGGTCATTTTTTTTATCAACTACCAATGTGACCTTATCAAACCAATTACACTTACTATTAAGATAGGAGAAAAGTACTTCTTTTGTGCAGTCTATTAAAACTGCTTGTAAATGACATAGCTGACTTATCAAAACAAAATATTTCAAATCCGCAGTGAAAAGAAAAGAATCTTTGTATCACACAGCATTTGTTCCCCACCCACAAAAAAAAAAAAAAAAAATTCAGCCAGCATCTGGCAAGATGTTTTTGACATTCTCCTAATATGATAATTTCTTTGATATCAAATATTATTGCTGTTTCCAGAAAAAGAAGAAAAAAAGAATTTTCATTCAATAATGTCTGCTACTCCTGGAGATTGGTGCTTATATTTCGAACACAAGACACTTGAGGCTTTCACCGATTTTGCATAGTTATTACTGCGTTGATTTTTTTAAAAAACTTTTATTTTTATTTTTTTGCTGTGTCACTTCTTGCTATTAATATCACAATCACCTGTGCACACAAAATGGATGGATACATATATACATATAATTGATGAATACATACTTTGTGTTTATAGCTACATATGTATATACAGACAAAGAAAAATGGTTTTGGCTTTTCATTTTTATTTACATATGGGTATTCAAATTTCAGCTGTTTATTTCACACTGTTGCCCTTGTGAAAGGCATGGATATATCTCCAGCATTGTGTGCATGTTTGAAAAGTAAACCATATTTATTCTGTATAGTACCTCTGTGTGTGTGTGTTCAAGAAGTACCGAAAAGTTCAAATGATTTGGAGGTGATAGCAACAGTAGAGCTGTATTCTTGAATAACTAAACATTACAATTTCTTTTGGAACAGTTAAAGAAACTTGAAAAACAATGTGTGCCAATTGTGTTGAATATCAAAGTAAATATATAGATTAGTATATATGGGTCATGTATAATCTTGGCATTCTCTCGTTTTCTGGAACCAATTTCAAGTCAATCAAGTTGATGTCATTTAAATAGTGAAACTGAACTTCTATGTGTGTTTTTTTTTATATACACTTCAATATATGATCCTCTATGGAGAAAGATACCTTATTTAATATATGAAAAATAAAATATATATATTAAATAAAAACAAAAATCGTTGATGGAACAAATGGACAACTTGCCAAAACCTAAAACTCTTATCCAGATAAAGTCACAAACAAAACGACAATACTGAAAAAAGAAAAAGAGCAAAGGCAAACCTACCTAAAGTGTTCAAAGCCAAGATTGCCTAAACCAATGATTCTCAATGTGGTCCAGGTGGACCACCTGTGGTCCATATAGCATTTCTAGTGGTCCACAGAGAATTCGTATCCATAAAAAATTGTAGCCATTTCACAAAAATGTATCTAAATTATTCATACTTTAAAAAATTAAAAAATATAATATTTTGTTTAATTACTCACATGTCCGTTAAATTTGAAAATTTTGAAATTATGAAGTTATTATGCAGGGCTATATATATTTTATTTTTATCATATATATTTATTATATATAAAAAAAATGTTATATATACTATATATAATATAAATTTTTTATTCATATAAAAAATGTAATATATAGTATTTGTTTACTAAAATAAATGTTGAAGTGTAAATAGACTAATTTGTCATTTCATTGAGTATTTTAGTGTGAAAATTGAACAGCCTAAAAGTAAACATAGGAGTCGTCCATTTGAACTTTTTGAAGAAAAATATGAACTGAAAAATATTGAGAAACACTATCCTAGACAGAGCAAAAAAACTCTTAACATCATTAAATCCTATGAAAGGTGGCCCTAGTCATAACCCATGTTTCACGCAATCTTTAGCTGACTTTGTGAGCATGAAACTTTGGTTATGACAAAGGCCACCCTTTCATTCATATATATATATATATATATATATATATATATATATATATATATACACACACACACACACACACACACACACACACACACACAGTATTTAGTTGAAAGTGCTCAATATCAGTGATAGAGCTAACAAATTCAGTTGTACAGATATTAGTTTATGACCCTGGGTTTCACACTTTTGTGATCATCAGACAAACTGATGTGTGAAACCCAGGGTCATGAAGTTATATATATATATATATATATATATATATATTAATGCCAAATTAGTAAGTGGTAGGGATTATTCCAAAGAGGTCTTTTTATATATGTATATCTGCTGAAATATATTTATAACCGATTTATATTATGTCTTAAGTTTTTCCCTTACTATTTTTTATATATATATATATATATATATATATATATATATATAATGTTGTAACCTAGGGAAGGTTACTGAATAGAATAATCAAACAAAGATTGGTAATGAACGATAATACTTGGGACATGAACAACACATATAAGATTCACCAGCAATGCATAGAAGTAGTCAACTGTTACAAGTGAGTCAAGTGAATTCCACAATGAATCTCCAATTGCAGACCAACATACAGCATTTACTACTGTATTTATATGAATGGGTACATAACCATTATTGTCTGTAGTTATGCTACAACATATAGAGTAATAACAATGGATGTCCCACTTTTTTTATTCATTAAATAGTGTGTATTATATCTATCAGTCTGTACATTCAAGAAATCATAGAAAAGAAAATTTGTTCTCTGGCAGGGTTTGAACCTGCATTCCTCTTTGTAGGGAAAACTACTATTTGATCTGGCATTCTTTACCACTTGGCCATGAAGAACATCACAGTAAGCATTTTATTTATTAAACAGTGTTTTATATGTCTATCAGCCTACACATTCAAGAAATGTGTCCTAGTGGAAAAGCACACGGGATCAAACTGGGTTTTCCCAACAAAATGGGGATGCAGGTTTGATCACAGCCAAAGAATGCATTTTCTTTTCTATGATTTCTTCAATGCGTGGAGGTCAATAAATGTAATACTCATTGTTTATAAAGAAAAAATGAGGCATCTATTGGAAATACAAAATGTCCACTATAATAATGTTTGAAGTAATAAAGATGCCAGATTAAAACTCCATTAATTCTTTAGAAATACAAACATACACAAACACACATAGACCCTTGTGCAAATTAATTCAAACAAAACTAATAATTCTGTTATTATTTACTTTATTTTTTTTTTGTATTTTTCCAATGAAACATGACCCAATGCACATGTTAGTACTTTGTATGTCCATTCCACGAAGTCATTCCTTGCAGATTGACCACAGATTCTCGATTGGATTTAATCAGGAGAGTTTCCAGGCCAATCTATAGTACTTTGATTTTCTCACTGGTAAGGCTTGCTAGTGTATTCATGCAGCGTTACAATTTTCATACGCTTCCTTGGAGTAATGTCCATCACAGACAATGGCCGTAGGACAAGTAATCAACAGTCGAGACAATAGTGTCTGGGCATGATAAAAATATGATGTAATCATGGATGACGCAATATTTTTCAAAGCCAAACAAGTTTCATCATACACCTCGAAAATAGATTCATATTACTGCACACCACTACAAATGACTTAATCTGAGGAAAAATTAGAAATCAATTAAACCCTTTCACACCAGTGCGTCTAAAACTGACCGTATGGTAAAAGAAAGGAAACTAAAGTGCTGTTACAATTAATTAGTACAAGGGTGTATGTATGTATGTATGTATGTGTGTGTGTATATATATATATATATATATGATTTGTGGTGCTGCTGTCATATTTGTTTAATATAGAAATACAAATATGATTTGCTTCTGAGAAGACAAACTGCTAAAAATAAAACCTGTATAGTATTTTTTTAATATTACTGAATGTATTTATGGAAGGTTGAGGGTGTAGAAATTTAACCTTGTAAAAATATTCAACTTGGCTGACAAAAAAAAAAAGAAAAAAAGCAGATAAAGTGCAAATACCAAAATACTTTTATCAAAAAACTGTTTAGGTGACTTTTACAAAAATTGTTCATTCAGGCATTTTCTTCTTATGAAGACAGTTTTCATATGACAGGAAATAGACGAGACGCGGGAAGACTTTTTTTGTGACTCCTCTTACTACTTCAACTCAAACTTTAACTTGGTCTGTCACTAAGACTTACAACTTGATATGTTGTCCTTTTATTTATAACTGGCTTGCAGACATAGTAGTAGTATTAGTATCTAGATGAATGTGTGCAAATGTTTAAGAGAAAAATGCTCAGCAGAAAAACTTTAGGACACTTGGGAACAAACAAAAATTTGACACATTTTTACATAAAAAAATAAACTGGACAAAATCTTCAAAATATTTGAAAATGTTATTTGATGATATAAACATTAAATTTTATTTTTCATTCTTTTTCAATAATGTAGATAATTCATAATTCCAGATAACTGAGGAAGTACTGTACTTCATCTTCATAATCACAAACAACTTCAGACTATTATGTGAACATTCAAATCTCCTTAAAGTTGATCAGGCTTTTACAAATCAAAATGAAGGTGTAACAGCAGAATGTGTAGGTGACCTGCTTAAATGCAAGCTTCCCTTGGTTAAAATGGTTAAGACATCATCCTTATAAAAGGAATGATCTAAGATTAGCAACATGGGATTTGTTTGTTTTCAAACATTCAAAGAGCTTGTCAATTGCTAGAGTAAGTAGAATGGAATCAAAATAAACATGTAGTTTGTTATGAGAGTTGAACCTGTAAGCAGATGTGTGGGTGGTGTAATGAATAGGAGCTTGGAATGAGAAATTGGAGAGTTGAGTTCAAATTCCAGTTGGGTTCATGACATTTACTTATACACACACATACAATCCCTTGGGAAAGGTATGAACACATCTCCTCCTTAAAAAAAATTGTTAATTGCAAAAACAAGTTATTCTTACAAGCCAAAATATGTTTTGGCTTTAAATAACCCACAAAAGGTTAATAAGCTGTAAAATAAGCAAATCGATCAATCAACATTGAACTGTTAGTCTGTTTTGAGAGATTTTCTTATGTCGACAACACCTCATTAATTCAACAAGAAAAACCTCATGGTTAAGTAAGGCTATTGTCATGCTTTTTGCCATTCTGTAAACTACTCTCGAATCTCAAATAAAATGGGGGATTTAGAATTAGTGTTTTTTTTTTTTTTTTTTTTCAAGCATTTCACCCCAAGCAAGGCGGGATGCCACTAGCACGCAAGGGGTTACAGAATGGGAGCGAGAGTATAGAGGCGTGATGAAGGAAAGGATGAAGAAAAGGACAGGGAATAGGTCAGGGCTTCTGGAGATGTCGATTGACATTACACTTGAATAATTGAAGATTATAGCTATCAGGGAAACAAGTAATAGGAAGGGAATTCCACAGGCGAGAGGTGCGAGACATGAAGCTATTGGAGTAGAAGAGACGGCCACATTTAACTTTTCGACAGTGAAAGGGTGGGACCTGTGATGCCAGCTTAGTAGCACATTTAAATTCATGCAGTCTAACGAGTTAAAACAATTTCTCCTAACTTTTACCATAAATAAATATATGTTTTAACAAAGGATGTTTTTAATGTCTTTCATCTGTTAAAATTTTCTTCACGGATTGTTGCAACTGAACTGACTTCTAAAAAGCATGAATGAAGTTTGATGTTTTACACCCATCAAGCATATGCTGCTTTCAATCACAGATTACCACATCTTTGTTTACTTTTTCATTTTTGTAAATTCCTGTAAGGGCAACAGTGGTTCTAGTCATCATATTTGGCATCACAGGTTTAGGTTCTTGCAAAAACTCAATTGGAATTTCTTTGGAAAGATTATAAGTCATAGCTTCAAATCTTCCTTCTTAGAAATGTTTTATGTTTTAAAAAAAATAAAAATGACATCACATTATATGACTCAATGATTATTTACATTTGTTATGCATCAAAAGAACTTTAAGAATTGAATAAATTATAAGTTGATTTTTTAATGCTTATCAACCCTTTACAGGTTATTTAAATCCAGAAAATATTTTTAGATCGTAGGAGTTTTTCTTTTCTTTTTTAACATAATGATTTTGAGATACAAGTCTTACTATTTAACCCATAGCTTGGAAGAAAGAAGTGGATTCAAGGGTATTTACACATAAGTGAATATAATAAACCCAATGGGAATTGGAACTCAGCTCTTTAATTAACAAGTCTGAACCATTTTCCATTACACTCCCAACACACCCAAGCTTACAGCACTTGATATTTCCAAGCAGTCACCCATCTAGGTACTGATCATTATTGACGTTGCTTAACTGTGGTGTTTGTACAAGAACTGGTGTTTCAATATGATATAGTTGTGATATAATTTGAATGAAGTTTTAGAATCTATATCAAATCTTTCACAATTCTAAATAATTTTTTTTTTTTTTTTTTTTTTTTTTTTTAGAATTGAAATTTTTCTTTGTTAAAAATAAGCAGAAGTCGAGGAAAAAGAGGTGGGATTTTTTAAAAAAATTAACCCTTTGAGCCCTGTATTCCTGAAAAATTTTAACCCTTCTGCCTGAGCTCCTGAATAATCATTGTCGTACACTAGTTCCGATAAATCATGAAGCCTATGAATTACTTGCTGCACTGTGTAGAGTTCTTTTCTCGCACATTTTATCCCTGATTGCTTCCCTGACAGTCCAGGTTGAGAGACTGCACGTTTCATAGTAAAAACGATCTTTTTTATCAAAAACACATTCACAAAACACAATGAAAAAGTGCAGACATGTTGGTATTAAATCATTTTTCTCTACCACTGTTCAACCAATCACTGGGCATTACGTCATTTTTCTCTACCACCAGCCGTCCTGGGTGTGATGATAAACTACATCTATGTCCTGGGTAAGATGATAAACTACATGCAACAGCAGGAGGTTTTGAGGGGCATGGAACCACCTCTTAATTGCTAGTGTTCCTAGGTCCACCCTGACCTAGGGTGGTAGCATCTGTTAGGGTCCCAGCTATGGGCAAATAGTGAACTGGGGTCAAAATGTGTAAAAATAGGTTGTAATACCAGCAAAACATTTCTGTAAAAAAATTATTACCAGCAATACATTATTGACAGCAATACTTTTTTGAAAAAAATATTATCAGCAATAAAAATCTTGTTGGCATTAAATAACCCATTGAGGTCGATATGCCATAAAACAAACCAAACCAAACAAATCTACCACTGGTAAACTGTTGGTCAAGGCTCAAAGGGTTAATAAGTGGGTGGTGGTTATGATTAGTATAGGGCAAAGGTATAGTACTTACTATCTTTATTCTACTTACCTTAATGGTCAGAGTAAATCTGTAGAAAACTTTCAAAGACCAAGTATAAAAGAAACTAGGTCAGAAATTATGGAGATTTTTTTGGCCAAATATCAAAGACCAATAATTCATCAGCTATCGACTTTATACAAATATATAAGGTAATATCATTGTTGATTCTTATGAATTCTCTCTTGAAACCAATCTTCTTTTTGACTTGCCTTCAAAAATTGATTGTCTGGAATGCCTTGTTGAACTCTCAATATTGTTTTTAAAACTCTCAAACTTTTACTATCTTCTTTTTTTTTTTTTTTTTTTTTTTTTTGACTGTATTTTTGCATGTGAACTCATTTAACCCTTTAATTTCTTTTTTAATTCTAAAAAATTTTATTCCTATTTTAATTTTGTAGATTTTCAATTATTCATTTTTGACAAGTATTTCTTCCGTCTCGATTCTAGTCTCTTTATATTGCAGCTTATCAACTGTTATTCCACACATACATCATAGATAAAAAAAAAAAAAAAATACACAGCCTCTAGAATATTTATTTTTTTTAATCATTTCACCCCAAGCAAGGCAGGAATGCCACTAGTATGCAGGGGGTTACAGAGAGTGAAAATGAGAGAAAAGACTGGGTCTAGGGAGGACTGAAGACAGAATAAAAGATGAACAGGATTCAAGAAAATAAAAGATGGCAATTGACATTGCATTTAAATTTTTGAAGATTGTAGTTATCAGGGAAGCAAGTAAACAGAAGAGAGTTACATAGGCGGGAAGTGCAAGAAAAGAAACTTTAGGTAGAAGTGGTGGTTGCATTTCACTTTTTCAACAGCAAACTAGTAACACACTTAAATTCATGTAATCAGGACACCAGGAGAAAAAAAGCTCATCAGAGCAGTTGGCATGAAAATATTTGTAGAAAAGACAGAGGAAAGCCACACCATGTCGGTGAGAAAATGACCAATGTTGAGATGCCAAGTCAGGATCAATTACATTGCAGATCCTTCTTTGGATTTTGTCGAGAACCTCAAGAGCATCAGACCAAATAGGGCAACAGTATTCAATGCACAGACAAATGGTAAATTTGTAAATGTTAAATGATTAGAGTGGAATAGCTACAACAGGTGATCTCCATGATCCAATTAGCAAAGCAGCTGTTACATTAAGACTGGCTCTTGAAGAAAAAAGTGGAAAATTCAATAGAAGCTGATTCTTGATTTTCATAGCATTATGCTCTGTATGTTATGATAAAATCTGAGTGAAATTAAGATCAAGGAAATTAATAATTTTAATTATAGCTGGATGCATATTGAGAGTGCCTCATCCAGAAAGTGGAATGTGAGTGAATGGGAAAAAGTTAGTGATGATGTACCAATCTCCAAAAAAGAAGGGATAGTATGCTTGCCTTGAAGATCTTCATTTAAAATACTGGGTTTTTTTATTTATGTTGTTTACATGAGGACTATTGTCTTTATCTTTGTTATCACACCATTTTGGCTGTTGTGCCCTCTAGCCTTGATTAAGTGCTTGTCGTTCTGGGTAAACTTCAGGGAATTTTGAACTGAACCCTTTATTTAATCTATCGGGGCAGATTATTTTCATTTCATTGATTAAGCTGACCAAGGCCAGTAGACTCAAAGCCTCAGACACCAGGGTCAGTACACTTAAAGCCTTGGTCATCAATAATAAGCTTATATATAATATCATAAAGAAACAATTTATACAAAGAATTAAGTAGAAATGTTAATGTGATTAATGGCAAAAAACTTTGCTAACAGAACATTGACTTACTATCAATTCCTTGAATAATAAGATTCTTATATTTGAGTTGTTGTCAGATGGGAGACACATGCCAAGTATATATTCAACTGTCAATAAATAGCATAATTTAAAAAATCCTCTTTCAGTCGACACATATTTCGTCTTAGTGTTTGCTTATGTATGAGTAAATTGTGCCCTGAAGATGACAGTTTGAAATTGTCGAAAGTACAATACAACTCATAACATCCTTGTATATATTCCGTCAAATGATGCTTCTTGGTGTTTCGTCAGTGTCTATGTTGTTGAGTCGTAGAGCAAGACAGATTCTACTGTGGCCTTAAAGAAGTCTCTCTTAAGATTGTCAGAGAAGGAGAACTTCCAGATGGTACTCAGACCATTAAGAACATCTCAGGCCTTGCCTTTAAGGATTTTGATGTCTCTCTCCATTGGCTTGATGTTACTGCCAAGGTAAACAAATTCCTGAACGGATTTGATGTTGTTACCATTTTTCAACCTAATTTCTCCTTCTTGGTTGTAGCTGACAAATTCTGTTTTGCCAGCATTAACGTAGAAACCACTCTTGCTGGCTGCGTCTTTGATAAGATGGAGAGGTTTGGTAGCTTTATCAAGGCAAGGTCATTTGCTTAATCTACGTCTGTTGTTTTTGCCGTCTTGCTTTTTCAAAGATGTTTGTAGGGCGTAATCTAGGCACAGGATGAAAAAGAAAGTATCTCCCTGCAAGACTCCTGTGACAATGTTGAAAAAACACCATATTTCCATCAGGAGATTGGACCATTCAGTGAGGGTTCAAGCCTGATGTGGAATGAAGTTCAATAATCTACCAATGACAATCATATATATATTATATATATATTGTTGTCATTGGTAGATTATTCCAGAAATATGTAGGTTTGATGAACAAGATATTAACCTGTCATAATGATTTCAATTCTTACTTTGAAATGTTTTTTCAATATGGTTTTTATTATTAAGTATTAACCTAATTTATTATAATTCATTTATTATTAAGTATTGACCTAATTTCTCTTCTTTTTTTTTCTACTTCCTTTTAATTATTCTTTATTCTATTCGGTTGTTGATTTCTTTTTGTTTCCTCTTTTTCTTGATTTTTCTTTCATTTTTTCTTTCTTTTTCTTTCATTTTTTCTTTCTTTTCTTTTTTTTCATCTGTTTGCATGGATTTTTATTTTTTTTATTATTTGTGTTTTTGCCTTTTGTTGAAAATTGCAAAACTTGCTTGTTTGATTTTGAAACTTGTTATGCTTATTTATTTTGTTTTTCTCAATATTGGTTGGTATCTTCCTCATTTATTTTCAATGGAATGGTGCTAGATTTTGCACAAATTTTGAAACCACTATCCAATCTGAATAATAAAATTCAAATTACATTTGAAGAATATATTTCAGTCATCAATTCATCTGGAAAATCTGATAAAAATAGAAGCAAAATTGTCCAATCAGAAACTCGAGAGCATACTACAAAATATAAAATGTGAATTTTTTTCTTGAATGACAATATTGCTTTTAATTTTAATAACAGATTTACAGAAAAACTGACATCCCCACCCAGTATATGTGTATGTGCTGTGATTACTAATGAGCTATTCTAACTTGAGTTTAATTTCAAAAATTTCTTTTACTTTATAAAAATTTGTACAGAAGCAAAATAAGATTTGCTCAAGCAAGATAGAAAAAATAAACAATGAATGCTTAAATTACATTAAATTTTTTTTCTTTTTAAAATATTAGTTAAGCAAATGTTATTTTGAATTTGTCATTTTTAAAGCTATTGTAAAAGTGTCATTTTTTTTCTAAAAGAAATACTTTTTGTTTGTTAGTAATGATTACTTTTGGTCTTCTGATTAAAGTGGGGACTTGATCAAATATTTGTACCAATTTTAGATCAGGTGTAGCAGTCAGTAAGAAACAAACTCTCTGAAAGGGTTTTTGCAAGAGAAGCTTGCTAAATGTAATTCCAAGATAGATGTTCAAATATGCATTTGGTGAACTCAGTCAGTAGTTTCTAAACCAACATTTCTGACCCTAAAAATATAAAATAGTGCAAATATACTGATGTAAAACTTTTAGAATGTAAAGCATTATTGAAATTCTGGAAGATAAAAATAGCCAAGCATCATCCAGTCAGTGCCATGCTTACTGGCTTGGCCACATTTTGCGATGACCTGATAAACACCCTACCAAAAACATCTACCAGTATTGACCTACCATCTGGAAACTGGAGATAATCTTGCAGCTGCTGGTAAAACATTGACCACCGGGACCTTCAGCAGATTAATCTGGTGCTGGAGGATGTTCTGATGCTATACTGGGACTATGAGAGCTGTAGGGACAAGGTGGCTCTTATAGCCCAATAATGCTCTCAGTGCTGAGTAATTATCACATGAAGGTTTATAGAGTCAGTATATATTAAGTCCTACCAACCGTCTCTCTATAAGCAGAAAGAGGGATTAGCAGGCTTAAACATAATTAGCCTTTAATGTTATAATTTTACTTGCATATAACATTAATCTGGAGTTTTCTTTTAGTTGCTGTGCATATTTTCTCTGTCCTTAATTTTTGCTTGTAATGAGAAAGGACCAGTAAACTAGTTTAGCTATTTTATTCATATTTTAATATTACAAATATTTGGCAATATATATTTTTTGTTACCTCTCTTTTTTGTTATGAATGTCTTTCTAATATATCTGCTTTTATTAGAAAATTAGACAAAAAAAAAAAACTTTCTACTCTGAGGATTGCCAAACTAAAAAGTTCTGTGTTCTATGTTGCAAGCAAAAAATATTTGGAAAATGATGATCTAGTTAGTACACAAAACAAAATGTTACTAAGTACAGGTTATCTCCCTTATAATATTCTGAAGCATTTTTAATGGTTTTTTTTTTTTTTTTTTTTTTTTAAAGATTTTAATTAAACGCTGCAGTAAAATTCATTCACAAATGACTGACTTGGAAATCATAAATAATTAATAAAAAATTTCTACTTTTTTTTAAAATCACTTTCTATTGTATAAATTCTTTGTAAAATACATGTCTGGGAAAGAAATTATTTACAACTCTGGAAATATAAAGCCTCTTTATAAATACAGTCTTTGTTCAGACATTTTGTACTATATTCTCTGTCTTTTTATCTAGGCTTTATTGCCATTTCTGTGTGAAATTCTGGGATGTGGAATTATGATTATTTACATTAGGACTAATATCTCCATCCATCTGGCAACCCCTCATACTCCAGTACTTCTTAGAGAGAAGGATCGGTGCATGCACCGAAGTCAGCACAACCAACATTTGCGGGTGCTCGGGAAATTTTTGTTTGTTGCCTCGGTGCACGTGCTCCCCACATTTAAACCAACCTTGTGTCACAACCTGACCTCGTGGGGGTTTGAGTAAATATCTACTCCAGTACTTCTTTTTTTAATCATCTGCCATTTAGACTGTTGAGCGGCTATGTGGGCCACACGTTGTTTAAAACCTTTTGTTTTGATGATACGGTCTTGTTCATTTCTTTCATATACTCCCATTCAGGAGAGTAAATACAGTCAAATCTCTCATCCACAGACTAATTAGGGAGGGGGGAGTGGTCCATTAAAGCTGATTGTCCATAGATGAGAAAGGATTATTGTTGAGTTATGAAACCACTAGTAACTAGCAGTAGTTATGATCATAATGTAAATACTATAAACATGTATATATGACATAAATAAAGATATACTTAATATGGATATATTAATCAAAACAATAAAAATAAGAGATTTCTCACAGCTACTTTTTCATGCATGTGCAACTATGTATCGTAATTTATTCACTGTATACCCATCTTTGTTTACAATTGAAAGGCCTGCCGCCACCAAGTGGTCACTTTGAGAACTAATATAGGTCGTTCCACTAAACCTGCAAATTGTGAAATATATTGCTGATGATTTTGAAGTTTTTTTTTTTTTCCTGCAGATTTTTTTTTTTTTATTGTGCCTGCAGATTTTGTCCATTGCATCCAAAATCCATTGATGGGGGTCTGTAGTTGAGAGGTTTGTCTGTAGATATTATTTTTTGATTTAGGCTTCTTTTTTTTTTCTTTTTTTTTTGCCTTTGTATTGCATGAAACAAGAAAAACCTTGTTTGGAAGAATTAATGATTGTTTTATTTCCTGTTTTTAACTTTGTTCTACTTTTGATAACACAATAATATATATGTGGAACAAGCTGGCAAGATTATGTTTTAGTGTTTTGAATTAAGGGTGATTTGTGTCATCTGGCATTTTCTGTGGCCCAGCAGTGGCCAGATCCCAAGGGTACCACATTTGCATAGTTTAGCATATATAATTAGAACACCTGTGATAGAGAAATGACTGGCTCATATATCTCACAAGGTGTTGATAGTAAGTTTATTTCCCACCAAATGCTTCACAGTTGAGGCCTTCTTTCAAATTGTTTCCTAACTATTTTTTTTTTTTTTTTTTACTGTAGAGCAATGGCAGAGTTTCTACATTCTGGAAGAATCATTAATGGATCTGTGTGTAGAAACTTGACTGAATCACTGTGTTTCTGAATGTCCCACAAAGCATTTTGTACAATATATATATAAAGAAAGTTAATAAATTTAAATTATATACATTCAGACTAATGTCCTCATTTTTGTTGTTGTCCCTTCTGGACTTCTTTGGATGGAGATATTAGTCCTAATGTAAATAATCATAATTCCACATCCCAGAATTTCACACAGAAATGGCAATAAAGCCTAGATAAAAAGACAGAGAATATAGTACAAAATGTCTGAACAAAGACTGTATTTATAAAGAGGCTTTATATTTCCAGAGTTGTAAATAATTTCTTTCCCAGACATGTATTTTACAAAGAATTTATACAATAGAAAGTAATTTAAAAAAAAAGCAGAAATTTTTTATTAATTACTTAAGATTTCCAAGTCAATCATTTGTGAATGAATGTTACAGCAGCATTTAATTAAAATCTTTACAAAACAGAAACACTAAAAACGCTTCAGAATATTATAAGGGAGATAACTTGTACTTAGTACACAAAACAAAATGTCATTAGCTAGATCAGCATTTTCCAAATATTTTTTGCTTAAAACATAGAACACAAAACTTTTTAGCTTGGCAGTCCTCAGGGCAGAAGGTTTTTTTCTTTTTAGTCTAGTTTTCTCAGAAAATTTGTCAGAGCAATAAAAGCAGATATATTAGACATTCATAACAAAAAAAGAGAGGTAACAAGAAATAAATATTACCAAATATTGGTAATATTAACATGTGATTAAAAGCAGCTAAACTAGTTTACTGGTCCTCTCTGAACTAAAAGAAAACTCCAGGTTAATTTTGATTCTTTTCTTCTTTATTTTTTATTTTTATTTGTTTTTTTTTTGGCCTGTCCCATCCAGACTTTTGGTAACCAACTTCCTTTTCAACAGAAAGTTCTTGGCTAAATCAATGAAACCAATTATATTGCATATACAGATATTCCATTATTTTATCTTGGGAAATGGTCAACTGATTTTCAAGTCTGTGTTAGAATATTCAAAGAATGTTGCCAATAATGAGAAGAAAAAAAAAAAACTGGAGATGAGAGATTTTGTTTTGGACTAATTGGTTTTGTTGGCTTCTTATTTCCTCCTGGAGATGAAAAGAATAATTTCACTGGAAGAAGACCAAGTGAGAAATGTCTTTTATTTTACATCTGCCATGTTCCACAATGTAGCAAGTGGAAATCCTGCTTTTTGAAGTATTCGTTTTCAAAGTGGATTCAGGCAAAATAGAAAGATTGTCATTCATTTCACTTTGGCCCTGAAAAGAGATCTTTTCAGTTTCATTTTTTTCTATTCTCCTGTAAAGCCAACGAACACCATTTAATTCTTGAAACTCTTTTCTTTTTTCTTTTTTTTTTTTCACTAAATGTTCACTCAGTACAAGGCTCAATAGCCACTCAAGGTAGAACATTACTAAATGAGATTGTTGCATGGATATAGAAGTGCAGATTCTGAGTATGCATATGATAGGTGACTGTAGATCTTACACTTTAATCAGTTAAGATTATAGTGTTTGAGGGAAGTATCCCCTCGGGAGTCTGTTCAACAAAGTAGTGGCTCATGAGAAGAAGCTGTCTAAATGGAACTTCCTGCTTACAAATGGAATATGAAGAAGGGAATGTGGATGGTGCACCTCTGTGTACATGGCATGGCCTCAGCTGTGAAAGTCTGAACTGATGGAACTAGAGAATGCAGCTCATCAGAACATTTTCTATGGAAATAACAGTAGAGTAGCAAGAGGTTTGCTATGTTATGTCTGTAGGAGAGGAATTGTATGGGGAGGAATAATTCATCACCTACAAGGCTGTGCAAATGTTTTTGAACTCTGTTGAGGCCAGAAAGAAAGGATTGTAACAGTTTCAGACAGTTTGCAAAACAATATGGATTTTAAAATTTTCGATTTCCCAGCATTTTCCATGGGTCAATGGTGAGGTAATTTAATGGAATTATCTCTCTGAAGTCAGTGTGGCCAAGTTGGTAAAATTGCCTTGGCTTTAAAAATGACTGCCACAATTACACTTTTTATAGCACTAACATGGGGGTATTTGCAACTATTGTTGACTTGTCAAGGTTCACAATGGTTAAAGCAGAAACAAGTGTTGAACAGCTATATAAATTCTCCTATATAGCAGTGAATGCTGGACAATCTCATCACAGATAAAAAAGAGACTTGAGGCAACAGTAATGTGGCTCTACAGAAGGATGCTGAGAATACCATGAAAAGAGGATGTGAACAATGAGGAAGTTTTAATAAAAATGGAAACAACAAAGACACTTAGAATTAGAACAAGACAATTCAAATTTCTGGGATACAAAATGATGAAAAAGGGCTTGGAAAATTTGATACTCACAGGACTTCATGAGGGCAAGATGGGCAGGTGAAAATAGTAAGTAACCTACCGAAAAAGTTAATGTAAATGTCGTAACCTAGGGAAGGTTACTAAATAGACTAATCACACAAAGGTTGGTAATGAATGATAATACTTAGGACAAGAACAACACATATAAATTTTTTTTTTCCCCCTCCGAGGTACGGGTTGGATACTATGATGTTCATATGTTTATTCTAAGATCCGGTGGCTGGGTATCTTTTCTGAATTCACTTTTTGCTCCTAAAACACTCTGCTAGAAAATCATTAAATGTGGTTGTGTGTGGCTTGATTTGGATTGGTTTGTTTTACAGCATATCAACCTCAATGATTTTTTTTTTTAATGCCAACAAAATTTTTGTTGCTGGTAATTTTTTTTTTATTTTTTTTTTTTTCAAAAATGTATTACTTCTAATAATTTTTCTTCAAAAATATATTTCTGGTAATAATTTTTTACAAAGTATTTCTGGTATTAAAACCTATTTTTACACTTTCATAGTGTTTTGACTCCATTTTGGGGGTTAACTATTTACCCATAGCTGGTACCCTAACAGGTGCTACCACCCCAAGTCAGGGTGGACCTGGGAACACCAGCAATTAAGAGGTGGTTCCACGCTCCTCAAAACCTCCTGATCAGAGGCCTTGCTGTTGGATGTAGTTTATCATTTTACCCAGTGAACAGATGTAGTTTATCTTCGTGCTCAAGATGGGGTTGTGTGTGTTTTGGTATTGCTCATTATTTATTACATTCTCTACATTTGATTCCATTGAATTTGGTTGTCATAATAAATGAATTTTATGTTGGACTTTATATTTTGTGTACACAAAATGGAGTTTAGAGTATCTATTTGGTTTCAATGTGTGTCAGATTGTGGGAAATATTAAAAAAAATTATTTGCATTAGTCCTACAATAAGTTGTTTTTTACTTTGACTGTCTTGCAGCGCTTCTATGAGACGGAGCAGCATGAGAGGAGAGAAAAGTCAGTTATTCATGAAAGAAGTCAAAGAAGAAGCCGCACATTTTGGGTTGAGAGCTGTTGATTCCAATGAAGACATTCCTGTGAGTATGAAATAAAAAAAACAAAACAAAAAAAAAACAACAAACCTCTTCAACATTCCACAAATTATTTGGTTAAAGGTTTACATCTATGTTGTTTTGATCTGAGTAAGGTTCTGAAATTAAGCATTGTACTTATTCTCTTTGTATTCCATTGGTGAGTTGCAAGTTCCATTCTTCCCATGAACTGCTGCTTTGTGGATCTGATTACCAAGAGGATGCTTCCCCAATCACAAGGATCTTAACCTGTTCAAGTCTAAGGTCAACCATTATCTTCCCCCACATATCCACATAAAATGTGCCTCTTACAGGCCTTGTACATGATGACCACCATTGCAAAATGAAAAATTTCACAAATTATTTAGGACAGAGGTTTTTATCTATGTTGTTGTAATCACTATGTTTTGGTAGATGCATTCTCTGGCCTTCATACGGTCTAAGGTTCTGAAATGAATTGTACAGTTCTAATGACATTTTTCCTTTGTTGATACCAAAGTCTATTTTATGCCCTTCTTCAGGAGCATAATCTTTTTTATAGAACTGTTGAAGTCCGTTTTTTGACAGCTCATATAAAAAAAAAAAATCCTCACAATAAAGCATGCAACTATTTTTTGTCATGTTACTTGCTAATATTTTCCGAAGCAAAGAAACTCACACTGGCCACATTTGCTGAAAGGCTGAGGAATCATGGTTGTTTTGATCATCATCAGTTGGCCAGTGTGATTCCTTTTCTTCCAAACATCATTTGAAGTTCTAAAATAATATATAAGCCTCTCATCAACGGACTAATAGGGAGGAGGGATGGGCTGTTAAAGCCGATTGCCCGTATATGGTTTTGTGATGTCAATGAACACTCGCTTGACACTTTTGTGATGCCAACGAATACTCATCATCACTTTTGTAATGCTTGTTGTAGTAGAGACTTTGTAATCGCAGCTACAACTATAATATGCCATTGAACAATGCTGGTGTCTGTGATCTGGCACCCACTACATACTCCAGTACTTCTTTTTTTAATCATCTGCCATTAGACTGTTGAGCGGCTATGTGGGCCACACGTTGTTTAAAACCTTTTGTTTTGATGATATGGTCTTTATTTCATATACTGGCATATTTACCCATTCAGGAGAGTAAATACAGTCAAATCTCTCATCCACGGACTAATGGGGGGGGAAGTGGTCAGTTAAAGCGGATTGTCCATAGATGGGAAAGGATTATTTTTGGGTTATAAAACCACTATAGTAACTACCAGTAAATACTATAAACATGTATATATGGCATAAATAAATAGACACTGTATCTATAGACCATACCATATGTATAATTGTGTTATACAGAAGTTATTTTTACTCAACTTAAAAAAATGTCTTATTTGAAATTGCAAATACAGACAAACCTCTCATCAACAGACTAATGGGAAGGGGTTAGTCCATTATAGTTATAGTAACTACTACTAGTTATGATCATAATGTAAATACTATAAACATGTATATATGGCATAAATAAATATATACTTAATCTAGATATATTAATCAAAATCACAAAAATAATAGATTTCTCACGGCTACTTTTTCATGCATGTGCAAATGTATCATAATTTATACACTGTACACCCATCTTTGTTTACAATTGAAAGGCCTGCTGCCACCAAGTGGTCACTTTGAGAACTAATATAGGTCATTCCACTAAACCTGCTAATTGTGAAATACATTGCTGACAATTTGGAAGTTTTCTTTCCTGCAGATTTTTTTTTTTTTTTACCTGCAGATTTTGTCTGCTGCATCCAAAGTCCATTGAGTGGGTGGGGGTGGGAGGTAATGTCCATAGATGAGAGGTTTGTCTGTACTGACATTATTCCATGAATTGTTTAGACTAGCTATCCTCATCTTTGTGGTTTTGATGTCAACATTTTGGCCTGTTCATTGTCCAACATTTCTAATATTCTTTGATGTTATATATTGTCATCATTCATTGAATTATTTGAACATGAATTAGACTCTACACTAGCAATGGCCTATAAGACAGTTTTGGTACTCTATGTTCCCCACTGAGGTACCTTAGTCTGGTACAAGGCCACAATTGTGAAGTATCCTGTGAAGATTATTAAACTCATTCCATTAGCAATGGCCTGTGAGACTATTCTGATAACCTATGTTCACCATTGAGTCTGGTACAAGGCCTATTGTGTGAGATACTAGAGTGACAAAAATTTATTTTTGTGCATTTTTTGTCTGTAAATTTATTATATTTTTTATCATTTCCTTTTCCAGGATGAAGATGACGAAGATGAAGAAGAGAAGGAGCCTGGAATTGCCAACGTTAATGATGTTGAATTGATATTTGATGATATGAATGGCAACGAATTCCCTGCTATCCAGTCTCACTCTGATCTACCACATCCACACATGAATGGCAACCACCAACCTGAACCTGGAAAACGTGTGATTCCTCCTTTACGAGAGTTAGGGGAAGGTGTTCGTCCTAGAACTAATTTGTCGGCACACCTTAAACAGCCCACCACGGTTATATCTTCTCTTCTGATACCAACCCCGCCCTCATCTTCTTGGGCAGGCAGCAGTGGAATACCATCACAGAGGTCACCAGTTGATGCTAGACATGGTTCAACAACAAACACTAAAACTACCGTTGGAGGTGAAACCAAGTCTTCGGTATCTGTTGGAGAGAAGACAAAATCTCCAGCGACTACAACAGTTACGACTACTGGAAAGTTAGTCACACCGAAAACCGGCCCCTTAGATTCAGTTTCTGGACATTCAAAGGGAACATCAACAGTCCCCAAATCCACTTCCTCCACAAAACCAATTACTTCTAAATCTTCAACAAAAGCCACCCCCACCACTACCACCACCACCACCACCACTACCACTACTAGTTCTTTCTCTGCTATTTCTTCTATTTCAGCTTCCAAGGGATCCACAGGTACAATCCCAAAAGCCTCTGCACCGACAGGGCCCAAAGAGAAAAGTAAGGAAAATGCTGATCCATCTTTGCAGAAAGAAGCCATAAGTGGCAAACCTCCAGGTAGTACAGTTACCCAACCATCTGGTACATCTGTACAACCCCAGTTAAACATTCCATCAGTCTTGAATGACGTGCCTGGAGCTAATAACAGTGCAAATGAAACTCCCAAGTTGAAACCTCGCTCAGAATCCCGTTACCCAACTGGAGGAAGCCTGACCGGTACAACACTAATTGACCTTAAACGACAACGTATTGAGAAGTATAATCGCAGCGGTACGTCCAACTGCAATGGTGGCACGAACAATAACTCCTTAGGAGCCTCTGCTGCTGGCAGCAGTGGAGGATCAACTGCTAAAACCTCAAGCCTTGATTCTGAGATTCAAAACATGTTTCTGGCTAACGTCTTGGCTGACCGAAGTCCTATCCATTCTCCATCATTGGGAAAGAATGGACATAATTCTGGCCTTCCTCCATCAGCAACTGACTCCAGTAGAAATAGTAATTCAAGTCTGAACACAGTTGGGACACAGAGTGGAAACAATAACAACAACATGACTACGGGTCCTCGGACGGCTTCCATGATCAATGGTAACCAACAATCTATGCGTAAGTTTTCGGCCTCCAGTAGCGTGCAGGTAATCGGTGGTGATGATGACGAGAAACGAAACTGTTGTATAATTATCTAAACTTATGTAAAGTTAATTATTTTTTGTTTTTATTTTTTTTTCCTGAATTGTTATCCCAAACAAACAAACAAAAACAAACTCTGCCACATTTAAAAACATTTTATATTTTTTTTTTTTTTTTTTTGCAAGTCGTCGTCTCAATATCTTTCTCATTTTTTTTTTTTTTGTTTTGTTTTTTGTAATCATGGTTACTTTTTTATTTTTTTTGACTCAAAATTTTTGCACACTAAATAGTCACATCTTGGTCACAAGCTAAATAAGAAAGAAAAAATTGGGATAGATATGGCCGTAACCTTTCATACAAGAAGGTAGAAAGAAAGCATAGCAAGCAAGCACTAGATTTCGATATACATGATCCTTAACAATGAAAAGAAGTGGTAAATGTTTAGATTTTTGAGATGATGATGATAATAATAATAATAATAAAACATTTCCAGCCTTACTGTCCTTAGCAATAAAAGCTAGTAAATCTTTTTTTTTCTCCTTAGATGCTTAAAGCTAAAATCAATGCCACTTCTTTGAAACCATCTTCTATTGTGATTTTTAAACCCTGTATATTCATTTATATTATAAATATACATAATTTTTGTTAGTGCTAAATGAATGACCATTTTAACATAAATAATGTCTGTAACAAGGATAAAAAAAAATACCAGCCTTGCTTGTAGCCAGATTCATTTTCAGTCACCTAATTATCGACAATTCTAACTACATTTGATCAGGATTCTTGTTCAACCTTTCCTTTTTCACTTATCAATAAAATATATAATACTAGTAATCAAAATAAACATTTCTTCACATGTAATCTATTTTATTTGCTCTTCCCTTGCTTGCTGAGTGCAGTGTGAATAGGGGCTGTCCATAACACTGACATTGCTCGGAACATGCCTACCAAATAAGTGAGCACTGCTAACGTTTTTTAAAAAGCTGCTGCAAAGGAAAGCAAGAACTCTTAAAGATTTATGTTTTGGGATATTGGTTGATGTGAACGGCGCCAATTTTTGGTGTTGCTGATAATTCTAAATAAAACCTTCACCCATGGATCTACTCTCCCCTCCCCCATCCACTCACAGACATACACCCAAAAAGAAAGAATGAGAGAAAAAAATTCAATGTTGTAATGCTGTTTCTCATAAGTTCAAATGGTCTCTCTCTCTCTATTTATGCTTTTACATTTTATCTTAACAAATTTTACTGTTATCTTCTTTTAATTCACTCTGTACATTTGTTTTTTTAACTGTCATCATAATCTTCCTTCCCTGATTTTCACACACACTCACCTTGTTTTATTTATTCATGTTTTTTTTAATCATTTGTTCAACTTTGATTATGGAAACAAAAAGAAAATTGAAGTCCCTAAAATGAGCAAGTAGAACCAAATTTTGATTAAATTTAATATTTCATTTTCTGTAACGTCATTCTTCTGAATTCGATCTAAACTTTCTCATCGATATATGCTAAAAAAAATCTGTTCTTTCTTTAGAGATTTCTCTGCATCATCATTTTGATTTTAACAAATGAAATATATTTGCATATATTTTTTAAAATATTTTATCAGTTTAATTTGAGGGGATCTCTGTATAATAGATAATAAATTTGCACATATGATATTCATAAATTATAATAATATAATAGTCATGTTTCTCTTGTGATTTTTACTACCTTAGTGTTTTTTTTAAACACCTATTTTAACTCCAAATACTAATAAACTTTCTTCCATGGTCATTGAGTTCAAGCCACTTGCATTTTAGCTGGACAGTTTTAGAATTGGCTATTATAATGTTGGAAATATTGTTCAGATTTGCTTGACTTAGTGATTCCATTCATACACAAAACAACTACGAATCTTTCTTCAGAAAATTCAACTACATTTGCCAATACTAATCATAGCAGTAATTTGCTTAGGTAACTTTAGCATGTCCCCAGCATTGTGCCTAATTCCCAGTTGGTTGTAATTTGATATCAAGATTGACTCCTTTGTCAAGTCAACACAACCCCTATTCTATGGCTTCCTATGATACCTGTTTAGTTTGATCCTTACCCTCTGACCTACCTGGCTCGGTTGAATCTGCTAGGAGAAATACACTTGCTGGTAGGTGGGTCAGCACATCAAGGCGAGAAACATTGGTAGATTATTAGGTTTTACAATTAGTTACCGATCCTATGTAATATAAGAAAAAAGTTGGTTCTTGGAGTGACAAAATTATGAATTAAAATGTCAAAGAAAATAATGTATCAATTTCCAAGGCTTGGTTGTGTGGCTGAGATAGCCTGTACCTCTCCCACTTGGTACAAACCTCCTATTTAGTCTTGGGTTAGATTCAGCTAACCAAAAAGATCAAATATAGCACTTTTTTGGGTGGGGTTTAGTGCAGGGACCCAAACACATTTGTAAACAATTCAAAAGCAGCCCAGTTCAATTAGTGTATGTGCCCACCTATATTACTTCTCAATGAAATGAGATACTGCCTGAGAGATGGATCACCAGAAACTAGACCTTTTGGCTTGCCTTCTCTGAAGACACAGAAGCTCTAGTAGCAAGCCACTTTTCTTTTCAAAGTGTTCACCCAATACAAGGCCTATGAGCCACTCAAAGTAGAGGGTTACTGAATGAGGCAGTTTCCTGAATGTAAGTGCAGATTATGAGGATATGTAGGATAGATAATGGTTGACTCTAGACTTGGAGATTAATATTGTAGTGAAGCATCCTTTCAGGAATTTGTTCCACAAATTAGACAGTTTCTTCCTGAGAACAACTGAGTCAAACTGATATGTGGTGATAAGTGTAATGACATAGACCTATAACCATTTCAATCCTGAGTTCCAATGATGATTGACAGGACAGATAAAGAAATTATTGCAATGCATCATGGTATACAAAATTTCTTGTATTAAATAAATCCTAGAAAATTCAATTTTTCTATTCAAGTTTTGTTTTTTCTTTTTAAACTCAATAAAGATTAAATTAAATTTATTATTAAACAAAAAGCAAGTAAATTATTCTTTTTTATGAACAAAACTTTAAAAACTTAAATCTTTCTTAAATTAAACTTAATATTTATCAGAATTTTTAATACTATACAGTTAAAGAAATGTCAACTTTCAGAGCTGTGATCTAAATGCTAAGACCATTACCAATTTCAGGGTAAAAAAAAAAAAAAAATAGTATTTTATGATTAAAGTGTTTAATTCATTTTAGATATAAACCATCATTGCTATTTAAGTATAAATATATTCCTCTGATAACTTTTTATTAATACTATCATTTCACCCAATAAACTCTTGAAAGCTACTCAAGGTAGAATATTACAGTCAATAAAAGCTGAATGAGGTCTGTGATATGGATAGAAGAGGAGGTGATACAAAGTAAAGACTATGAGGATAGATAACGATTGACTCTTGACTTGTAGAAGTGCTGAAGGAAGCGTCCATAAAATAGCAGTTTTTTGGGGGCGGAAAATGTTCAGCTTTTTTTTTTTCTTAGATTCTGGAGCTTGAAGGAAATGAGTGACAACACTGCAGAATTAGCTGTGAAAGTCTGAACTGGTAAATGAAGCACTCATTTGAACATTTGCCATAGAAGTAATGGAAATAGTGGAAATGTCAAGTTTATGGGAAAGAGGCTGCAGATTGGTGAATAAGTTTCCCACCACAAGTCCACAAATTATATTGAACTCCATCAAGGCTGAAAAGTGAAGAGATTGTAAATAAGTAGTGGGGTAGAAAATCAAGGCTGCAGTGAAAAACTTTGAATTTTTTTTTTTTTTTTTATTCAAGAAGCCTGTCTCTGTGGCCTAATTGATAAGGCAGCTGTTATGTTGAGATAGGCTTCTTGAGAAAAAGAGATGCAAGTTTGAATAGAGGTCACAGTTTTGGAGCACCCATGACAGACCATATCCACTGAGCTAATAAACTAATTTAGGACACATCATAGTAAGAAGCCTTTTCCACAGATGAAGCCTTGCAAACTTATTGTTACTTCTATGGTAAATTTTCAGATCAGCTACATTTATTAGTTCCACCAGTTCAGACCTTCACAGCTAAGACTCACCATGCCACATACACAGGGTCAAATCATCCCCATTTCCTTCATATTTCATTGGTACGGCAGACAGACAGCTTCTACCCAAAGAACTGCTATTTATGGAACAGATTCCCAAGAGGATGCTTCCCCAGTCACTACAATCTTAATCTCTTCAAGTCTCATGTCAACTATGATCTCTCCTACATATCCCCATATGTACTTCTTGCTTTCTCTTTCACAACAACTTCATACATTAACCCTCTACCTTGAGTGGCTCTTGGACTTTCTATTGGGTGTTTATGGCAGTTTCAAGTTGCTTGTTAGAATAGCGGAGTTTTTCTTTGTTGTTATTATTTTCTTTACAAGGTAACGTTGAAAATATTTTAAAATTTTATAATATTGGTATACAATGTGTTTGTCTTTTTGACAAATGTTTTTTTACTCAAATTTTGTTTCATGCAAACATCCTGATATCCAGTTAAACATTAAACAAAAAAAACTTTTTTGTCAGAAATTAAAAGAAAATGCGACTCAAGGTGTAAGCAATCATGGCTCTCCATAACTTCCTTGTAGCTCTTAATAAATTTTCTCTTAACTCCTGTTCAATCATACATTTATTCAAGCTCACTATTTTATGTGTTGTTTTTCTTTGTCCCTCTTGCCTTCAATCTGTCCTGTGTCAGATTTTTTAAGTCCTTTTTCTTCATTATGTACCCTAAGCTTATAATTTCACTATAAAAATGAACCTTGTAACATAATTCTCTCCCTTGTAATTTCTCAATTCTTATTTCATTTGGTTTTTAATGAGAAAAAATAATATTTGATATTTAACCCTTTGTTCATGAAACCCTGAGTCAAAATTCATAAATAATTGGTATGTAATATTTTACAGTAGATATAAAAATAATTACAAGTGTTTACCCATCATTCAACTGGTTGCTGAGCATTAAGTCGTTTCTCTCTACCACCGGTAAAGCAGTGGTCAGGGCTCAAAGGGTTAAGCAAGCAAAATATAATTTGAAATTTTAATTAACTGTTTCCATACAAGGAATATTTGTCACGCTACTGTCGATTGAAATAAATCTAATTTCCTGAAATGTCCACAAACTTTTATTGCTTTTTCTAGTCTTGATAGCAGTTTCTTTCCTAGCTTTATTTTTGGTCATGTGGAAAGTTAACAGCTTCATTATCTCATTTTATGTTGTTACTGTTGTTGAACATGTTCAAGTGATGCAGTTTTTGTTATTTGATAAAGTTCTTTGTGATCTTGCAGTACCACTCTATAGGGTTTGATGAAGAATCGTCTGCTTTGAGATTTATAGGATTAATTATGGCAGTACAGACGAAAAGGAAAATCTTTTGTGATCAAAGATGGCTTCTTTTTTTTTTTTGTAAATGTCTTTTTATAGTCAGTGTTTGTGGAGACTACACTTGCTTTTATATTTTTTATTATTATTAAAAAAAAATTTGTATGTTCAATACTATTTTTTTTCCCATTTATATATTTTCAAAAACACACACACACACACTTATAAAACTTTCTACCAGGAGATATATTTATCACAACAGAACTTCCAATTTGAAAGATTCCCACAACACAAATCTTTATTTCAGCACATGGTCATTTTACCAAGTGCTGAACTAAAATAAACTTAGTAAATATGAATTTATAAGGGTGCTTGCCATTGTGATGGTCAACAAGTATGTCTTACAGACCAATTTATGTGTGTAGGGATTGTGAGTCTTTCTACCATGGCCTTGAGCCAGTCTATATAACTATTTCATTTATAAAGGACATGATATGTAAACATATCTTATCAACCAATTCAATTGTGATGTGAGTTTGATCTTTATAACACCCCACCAACTTCTTTTATACTGTGAAGTAATGGTTCAATGGGCAAGATCCAGGTTCAAACCTCACCATGATTGATTCATAAAGGAGGTTTCTTAATACTATCATCTTGAGAAGTTGATTGCAGTGTGGGACACCGTTGGGAAGGCCCTGAAAACCTATACCATGGATTGACCCATGCTTAAAGCTTTGTGAATGAAATTGGGTCGACAAAACTGTTTGTGCAAAGCACAACCATTAATGGCTTCCAAAATCAAAAGTGATTGTAGCTGTGGGTTTGAGCATACTGACCTTTTCCAAACCTGTGTGCTCTCCCAGAAACTAAGGTCTGTTCCACATTGTTGCAGTATAAATCACAGGGTGGCTCTGTGGGTGCTGCTTAGACATCAGGTAGACTATGTAGTCTCCCAGGACTGATGGATGCCTACAGTTAGTGATTCATGAGCTTAGTCCTCACTTTTATTGTAGCTTTCTACTGAATTGCTAATCATTACTCCATGGCAAGGCAATCTTACCCTGCAGATCATAACTGCTGTAATGAATTTAATCCTCAGTGGTAGCCTTGTGTCAGAGTAAGATAATAGAATTTGTTGATTTTTAATTCCTTCCCAACTAAGAGTGAACTTGTCCATTAATTACAATGAGTGTTTTTCTCTCCCTACATTCTTGATCCCCCCATTCAACTATTACCCTCTGCCTCCATGCGATTTTCTTGCCTCTTGCTTGAGTTGTAGAAAATGCAATGGCTGTGATGATCCCCCTCCCCTGAAACCCTTGCAGGATGAATGTTTGAATTTTGTTTTTTGTGGAAAAAAAAAAAAAAAAAAATCCCTGGTTGTTCTCTCTCTCAAAAACAGATTTGAAACATTTTTATTAACTACACAAGATTATAAATAACTTCACTCACTAATTTTCCTTACACTCACATAAAAAATAATAATTGTATATTTGAAAAGAAATATAAAAATGCCATGTAAAGATAACATGATTAAAAAAAAAAAAAAAATTCCTTTTTAATTTCTTGATAATAAAGAATTTTCAAAAATTTTTGTCTTTTTCTTTTTCCTCTCCACCCCCCCTCCTTGCTTCATTTTTTCCTCTCCACCCCCCCCCCCCTCTCCTTGCTTCATTTTTTATGCAATGACAACCACAACAGTCTGCTGGACCTTTTGGCATGGTAAGAAAAGACTTTTTTTTTTCCTTAAAGATTTTGATAGTAAATGAAGAAAAAAAAAAAAAAATCTCTTTTCTACAGCAAAGATGAGTTAATAGCACTCACCCAACTCTAGGTTGGTCTTGCGACCTGTCCCTCCAGAAGAAGCACCTCTACATATCAAGGTCTTCTGTTAATATGAATAGCCAGATAGCCATCACCAACTTGCTAGGCTTTACATCATCCATCTGAGTGCTGACACGGCTCAACAGTTTGGCGATTGGACAGGAACAGTGCTGTCAATAGGATATAGCTGTAAGCAGCCGATTGAAAATAATCCTGATATATGGTCAGAAACTTTCAGCATCTCTTCATACATGGGTTGTTTAAAATAGCCTTAGAATGCAAGGCAATTTTCTGTCAAAGGGCTGAAAATTTATTGGTTCTCAGACCAAGCATTTAAAAAAAAACAAAAAACAAACAATGTTTGGATTGTGCTCAAAACCTTTCAGCATTCCTTCATCTCAAAATTTGAATCTGCCATAAAAATTCCTTCATTTAAGTTGGAGTTTGACTTAAACTGAATGCATAATTCTCTTTGATGCAAAGTTAGGTATGAGTTTATTAATACTTTCTGATTCTTATTTTTAACGCAGACAGTTAACCCTTTGAGCCATGACCACTGCTTTACCGGTGGAAGAGAAAAATGACTTAATGCCCAGCAACTGGTTGAACAGTGGGTAAACACTTGTAACTATTTTTATATCTACCATGAAATATTACATACCAATTGTTTGAAAAATTTTGACTCAGGTTCTCAGACAGAAGGTTTAAATTGTTCAGGAACACAGGGCTCAAAAGGTTAAAAATAAAGAACAATTATCATAATTTACATAACTTAATATATCATTCTATTATTCAATGAATTAGAAAAATCACTAAAGATTTATCATGAAAAGTATTCGTGAAATATTTTAATTAAAGAATTAATAGGCAAAGGACAAAAAAAAATTTCTTTTACAAATTTTATAATAGCAAGTTATTTTCGTTTAAAAAAAAAAAAAAAAAAAAAAAAAATGGAAAAAGTTGGGGGTTGATGGAGTTGCATTACAAAAAATGTTTTCTGCTAAGGGGGCCATATTTAAAGGGGTTTACGGACGAGAAATGAATAATCTTTACTGTTCATTTAGATTTGATTCCCATTAAACAGAAACGACTAAATAAATAACTTTAAAACTTATACACACAAAACATACCGCCCCCGCAACATATGGAAACTACCAAACAGAAACACAAATGTCCACTAGAGGAACACACACTATCATCCAAATCCACACACACAGACACATGACAAAAATGAACACTAGGATCCGTGTATGTGTGTGTATACACACACACAGATTACCATTTCAAGACAAAGATATGTGATGTCTACCTGAAAAAAAGTAACAACTTTCTCTTCAACGGTGCTTGACTTTGGGGATCAAACAGGAACCAGTGTTTTCAGCACAATTTGACTTAGTGGCATTTCTCTAGAATTTTCTTTTACTATAAAAATATGGTGGAGTAATGGATTTGAGGAATCTGAGAGCAGAGTTTAAGTTGCAGTCATGTTCATTGCATTGACTTAGGTTCATACTTTTCCTAAGGATAATTAACACATATCTCTTCCTCCCAGCTATGGGTTGAAGAGCAGGATACACTGGGCACTATAGCCTTGGTTGACAACCAGTCTATGAGAAGGAAAACTCTGAATTCAAACCACTTGCTGCATTGTAGGTCTTGCATATATATAAAGGAAAAAAGAAAGGCTGGCAGTTGATGGCAATAGTTTCATAGGGGTGCAAAGTCACAAATAGACTATTTCATTATTATTTTATTTTTTTTTTTGGCATGCCACACCCAATCTTGAAAGTAACTTCAAAAACAAATCCAACTCGCATGTCGTCTTGAAAAAGGAACTGCTCCCACCTAATTTATCTTTTTCTAAGCTAAAACTGCCATTGAAAGGAAAATTCAAGATTGGGTGTGGCATGCAAAAAAGGAAGGAATAATGAAATAGGGATGCGAAATCCCAAAGACATTATGAAACTATTGCCATCAATTGCCAGGCTTCTTTTTTTCCTATATATATATATATATATATATATATATATATATAAATAAAATGATTGAATCATTTCCAGACAGAACTGGTGTTTATATTATATATATAAATAAATAATGGACTACTCAGGCTGAGTACAATTGCTTGAACAAACCAGACTGAGACATGACGCGGCAGTGTGGACCTTTGATTTTAGACCATTCACTCAATGGTGTATCACCCACGGCACTTTAGATAATAATAATAATAAACAGTAGGCAATGTAAAATTTGCTGAAAGTATGAAAGGAGACACATTATTAATATTCTTATATGACATTTTGGCTATGGATAATAGAAAGATTAAAGAAAACCTAAAATTTAAAATCAGAAGGAAAAGGATTATCAATGGTTAGGAATTAAATTGAATAGGAATTAAAGCAAGCATTATTGACATGAATATAATATAAATAAAGTAAAAATGATTTGACTACAGAAATACAAGGTTGGTGGCAAGGTCTTATTTTACAGTTGAAATGTCCAGATGTAAGTTCTATGCTTACAGTTTCTTCTCTCACACTGCTCACCTATGGAACTTTCTTCCAGCATCTTGCTTTCTAGTTAATCTTGACCTTCAATAGTTTAAATGCAATGTCAATCATCATCATCTGTCTTAATTCCTATTCTTTTATTGTTCTCCTTAATAATTTTTTTCTTTTTTCTCGTTATTTCACATTCAGTAATCCCTTGCATCTTAACGGCCTTATTGCCTTGCTCAGGGTGAAATGATTAAAATAAAAAAAAATAAATGCATTCAAAGTCAGAATAAAAAGCAAGTGTTATTCACATACTATCACTGTACACACACAAATTCATTTAACTTTGCTTTTTATCAAACAGAATTGACTTCAGCTGAAAAGAATTAATAATGCAATTATTTTAATCATATTAAACAATTAACAGATACAAGATTACTTTTAATTAAAAGGGGAAATAAAAACCATTTTTGGCTTTATTCCTGCAATAACTACACAAAGTTTCAAAATAGAAGTTAATATATTATTTACAGCCAGGCTATTCAAGAAAAGTATTCATCTATAAACCACACAACACAAACTACTAACCAATTGACAATATCTGAAAGGTGTTCTAGAGTTTATTACTGAATTGACCTAAAAACAAGTTTACCTACCATTGTGTTACAGCAGGTGTGCATCTCTCTCATTATATAAAACGATAAAAATTGTGTTTGTGCAAAAAAAAAAAAAAAAAAAAAATGAACTTTTAATTTTATTTATTCCTATCTCTCTATATATTTTATATATTATATATATATATATATATATACGCACACACGCACGCGAGAGCACATCGTGGTTATTGGTACCGAATGTTGGACTGCCATAACCATGTTTAAATTACAACCAAGGCTGTTGCATTTAGCTTTGTACAAATACTCTTGAAAAGTTATGAATCCGTCTCTTCTCTCTCCAGCTAGGGGTTAATAATAATAGGGTTGACTGGAATCTCTAACTTTGCTTGGTAACTAGAATAAAAGAATTGATTGATTCATTTTCTACAGCTTATCAACCCTTTCCAGTTTATTTAAAGCCAGAAAATATTTTTAGTGATAATAATGGTTTAGTGATACAAGTTTTACTAATTAACCCATATCTGGGGGGAAAGAAATAGATTCATACCTTTCCTCAGGCTATTTGAACATAAAAATTGGAACTCAGCTCTCAGATTAACAATTCCAAACCATTATACCACCCACACATCCAAGCTTACAGTACCTGATATTCCATCTGGGTACTGACCAGGCTTGACATTGCTTAACTTTGTTGATCATAGTCATAAAAGGAGGATAACTATGAATCCAAAACCAGTTTAGTGTGGGAAGTAAAAACTTACTTGCTGGAGAAATCACAGTAGCAACACCTAATGTAGTGAGGGGGATTTTATATATATATATATATATATATATATATATAATTAAATAAAAAATAAATAAAAAGAAAAAAAAAGATGGCAATATTTTCATAATGTCTTTGGGATTTTGCACCCCTATTTCATTATTCCTACCTTTTTTGCACGCTGTACCCAATCTTGAATTTTCATTTTTTAAGCATTACACCCCAAGCAAGGCGTGAAGTCACTAGGATGCAGGGGGTTGCGGAAGATTTGGAGTGAGAGCGGATAGGAGTGATAGAAGAAAGGATGAGGAGAAGGATAGTGGGTAGATCAAGGTAACTGGAGGTGTCGATTGACATTACATTTGAATAGTTGGAGATTATAGCTTTCAAAGAAACAGTAATTGGGAAGGGTGTTCCACTGGCGAGAGGTGCGAGGTATGAAGCTATTGGAGTAGAAGAGCTACATTTAAAAATTTCTATAGTGTAAGGGTGGGAGCGCGATGCCAGCCTCATAGGGCGCTTGAATTCATGGAGTCTGGGAACCAGTGAAAGCAGCTCATCGGAGCAATTACCATGGAAGTATTTGTAGAAAAGACAGAGAGAGGCGACGTCGTGTCTGTGAGAGAGTGACTGCAGACGAGATGCCAGATCAGGGCCAATTAGATTACATATCCGTCTCTGGATCTTGTCAAGAACCCCGAGGTAAGCAGAAGGTGCTCCAGCCCATATATGGCAGCAATACTCCATGCAAGGGCGAATGGTTGTTTTGTATATTTGAAGTATCGATTCAGAGGAGAAAAATTTCCTGGCGCGGCACAGAGAGCCAACTTTCCTCGCGGTGGAAGAAGCAATTGACTCAATGTATTTGCTCCATCTCAGGTCAGCAGTCAGCGTGAGACCGAGCAGACGCAGGGAGTTGCTCTCAGGAAGTTGACTATCAGACATTTTAATGGGGGGCAGGGAAGGATCTCTATGGTGGGTTATGGAGAGTAATTTAGTCTTAGTGGCGTTAAAGTTGAACAGCCAATTCTTGCCCCAGTTAACAACCGATTGGAGGTCCATTTCGAGACGCACGGCCAGATTAGTTTTGTCGCTGATACTAGATTTGTTTTTGAGGCAGGAGTAAATTGTAGTGTCGTCTGCGTAGATGCCAACTTGGAAATCTATGGCGTCAGGAAGGTTATTGATGAAAATAAGGAAAAGAGTGGGGCCAAGGATGGAGCCTTGGGGAACACCTGCATTCGAGGGATAGGAACTGGAGGAGAATCCGTTGAGAACAACCTTCAATTCTCAGTTTGACAGGAATGATTGTAGATTAAACAGTCAACCAGTAATACCATAACCCTGGAGCTTACGAAGAAGGCCGGCGTACCAACCCCTATCGAATGCTTTGGAGATATCTAGGGCCACGGCACGAGCCTCACCGTTATTTTAAAGGGCTTGGTAGATGGTGTCAGTGATGGCCGTAAGCACATCAGCCGTAGATCGGGCGTAGCGGAAACCATATTGCTTGTCTGAGAGCAGATTATGGGATGTAAGGTGATTAACCACTTCGGCATTGATTAGGGCTTCGAAGACTTTGCCGAAGAGGGGTAGGAGACTAATAGGACGGTAATTAGAGGGGTCAGAGGGGTCTCCAGAGTTCTAAAACACAGGAACAATGGATGAGGACTTCCAGCAGACAGGAAAACAGGATTCCTTGAGGCAGTAATTATACAGTTTAGAGAGGGCGGGCGCTAGCTCAGGCGCGCATTTCTTCAAGACAATGGCTGGTATGCCATCTCCACCACTAGCCTTGTGGGGGTCTAAGTTGGAGATAATGCCCAGTACCAATGATGGGGTTATGTGTAAGCCACTCAATAGGGCCTCAGTTCTTGGAGGGAAGTCTGGTATGGGTACACCGGTGGAGTCAAGCGTTGAATTAAATGAGAATTTCTGAGCAAAGCATTCAGCCTTGTCAGTAGAGGAGGTCAAGACCTCGAACTGGTTGAATAAAGGAGGTATGGAGGGTTTTCTATTGTTCAGGACACTCTTGCAGACCCGCCAATAATCTTTGGAGCCAAATTTGCGAGATGCAATACGTTCCTTCATCCGAGCAGCAAATATTGACTTATCTTCGTTGAGGACACGCTTACACTCGTTACGGGTGGAGGCAAAGAGACGTCTATTGCAGTCCGACATGTCGCTACAAAATGAGTGAAAGAAGTGATTCCTATGGGCAATGGTGGCTGAGCAAGCAGCGGAGAACCAAGGGGAGGAGTGCAACTTGACCTTAAATTTCCTAGAGGGGATGAAAGCGTCGATTCCAGCTTTAACCCAGGATGAGACCTCGGAAGCACATTCTTGGACAGGGAGTGTAAAGACAACATCCCAGGGGACATCGCGGAGAAAGTCACGGAACGAGTCCCAGTCTGCTCATTGATAGTAGAACGAGGTTCTAGTGATGGGAGGTTCTTTGCTGGGTGTGGAGTTGAAGGAAATGTTGACAGATACCACGGCGTGATCGGAGTTACCAAACGGGCAGAGCTGTGTGGCGCTACAAGATTCGGGGATGGAGGTAAAACACAGATCAAGAAGAGAGTCCTTACCTGCCAGGTTGAGGGCAAAATGCATGGGGAAGTCAACTATCTGCGTGAGGGATTGAGAAATTAAGTGTTTGAATGCCAGCCCGGTCAGTAGTAGCATTCTCAAGCCACTTGATGTGATGGGCGTTAAAGTCACCAAACACGAATATGTGAGCAAACGGGTGGAGAGAGAGGGCCTTGTCTATGCTGTCAGATATGCTATCTAGTATCCCACAGTCTTGAGAGGATGGAGAGCGATAGAGGAAGAAGAGATAGCTTACAGCATTGAGGAGAGATAGTCGGAGACACATGTACGAAAGGTCTGGCGATTCGAGAGACAACTCTCTGGCCAGGGGGAGATGGTCCTTGACATAGACACCAAGGCCGTGCATGTGGGTTAGAGAGTCTTTCCTGAGGAGAGGAAGGTAGCCGGGGATCGAGAGATCAGAGGAGGGAATAGACGAGACAAGGTTTGTCTCACACAGAGCCAGTATATCCGGGCAGTTTTTGGAGTCCAAAAAAAATTTCGCTTGAAGATGGAACAGAGCTTAGTACTTTAATTCAAATAATTATATTGAAGTTTTCGGCTCTTGTTTTGAAACATGAGAACTCTTATGTAGCGATGGAATATATATGTATATACACACACACAACTTAAAAATTAGGAAGTCAGATAGAATACACAACTTTGGTTTCAACCTCATGGTCTCATCAGGCTAATTCTATCAACTGACCATCCATTGTTTATTTTTTAAAAATAAAGCAAACAAATGCATGATGGTCAAACACAATGTTGAGTGTAATAGAAAGGGGGGGGAGATATGGAGAAGGAAGAAAGAGGAAAAGAAGAAGAATGGAGAGAAGAAGAGAAAAGAAAGCAAGTATATCGTAAATGTATAAAGAAAAGAAGTAGAAAAGATAAGCAAGTGTAATGTAAATTTAAGGAAGGGTGTCTTGTAAATATAGGGAAGGATGGGGGGGAATAAACGTATTATAAATGTAATAGTGGGGTTTTAGAATACATTTTTTTTATCCAGCCTCATATTCACTTAATAAAATTTTTATATATTCCTATTGAACATAGAATAGACTGTGCTTGGGATAGTTTTGCCCAACCCCACAAACTTCTACAAACATTAGTTATAAAACTCCCGAGATCAAGACATTTGTATGGATATCATGCATGGCACCCAACT